>VWZG01013477.1:6194-26183 GCA_013396735.1 Grallaria varia | reverse complement strand
AAAAAAAAAATGGAAAAAACCAACTCCCCAACTCAGAAGAAAAGAAAGAAACTCCCCCTACCCCCTACCCCTCCTAGCCATTAGGCTGGAATTTGAGTGATTAGCTGAGCCCCACAAGGAAGGCACCAGCCCCAAACCACTGGCAGAGAAGAAAAAATTCTAACAAATTCTAAAACTATAACAAGAATTTATATCACTTTTAAGTATTAGCTGATCAGACCAGAAAATTCTATTATAGTGCTTAAATATCGAAAGTTATAACTAATTACAATTAAAGTAAGCAGCATAGAGACTACAGACATTTTTGTACTGGGTCTTATATAGATTTTTTTCACATAGAAGGGTTGGAGTCCTAATTCATCAGCTTTCAGAAAGATCAAAAATCTGTACAATACTAGCCATAGTACTGTATCTCTGCTCTTGTTACAGTGGCTGGGACTAGTTTATCCCTATATGGATGTACCCAAAACTCTGTATTCTACACATTCTATGTCATTTCTCATGAACTTTTAATAATGGATAATTTGCAGCAGCTGCCCAGTGCATACATGAGACCTCAGGCTACAAACTGGGTGGTAAAGAACCCTGTGAGGCACAAGAATGTTTCTGCCTTCACACCAATGACTCAGCTGTAGTAACTCCCCTCTGGGGAGGCATCAATACCTTCACACCAAGACTGGGTGTTCATGTCTGCTAATGGGCCATAATAGACAGCCATAATAGGCAACTGCAATGACCTAGACCATCAAAGGTTCCAAATATATCCCATGACTCACAGAGTTAAAACATCCATTGTGAAACTCCTCAACCTGGGAGAGGGACTGGGCATTCCCACCTGAACCTGAACATGTATAGTCTTCGGGTTTTGAGACTTCTGGTACCACTTGTCAGATTCAGAGGAGGACCAGAACCTGAACAGGACTGTGACTGCCACTCCACTCACAAGACCGTGAGCATCATCCTCATCATCCTCCCTTTACACTCAGGGAGACCACATGGCATTCAGCACAGGGGGTAACAAACACCATTCTGTTTGTGCCCCAGGGTGCTGGGTTATACATCTGGTTTTCTGTGAGTTAAAACCAATTTTTTCTCTGTATCATTGTATTTATTGTAATCCTGCTAGTAAATTGTAACTCTGACTTGTAATCACTCCTGAGCTGGGTT
The DNA here is from genome assembly GCA_013396735.1 of Grallaria varia. Lineage (NCBI taxonomy): Eukaryota > Metazoa > Chordata > Aves > Passeriformes > Formicariidae > Grallaria > Grallaria varia. The sequence continues at coordinate 25,016 of VWZG01013477.1, read as the reverse complement.
CCTTTCTCCTTCAGGTTTACTTTTAAACCAGCACAGTCTCATATGTGATGATTTTGAGAACACAGACACAGGTCAGAAGCTAAAATGGATGATAAAGAAAGGACAGCTTCACTTACACTATAGTACAAGAGTGCCAGGAAGGAAAGTATTAGTTGTCCTAAGGAAACAAGTATTGTCTCTTTCATGGTTTTTCCATATAAGCCTGAACATTCAAAAACACAATTAGTTTATTATTAATATGCTTTGCATACTCTTCAGAATAGAATAATGTCTTGGGTACCAAATTAATGTGGGCATCGTAAATTGTGGAAAGGAACTTAATGAAGGGTATCGTGGTACAGGCTAAATGGTGCAATTTCTTATGGAAATACTAATTTCTATTTTTATACTAATACATGGCCATTGAAAAGATAGAAGGTATGTTATTTTGAAACCCAAACTGGGTTTCATATTGTGCAGTCAAATCCTCAGGTAACCTGGAACTCTCCCATTTCTGAGTCTTCAGACAGGACAAACCCAAACTTAATATGCTACTGAAAGTAAACATAATTTTAAAGAAACCAGAAAATATTTCCTCTGTTTCAAGCTTATGGTGTAATGGCTTCCTAGTATATCACTGCATACTGCACATCTGTTGTACAAAGTGGCAAATTAAATGCATGCTCCATTTATAGTAGGTGGAAGCTTGGAACTGCACAGATTCACTGGTCAACCAAAATGAGGAGGAATTGAAGACTGCAAATTAAATATGTGATGGAGGTATGGTACTTGTAGTTTTTCTAAGGGAAGAGGGAGAAAGTGTTACTCTGAATATAATTACATAATTCAAAAAAAATTCCCAGAAAAAAAAACAATAATTCATTCCAAGTCTGGAAGCAAAATGTAGCACCGTTATATTAATGCAACAATGTAGTCAAAGAGTATCAAAGGTAATTTATCTTAAGCGTTTGTTTCAATACCTCTAAATCCAAGCTTGTCCAAACTTGCTACAACCAGATTGGCCAAGTAATATGCATGGAAGCAGCATGGGGATGAACAACTGCTTTGGGAACAGCTTTCATGCCATCAGGATTTGTATTTCCATCTGTTGGAAATGGGTTCAAATCTATTTGGCACTGTAAACCTGTAGTTGATAATAGCACATTTTGGAATCTGAATTTAGAAGAAATAGTAAAATTGTTAATTATGGGATGATGAAATTAAGGCTTGCAGGAGAAGCAGAAAGCTGATAATGTTTGCCGGCCTTACCAACAAACACAGAAGAAAAAAGACATTTAATTTTAACAGTTTGGTTATAGAAATCATACAGAGAACTCAGTCTTTTTTTGTCAGGCATTCCTATGATTTTCCTTTGCCTGGCAATATGATCTGGCTTTTGTGATCACAGTCTGTGAACTAAATATCAAATAATGGTAATCAGGAAATGCTATCAGTCAAGTACTTGGGACTAGAAAGGAACTCTGCCAAGATTTATTTAATAGAGCTCCTGCATCATTAACTGCTTATTCTGAGCAATGACAAATCATCAAAAGAACCGATCAACAACCAAGTTCTTGAGTATCCCTTGAGAACTATTTGGTTAATGAGGTTCTGCTTCATTATATAGGTGGCTTCTGTAAATCCTAGAGGAGCAGCCTGTACTTCTTTAACTGAAATGCTATTTTTGCAAATTTGATAGCACATTTTGGGCGTTGAAGCCTAGGACATTCAGATGGTGTGCAAGTATTTTAAAAGGCAGTTGTGCAAGTAATCCTCTCCAGATTCAGAAAATAAAACCAGTCTCTCAGTTTCATATTGTTCGTCTAGTAACTGTCTTCAAAGATTTCTGAACTATTATAAAAATCAGGCCTAACAATGTTTTAACTTCTTATTTATGAGTTTAGAAACTGTGGTTCTTGGGTGGGGAAGATAATCAGTCTCGGTTGTCTTTTCTTTGGTGTGAATTGCAGTATACACTGTTTCCTGCATGTGTACAATGCATAACTGCAACATAGCTGTGAAGAGATGAATGAGCTGCAGCATCACATACCATACTGTGAGAGCCATCTGTGGTAAGAGCACATGCACTTATGCTAATCTACATTTGATGAATCCAGCTTATCCTCTGCAACCCTGAGTAGTGCCATGGTCAGTATCACATAAGTCAACTTGGCTCTTGACAGCTGTGTTGCAGTTCAGTGCTGTAACAACCAGGATAGCAAGAAAACCACTCATTGCTCAAGAGTAAGTCTTCTGAACTTTCTAAGAGAGATCCCACTTGTGCAGTAAGATGCAAAAATATCAGAAAAGGGTTCCATATAAGCAGGGTGACACATGAAAGTAGTCCATTGCAGTTCTGAAAAAGCAAACAGAAGATGGGTCTTGCATGGGGGAAGTTCAGTTTCTGCTCCATCAGTCCACATTTTTCATATTGGTTCCTTTGCTTCAAAACCAACAAGGGTTTGAAAGCAGTAGTAGGAAAGTATGGCATTCTTTATTAATACTCAATATACAGACTTCAAATCCAAAACATTGAAAAGAAGGGACTTATTAATTTTGCTCTGTGAATTCAGTATTCCAGTTAGTTATCCAATGTAAATACTTTGGGAGTTCATCAAATATTCTTTATAATGTACATAAATAAACTACAAAACTTGCTCAGGTGCTTGTGCACGACCACACTGCTGCCCAAGCATGTCTGTGCAGAACACAACAATCTGCTCCCTTCCCGTCATGTGACAAATGTCTAGGTCACCTAGAGGAGGAGTAACCAAAGGATGCTGCTCCTGATTTGACATGGGGGAAAAGACGGGGGACTAACTTGATCATTGACAGGACACATGATCATTGACTTCTTTCCACAGCCATGTTGGAAGTTTCCTGGTGCCAGCAAGAGCTGCAGCATGCTGTGTGTCACTCACACATAGCAAGCAAGGAAGCAGAGAGCACAACATGACTGAATTTGCTCATTGGGCAACGGTTGGTGCTATCCTACACACAGCACCCACAGCAATATACACCACTGCCCCACCCTGCCAGCACACACCCACCCAGTACAAAAACCATTGTACTTTAATTGCAATTTCTGTTTCTTTGACTATTCTTGTTTTTATTTTTTGTGGGAAAGCTCAGTTTTGCTCCTCAGTGCCCCTTTTTTTCTTCTTCTTGTCCCTTTGCTTTTCTTTTCCTGTTTGACTTTTTTATTATTATTACTTATTTCCTTCACTAAACAGAAAAAAAATAAATAAGAAACTGTATTCACTTCTGTTTTATGCTGCTTTGAACACCAGCTACTTGTGGACACTGCGTCTCGTGCTGGGATTTTAGCAAGGTGCAGATGAAATTAGAGGGCTTTCATCTGCCATCTCTTGGTAGGTATTTTGGAACTCCTCAGCTGCAGTCAGAGATTTAGTCCAAGGCACTTTATAGCCAGAGATATCACTCCTTGCTGAGCTGTATTTGCTGACACAGCTCAAAAATTCCCCCTGAAAGAGAGGTCCTGTTATTGCTCGAAACAGTAAAACAGTATTTATTGTGGTTGCTGCTTGGATGAACTTGATCATAGCTTGAGACTAAAATAAATAGTCTGTGCAGCAGGTTCCTATGGTCTACTGAACAGTCATGTAGAAAAAGCAGAATTGCTTTGATGAGAGTTGGTGAATAGCATATGTTTAGACAGACTTACCCTCTTTTTAGCAATTTAAAAATACTACTAACACTGCCAAGATGTCTTTAGAAGGTACTTGCAAGGAGTTCAGGTCAATGCCAGTGGGAATAAATTTGATTTCCGTGTCCTGAAGCTGAATCTGGAGCTGCATCAGTTTGCTTGGCAGCACCGACTCACCATCCAGAGCTGTGGTCTGGCCTCGGATGACAGAAGAGCCTAGAAAAACCTATGAAAGTGTATTATGGTACTAAAAGAAGTATAACTCAAAAACTTTTGCATAAGGCAATTGGGCATTGCAATAGACTGTATTACGCAGGAGAAAAGAGGGATGGATTTGAAGCTCTTCATACCAGTTGTGTGTGTTATGTTCAATTATTACACAGTTACTATGACATGGAGGCATGGTTCAAAGTGCACTTTTAAAGCATAAGATAGAGAGGTCAGTGCTATTCTCAGAACTACTAATATGAGTTTCAATTAAAAAAGTTAGGAAATAATTTACAAAATAGCATTTTCTTAATAATAAAAAAATGAAAGATAATAGTATCTGCTGTGGTAAGTCTTTTTTTTTTTTTTTTTTTTACTCACTAAGCACAGTTTACAGAATGAAATTGAAGAATATTAAATTCCTCAAAAGTAATGACATACTCCAGTATCAGCTGTCTAAATTCGTCCTGGAATAAGCATGTTTGCTGTCCAGCTTCAGGAAATTAGAACCAAAGTCACTGGAAGGAAACAGATGAACTCCTGCTTGGGATGGAAGCCAAGCTGGATGTTATTCTGAAAACATACTTATGTTGTGTCAGGATATCAGTGGGAAATTTTCTCCCACCCTTCCTTTTTAGTGCATACTATTACAAACACACTGGGTTTTCAACTGCATAGAGCTCACAGATAGTGAAAATAAAGTTGAGTGCCTATTGGTAAGAATCAGGGTAGGAATCAGGTAGACATCCTGGTTGGAGTCAGTAATAGACCAGTAAGAAAAGGCAGATGAAGTATTCTTTAAGTAGCTGGCTAATGTTTCACTATTGTAATCCCTTGTTCTTACGAGAGACTTTAACTTGCCACATGTCTGCTGGAAACTCAACACAGTGGAGAGGAGGCACCCTAGGAGTCTCTGGAGTGTGTAGAAGAGACCTTCCTGACACAGCTGGTAAATGAGCCTACTGAGGGTGGTGCCCTGCTCGACCCTGTTGCTTGTGAACAGAGAAGGCCTGACAGGAAGGTGGTGTGGTCAGAGACCATTTTGGGCACAACAACCATAAAACGATAAAGTTTTCAATTCTTGGTGAAGGAAAGAAAGAGGAAACTAAACCTCTGCTTTGGTCTTCCAGGCTTTGGCCTGTTCAAGACGCTGCTTAAGAGATTACCTTGGGGAACAGTTCTTTATAACCAAGGGCTCCAGGAAGTCTTGACTTTCAGAAGGAAATCTTAAAGCTGCAAAAGCAGGCAATTCCCTGTGCATTGAAATATGACCCACCAGGGAAGAAGAATGGCCTGGCTGAACAGGGAGCTTTTGCTGGAACTTGGGGGAAAAAAGATAGTTCGTGACTTCTGGAAGAAGGGCAGACAACTCAAAGAATTGTCAACAGGAATGCCATCAGGTCATGTAGAGAGAAACTTTGAAAGTCAAAACCTCAGCTGGAACTCAGTCTGGCCAGCCACTGCTGTAAAAGATATTAAATGTGTTTTTATAAATTAACAACAAAAGGAGGGCCAAGGAAGCTCTCCATCCTTTATTGCATGTGGGAGGGAACATTGTCACTAAGGATGAGGAAGAGACTGAGGTACTGAACATGTTCTTTGACTCAGTCTTCAACAGAATGTCTGGTTACCTTCAGGGCAACCAGTCTGATAGACAGGGAGGGGAAGCAGAATAAACTTTCTGCCATTCAGAAGGAAGCAGTTGGTGACCTGCTGTGCATTTAAACACTCACAAGTCTATGGGATTGGATGTGAGTCACTCAAGGGTACTGAGGGTGCTGGTGAAAGAATTTGCCAAGTCACTCTCCATCATTTATTATCTATGTTGGTTAACTGGGAGGTTAGACAATGTCATGCTCTTATATAAGGAGGGTCAGAATTAGAAGCTGGGAAACTACAGGCCCTTCAGTCTGACCTCAGTGCCTGGGAAGGTTATTGAAAATATTGTCTTGACTGTCATCATATGGCATGTACAGCACAACCAGGGAATCAGGCCCATCCAGCATGAGTTTAGGAAAGGCAGATTCTGCTTGAATGACCTGGTCTCCTTTTATGACCAAGTGACCTGCCCAGTGGATGAGGGAAAGGCTATGGGTGTGTCTACATGGATTTCAGTAAGGTCATTGATAACTGTTTCCTACAGCATTTTGCTGAAGAAGCTTCAGGTTCAACAAAGCAAAGTGCCAGGTCTTGCATTTGTGCCACAACAACCCCATGGGGTGCATCAGGCTAGGGGAAAAGTGGCTGGAAAGATGAAAAGGGCCAGGGGGTGCTGGTCAACAGCAGCTGAACATGAGCCATTAGTGTGCCCAGGTGGCTAAGAAGACCAGTGTTATCCTGACCAGGTATCCTGGTTTGGATCAGCAGCAATGTGGCCAGCAGGACCACGGCAGTGACCGTCCCCCTGTACTGAGCGCTGGTGAAGACACACCTCGAATCCTGCATCCCTTTCTGGGCCCTTCACTACAAGAAAGATGTTGAGATGCTGGGGCTTCTTTAGAGAAGGACAACAAAGAGGATGAAGGGTAATTTCTGTGAGGAACAGCTGAAGGAACTGGGATGTTTCACCTGGAGAAAAGGAGACTCAGGGGATACCTTACTGCTCTCTACAACTACCTGAAAGAGGACTGTACAAGGGAGTCAGCTTCTTCTCCCAGGCAATCAGCGACAAGACAAGAGGAAATAGCCTCAAACTGCACCAGGGGAGGTTTCAGGCTGAACATTGGGAAGAACTTCTTCATTGAAAGTGGTTACACATTGGAAAAGGTTTCCCAGGCAGACGGGGAAGTCACCATATCTGGAAGTGTTAAAGAAACAACTGGACACAGCATTTAGTACTGTGGCTTAGTTGACATGATAGTGTATGTACAGCCAAAGATTGGACTGAATAATTTTAGTGTTCTTTTCCAACCTTAATGTTTCTATGACTTTATGATTCTATAATTTATCATGTTTCTTTCTTCTGCCTTTCTGTCTGAAAATCTGTAAGGTTTTGCATGGATGTCTTAGAAAGTAACACAAAGACAGGTATCAATTAATGGAGATAAAAGTATGTGGAGTTATTTAAATCAAAATTAGTGGAAACAGAAAGCCTATGTTCACTGAAATACCCCAGTAGTGAGAAACTCTAGAACATCTTTCTTAAAATCACAAAGGGTCGTCAGTTTAAATTCAGACAAAGTTTGTCCAGCTGGTTTGAAAGTCTAATATTTTGATGACATGGCTATGAAAAACTACAGCCACCAACTGGTGTAGTGCTTAAAGTAATTCTTAAGTGGGCATATGTACCATCCAAAAAAAGGCCTTTGTAAATACGTGGTAAATCAGTTTGCTTAATGCAATAAGCTGCAACTGTGAAGTGCATAAATGGCTATAAGATACTATAAGTAGTGCTTCTCCAGTAGATTTTTTTATTTTTTTTAGTGTAACTCTGTCAGTTTATGTGTATGAGCAATGAATTTGGAGAACACATTTTTTGTCTGGAGAAGTGTTGTACTGCACGGCCCCCAGGGAACAGTTGGCACGGTTCCCTGTACTATTGAAGTAGTAGAGATATGGAGTATCTGTGCTATTTTCTGCATGCCTCCCATCTAAATGTTGACTGGAAGAAACACCAGGGAAAAATCCTCACTCTACCCTCTGTTTATATGATTAATATGAAAAATAAACAGAAGGACAACAAAGATTTTATCATCATGGCTGAGCTTCATGAACAAAGATTTAGGAAGGGCTCTATCCACGCTTGCTGCAAGCGTGCTGATGGCTAAAGAGGCTGATGTGAGATAGGCAAATCCAGTTGCAAAAGGCACAGCAGAAAGTCTCCATAGGCGGTGTTGGTGAGGCACGGTTCTTTCTGCGTTGTCTTTTCTCCTCCAGACTGATTCTGCGTGCGTTCTCAAAGGAATAAGCAGCGTTATGGATGGCGTGTCTCCATGCCTCCCGACTGGAGGCCAAAGTGGACCATTGATGGTAGTCAATATGGCCAAGGCTGAGGTATTGTTTCAGAGAGCCCTTGTATCTCCTCTTTGGGGCTCCTCTCTTGGGGCAGCCGGTGGCAAGTTCACCACAGAGCACGATCTTAGGGAGGTGGTGATCCTCCATCCTGGAGACGTGCCCTGCCCAGCGCAGCTGCGTTCTCAGCAGCATGGCCTCAATACTGGTGACTGCTGCCTGTTCAAAGACAGACACATTGGATTTTATAGTTCTTAAATAATGCCATGAGATGAGAGAACATAAAAAGCAAAGGGGAAGGGTCATATCTGGGGGGAAGTTGAGGGGAGAGAATGTTGGATGTGGGATGTTATGATGATAGCTTATAAAATGTATTCAAAGTAATAGTGCAAATAAAATAGGAAAATTTCTTAGACCTAAACAAGCAAGTGCAAGCAATGCAAATTTGTACTTTAAGTATTCAAGCAAGACAACTGAACAAGAAATAGGGATGGAAGAGGGGAAGATGGGGAACTAGAAATTTTATGGAAAAATACGTCAGGATCTGCTGATGGCAGTGTTGTAGAAAATCTAGTGTGACCAAAAGGGTGTTTTCTGGCTCTGTTTCCTGTGTAACATATCATTCTACTTCCTCGGCAGCTACAGAAAAAGCTTGTCTGCTGTAGGACTGTTCCAATGGTATCACTGTGGGAAGAGTGTAGGAGTCTTTTTATCTATTTATACTGATTTTATGCATGCAGCATTAGTAAAGGTGGTGGGGTAAAGCTCAGTACTTCTAGTCATAAGTAAGTCAAGCACTTAGCTGCATCTTTAGGTACCTTGAAAAATATATAGAGAGGAAAGAAAACTATTGCTGAAGAAGCATAAACCTCTGTTTTTGTAAAACTAAACTGTGAAAGGAAAAATGTTCATTTATTGATTGGTCAACACAGTGTAATAGCAAAGAGGAAGACCATATTTAATTACTAGTTTAGCTGCATGGTAATCTTTATACATACACTTTTTCATGATGTTTTGTAGTAGTTAGTTATTATTCCCTAGATCCACTCTGTATTTTCAGTGGAATTGAAATAGTACCAGAATGATCTGGTACTATGTCCAAAGTCACCTTATCAGTATTGATGACAATTTGTGGAACTGTAAGCAGTTTTTCACTGACTCACAGTCTTTATGCTTGCCTTGAGACCTAGCAAAGCCTGCACTTCTTGAAAACTAGAAGATGCTGCTGGAGTATGAGCAAGCATGATGACAGAAATGGACCTCCTAAAGTAATTTACATAGATCAAATGTATAGTTGGTGTGGACTCTTCAGACAGCGGCAGTTTCAATTAGTAGAAACTGTAATGGGAAAAATCTGTCTCCTTTTTCAAAATAGGAAAGCCACATGTCCTCCAGAACGCTTCCAATGATCCTTCCAGGAGCAACCCTTACTATAACTTTAGTACACTGGGTGGTTCTGTTTAAGTGAGCCATTTGCTGTGTTGCCATTTGTTTCCAGCATGGTGAGTCATGTTCGTATAAAGCTTCACTAATTTACTATCAAAATATTAGCTTGATATGACTCCATACTGTAATAAGCGGCTTACTGCTGTATCTGTCTAGTGCAGCAGTACAATGAAAGTATTGATGGGTAGAGTCCTCTTTCACACAACATTGTGCTAAGCTAATGCAATGACACAGAAACTTGCTAAGACTCTGTAAGTTATTAAAATATGAATATTTAATATTAATATACAGAATATATGAATCTTAATCTGGCCCATTGTAGTTCCTAGATACTGCCTTGGGGCATTAGGAAACAGGGTGATTCTGATTAATCCAAGACTTGTACAACATGAGCACATATGCATTGTCCTGACAAGGTGAAAAATTATGCTTTGCTATGTAAACATATTAGGAGGTTAAACTGTATCAAATTACTCCTTATTTTGAGTCTTTGATAAAAAGTTATTGACTTTTGCAATTGTGTGAAGAATAATTCTCTCCTTATTGTCTCCATTGGAATTTATTAACAACTTCTAGAACACTTTAAAAGTCTGTAAATCTGAGTTATCAGTGGTTTTTGCTCTGTTTGTAGACAGAAGAGCCTGAGCTTTGTTCTTTACATTAAAAAAACTGAAAGTGCATGGCTTTAGATTAGCTATTAGGAAGAAATACTTTATTGTGAGGGGCTGAAACACTCGAACTGGCTGCTCACAGGAACTGGGGATTCCCCATCCCTGAAAGTACTGAAGACCGGGTTGGATGGGGCTATGAGCAATCTGGTCTAATGGAATGTGACTCTGCCCATTGTTCAGGGTTTGAACTAGATAGTCTTTAAGGTTCCTTCTCACCCAAACAATTCTAGGATTCTATGAACAGAACCAAACAGCCCCCCGTTATCATAGGGCTGTTCTGATCCGTGATTCTGGCACATACTTAGTCGTTGCTTAGTCATACGAGAACTAGCAAGTCTGAACAGACATGAATAAAGAAACCAGTTCTGAATGTCTAGCCTTTGTCAGTCAGGTACTCCATAACTGCCTCATAACTTTTTTTCATGCAATATTCTAACTTTTTGTGAAAGAATCAAAAGAATTAAGGGAATATTTAATGAATTTCTGAAAGTGACTGAAAAATGTTTTATGTTACAAAAAGTTTTCCTGTAAAACTCTGAGAATTTGGGACTGAGATTAACACTGACACCCACTGTATCTGTGTATTAGCCACAGAAGTAAAATTTAATCTTTTTCATGTTTCCAAGGCAGCTTTTAAAAGAGAATCTCAGCATTCAATGTTTTTCTCTGCACTCTATTCAGCTGTTCAGAATTTCTAGTGCTTTTGATAAAGTATTCTTTATGAGCTGAGAAATGTTTAAGATGAAGTTAGCAGGAGAGTTTGGGCTCAGAAATTGCAAATACTGTACGGAAATTATGTTTGCATTACCATGAAATGCATAGCATTAATAATGAAAATCAGAGATGTCATGAAATTGGCACATGAATAGATACACAAAACAGATCAGTTTAATACAAAGTGAATTGTGTATGCATATAATTAACATAAACACAAAAGAATTTGTTTTGCCATTAATGCAGGTACTAACTACAGAAGATGTGTAAATGCAGTTCTTGTTAATTTAATACTCTGCCAGGCATAAGTAATCACAAATGTGATTGACGTCTTGGTACCAATATAGGAAAAATAGTTAAATAGTAATAATGATTTACAGGTACATAGAAAACATACTTACCTTGATATAAGGCACAGAGAACAGGGAAACGAAATCAGCAAAAGTAAGATCTTCAGCTGGAGTGTCCAGGGGTCAATAAGACAAACTGAACATAGCCAAGCTCAAAGGAAGACCACAGGTAATAGATATACACAAAAAAAGATGCTGAAATTGGTAGCAGAAGAAAAATCTTAGTCGGTACAGGACAGCATGCCTTGACTTCAAAATTTAAAAGTAAATAATAAGTAAGATTTTGTAAAAAAATAGTGGGCATTAACTCTGAATTTTAAAGAATATGAGGGAAATGGCATTGTGATACTGTGTTGGTAAAGAAGATTGAATGTTAATAGAGAAAATTGACTGACTTGGAAACTAGTTAATAACTAATTAATACAAACATCTCTAGCAGGGAACATTGAAAAGAAAGAAACAGTATAAATTAATACAGAGAGGAGCCATCCTTTGGAAAGTGTTACATCTACTCTTGGCATTTTATTAAATACTGAAGGAAATCAAAAGAAAAAAATTACATATAGCCTTGATTAATTCTTTTTAAAGAATTTTAACTTAAAAAACCATTTTATTTCTATGTAGCAAAGTTTATGGGAAGATTTTCTTCATAGAAGACATGTCATGATAACAGACTTTGGGAAACCTCTAAAGGAAATCAAGTAGGTGTTCAGGGATTTGTTTCATTTATTCCCCAAATTTAAGTGTTAAGAGAACTAGGTAAACAATACCTCTCAGACTGATAAGTCACAGGTCTGTCAGTTGCTGTGGAAATACTAAGGAGGCCTAAGACAGTTTTAGTAGAATTCTCTGATGAAGACAAGAAATTTAGAATATATCATTAGAAATCTCTCTTGGGAAAAGTGATGGTGTAGTTGAGGAAGGTATGTCTTCCCTCACACTCAAAGGACACAACAATGAGATGAAGATACAAGCCAGCAGAAACCATCACAGATGTCTTTTTAAAACTTGGAAGACAAAGAGTAAATGACTGGAGTGTGTGAATGCATAAAATTCCAGAACTAGGAGGAAGAGAGAGACATGGGGGAAAAGAAAGGAGGGGTACAACATTTTTCTGAAGAGTTTGCTCAAAGTACATGTGCCTGTGAGGGTGGGACTTTGGAATGGCTATAAACAATTAGATGTCTGGTCCTGTCTCTTAAGTGAGACATCTCTCTGATTGGCTTGAATAGCAACCTGGCTTTAAATGTGATTTTAAATGGATAGACATGTCAGTCTCAGGACTTTATGAAGTTTCTAATCAATCAGTGCTGAAATTATTAAAAACATTAAATGACAGAATCTGAACTGCTTTGTTTAAATTTCTTATAATTTTTATTGCAAAATTCCTATTTTGTTTCAAAATTATATATAATTCCGGAGGCAGAAGGAAAAGACCAAGCAAACTTAAGGATGTGATAGTATTATCAATACTTTGTGGAGTTTTACCTATCACCTAAATCACTGGGATTGTATGCTCATTCTTGGTTATCTAAATTGGAAGGCAGTGTAGTCTCAGTTCAACGTCAGCTTAAAAGATTTTAAACTATGCTGCATTTCATAGCAACTAAGAAAAGCTAAAAACACATTGGTATATTTTGATAAAATAACTTTTAAAAATCAATGTTTAACCCAGTGTTAGTCCCAAGTACAAAAGGTGGTAATCAAACTCACCATGTTAACAACAGTTGTTGAAACCCTCTGCAGAATTTGTCAGATACTCTCTGTGGTTTTTTTAATTTATATATCTATCATAAATATTCCATATGACTTTCCACAGAGTTTCTTCTGAGACAGTGAAGGGAAGGTAGTCTGTGAATTAATATTCACACATACTCTGAAATTATTAATTACACAGAATGACACGACCATGTGGCATACATTGAAGTGACAGTCAATTCCGGCTGAACTTAACTGAGAGACAGAGTTCAGACAAGTGGCTTTCTGAAGCCTGACATTTCCCTGAATCACAGAATCATAGAGTAGTTAAGTTTGCAACAGACCTTTAAAGGCCATCTAGTCCAACCCCTCCTCCACCCCTGCAATAAGCAGAGATATCTTCAACCAGATCAGATTGCTCCAAGTCCTGCCCAGCCTGACCTTGAATGCTGGGCTGGGCCTACAATCATATAGTTATTTCCTCAGCAGGTCTGATTTCTTCCATGGTCCAGTTTTTCAATAGGAGAAAGCTGTTAGAACAGATATTACTGTGTTTTCTCGTTACTTACATGATGTCTGTTTCATTATGAGTAGATTTTATGTGTAGAAAAAAGGTCACTTCTGACATCTGACTGCAGAATCTTATGGAGGGTACAATTCAAAATTCATTCCCTTACACCTGAAAAGTTATCACTATACATTATACCGAAAAGCGTTATCATTGCCTTCTATCCAGTAACTCACACAGATAGCCAAGTAATGCTATTTCTTCTTCCATAAGGAAGTACCCTGAATGTCCTCAGACCTGTATAAGGAACTGTGTTGCATGTGTTCCTCATGCAAACCCGTGAAATACTCTGACTGATTTCCATTTTGCAGACTTAGACCTATTTTTGGTGGCAAACTGAAATTTGCTAGAACAACTATCAAGATGTGAGATATTTTTCACTCCTTATGCATTTTATTCTCATTTACATCCTTCATTGCCCTCCATCTGCTTAGAATGACCTAGTCAGTACAAATGATTTTCTCAGGTAAACATTCCTGTGATGTTATTTTATTAATCTCATTTTCATTTGTTTTGGTTTGGTTTTTAATTTTTAAATGCTTTTTATTTTGGTGTTGTCAGATGACTTTATCAAGCAGATATTCTCAAGGGTGTGGCATTTCCTTCTTCCTATCTTCCACATGCACTTTAATGAACCTTTTCTTGAAGTTGTAGTGACAACCTAAAGGACAAAAAGAATCCACAGTACTGGTGTTAATTTTCATCTGGGATGAATGGTGATGAAGCTGAAATAACATCTTGCACATTCACTATTTCTGTCACAATCAAATGCCCTACTAAATTACACTAATATATTTTCTAGCATAGGTCTTGGTTCATATGATCTATTCAATCATAAAAAACAGTTTATTCTCCACTTGTCCTGTGCAAATCACTTTGTTGTCTAGACACTTCTTTGTTTCTATTAACAAGATCTTCATTGAGAAGTGTGTGTGTTCTTTAAAGACTGATGATCATCAGCTATGCCAATTAAATTTACTGAAATCTTTGCGGCACTTTAAATCAGTGTTACTTCAAACATACAAATTGTAGATTAGAAAAAGAAAATCTTGAGGGAAACTGTTTTGGAGTTTAAGAAATTAAAGTCATTGCATCATATAAAACTTGGGAAATCTTAACCTTGTTTCTTTTGTTTAGAAATTTCCTGACATTTTCAACGCAAACAGCAACTGCTGAGGTGGGGTTCAAAGTACTTTTGATCTTTCCCTCTTTATTTGAATAAATTTATTTGATCTGGCTTTACTTGGGGAATCAACGTCTATGTTGCATTTTGTAAATTCTGCTTTGTGAGGACACCCCTTTGCTATTAGATTCTTTGATCCTGGCTACTTCCAGTACAATTTACTTTCATCTTCTGGTAGGAAGCAAGGAACAGAAATTATGGATAGGAAAGCCCATTAGGTCATTCTCTTCTTTCCAATTTTGCCAAAAGGGGATGTTTTTCTGCAGTATAAACAAGACTCTACTTTGCTTTATACTGAAACAACCACCAGTTCATGGCACATCTTGCTGATACATGAAGTGCAGCATGTATAAAAAGCCTGTGGAACTGCAGGCCAGAATTGTGGGTAAGCAGCAAGGTCCCCACTGTAAGAGCATCCAGAAAATTGCCATATACTTATAGAGAGGAAACTCAGTGTAAGATGTCAGCCCTTATATTTTTCAGCTAAAACTACCTTTACTGAAGAATGTAGATTCAAGTTCATGGAAACATTAAACGCACATTAGGTTTTTCAAGATATGTCATCAACAGAAGGAAGCCAAAAAAAATCCTCTATGTTCATTACAACTTTACAGAACAAAATAGTATCATTTCACCTTAAAAACAAAGCTTCTTTTTACAATTCACATCTTTTAAATAAATTTGAAATACAGGTTTTAAAAGTTAATGCTTGCAACATAATGGAGTTTTCATTTTAACACTTTTGCAACTGCTGTTTTTGGAACCGTGATAAAGCAGGATGACCAGCTGTTGACAAAGTCTGGCAAAAGCATGCTTTTGTAAGGGATCAGATTACAGGGACAATAATGCAAGGTCTCTCTGCTCCCTACAGTACCCCCATCATGACTGACCTATTCCACAGTCTCAACTAACTTATAAACTGTATATGCTACACCCTACAGACTCATAATCATCCTTATCTGTCCTCTAGTAGATCAGTGCATGATACTGACAAAAACACATAAAATGAAGGAGCTTTAACAAAAAAAGCTAATATCCTTCTCAAATGCATTCTACATATTTATCTGATAAAGTCTATTTATTTAATCTGTTGCCTCAAGCCTCTACTGTTCCTCTTCATCTAATAATATTCAAGTATTTGTACCTGGGTTTTGTGGTCTTTCTGGCTAATCATTAAGTAAGGTAGTAATTTTAATTTTGTTAACCTCACAAGATAATTCTTCTGGTTTGATAATTGTTGTTTGTTTTTCCACTTCCTTCTTTGCTTTAATCAGTCTTATGGATCTCCTAACCGATTTTAAGTTCCTCTGTATCTAGTAAGCCTATGGAAGCTCACCATGGCAGTGATGATAATGTAGGATCATTATTGCAATGGACATCTCTCTAACCTTAGACCCAGGCATAAAAATGGCAGATGAGCAGTGTTACTTTTTACGTCCCTCTGCTGAAAGCAGAATGGTGCTGCCAGTTTTTCTGTGGCTCCTGAGTCAAACTTCTTGCTACCTTATATTTTTAAGACTGATCCAGTGAGCTGTTGCTCTGAGTTTTAAAATATTTTCCATTTCCAAATCATCTGCACTCCTTTGAAGAGGATCTGGAAACTTCCCATCCTATTCTAGCACAACAGAGTATTTCTCTTTGAGAGGAACTGGACATGTCTATCTCAGTGCTTGCTTGGAAACACAGTACATTCTCCGTTGTGTGGGAGCTTAGTAGTCACACCTGCAGTATGTATTTATAAACATCTCTGGGGGTGTATATCTAAAGGAGGAAACAGAAGGTCAAACCAAAATCTGTCAAATCAGCATTTTTGAATGAAGTAAAATGTAAGTGGAAATTTAAAGCTTTGATTTTTTTTGCAATTCACTGGGAATATTTTTCTTCCTAACCTGACTAATATTTTTCCTTTTTTCTTGAAAAGGTTTAAAAAAACTTGTAATAATTGCTAGTGACTCTGAAGAATGTACTGAAAAAATTTTAAGATGTGGTGTTTTTAACCTTGATTTAAGTCCAAATAGTCCTCCACTTTAAAAAAAAAGAAAGAGAAGGAGAAAGAGAGACAGAGAGAGAGAGGCAAAGGGAGATTTTGAAAGGATTTCTGTCATGACTGAGCACAGGACACTTACATGGGGCTTTGTATATATTTTGATAGACCTAAATTGGTAGAAAAATGGCTAATGGCTTTTAACTGAAGCATGGTAAGTTTACATTAGATATTGGGAAGAAATTCTTTACTGTGAGGGTGGTGAAACATGGTAACTGGCTGCCCAGAGAGGTTGTGGTTGCCGCATTCCTGAAGGTGTTCAAGGTCAGGCTAGATAGGGTTTGAGCAACCTGGTCTAATGGAATGCCCGTGGCAGGGGGGTTGGAGCCAGGTGATCTTTAATGTCCCTTTCAACCCAAATCATCCTATGATGAAAACCAGAACAGCTCAATTTTTACTACAATTTTTGCTACAATTTTTAGAGATCAGAAGGTATTTTCTTCCTGATGCCAATTGATGACCCAGACACAAGGGTGTGTTGTTATTTTTCTACTCTGCAAATCCTTGCTTAAGCAGGTGCAGAGGCCCATGCTTCATACACTGCCAAGCAGTAGATATTGCGTAACAAAAAATGGTTCTGTTTTGAGAAGCAAAACCTGCAAAGCAAAATTAAGTTGGAAAGACTAGCAGAGTTGAGGCACTTGATGAAGAAACCAGTGACTGATTAAATCAGGTACATTAATATCTCTCTCTCTTTGATGTTTGGCACTTACTATTTTGGCATGTGCAGTGGCTCCATGAGGAAACACTTGGTGGTTACAAGGACTGTGCTAACATGGATCATACTATACACCAGATTGTCTGGCTGTGACCTATTTAATTTAAAACAGTTGTGTGTGTTATGCTAATCTTTTGAATTAAAAAAAAAAAAAATACTCAAGATGAATTATTGGCTATTATCTTGAAGCTCTTTCCAAGTCTAATTGATTTG
The DNA here is from genome assembly GCA_013396735.1 of Grallaria varia. NCBI lineage: Eukaryota > Metazoa > Chordata > Aves > Passeriformes > Formicariidae > Grallaria > Grallaria varia. The sequence goes on along the minus strand of VWZG01013477.1, from coordinate 7,607 downwards.
TGACCATAACATATATTGACAGCTGACTAAAATTCACAATAACCTACTTGTTGAGGCTTGTCATCTTCCCTTCAGTTATTCAATAATATGACACGTTGTAGCTGATCCATCACATTGCTGTGCTCCTCTCCCATGGGGGGAAAAAAGAAAAAAAAAATAAATATCCAAAGAAATATATTTTCAGCAATTGATAGAAACCTCCCCGCAGCAAGACTGGGGTCCCAGTCATTTTCCAGGTCTCTCCAGTGACAGTCTCAGCACTGGAAGTTCATACTCACCACACAGTTGATGCTTACCAACTTACCCAGATCAAAAAGACCGACAGACCAGGCTGGCTAGGACTTTTAAGGGACAGATTTTGAAACCATTCCAGTTGAAGGGATAACCAGATTCAGATCTTCTCATTAAGTATGCCGTACAGGAGCAGGGCTTGTATGGAATGATAGGTAAAATTAGCAGAGATATTGGCTGCAGGAAAAGGATCAGAGGGGCATCTTCACATCTATCTACTTATAGGTGTCTCTGAGAAACGCTCTTCGGGTTTTAAAAGAAAAATAAAGTATGCAAGAAAGGTAAAGAACTATACCTCATGAGTAGAGGAACTCTTCTCTTATCTTTCAGTTTAAGGCACAAAACCCTCATATTAGCAACATTTTAGAATTAGCCTTCCTGATGGCAATTCCTAGTGGCAAGTTGTAGACTCTCTTCTTGGAAGTATGACACTACCTACACATTGTAAAGGAAGCATAGCTATCAGACTACACCGTTTGTGCTTTGGAACGGGTGTAAAAAGCCTAAAAACTGAACACCTCTATGTTCTAAGACAAGACCCTTCTGTGGGTCTAATTTCTTGGACCCTTGAATATGAAAAAGTAAATTCAGGGAACTACTACTCTTTTATTAATATTTAATAAACTATTTACAATACATGGAACAATGAATTTTTGCCACCCTGGGATATTCCTGTTGCAGAAGCACCTTCTTTTCGCTGTCATTCTGCTTTGACTAGAGACACACATTTCACATTGTACAGTCATGGTGAAGTTCATAACAGGGCTAGGTTGCAAATACTTGGCCAGTAGTAAATAGATGGCCAATTCTCATGAAGCTAGTTGAGTTATTGCACATGCATGTGTTCCATCAGGCATCATATACCCTGTATTTGTCAACTAAACACGTATTACCTCACTACTTTTATGAAAAATTTGAATATTGCCTCTTCTCTTCTGAGAGGCTTCAAAATCTGTAATAGTCCTTCAAAAATGCACAGCACCAAGAAGAGGGATATGGGATGACAAAAGTAGCTTCACCATTGTCTTATTTATCACAATACAGTGGGTTTATGGGTTTAAAATATTGCATTTGTAGCATTTTGCAACTGTATTTGCAATCTCATGGAGTTACTGTGGAGTT
>VWZG01013475.1:2674304-2763572 GCA_013396735.1 Grallaria varia | reverse complement strand
GTTTGCTTTGGTTTGCTTTTTTGGTTATTCTGGCATTACTTATTTTACTATTTCAGTTCATATTTTAGTGACTTAATGATTTTTTTTAGTTGTTTTGATTAAGATGCAGAGAATAGAGGGTGTACAGTGAATGAAAAGTGGCGGGTTGGGTTTTCGTTTGTGCCCTCATTCTACATCTGCCATTGTTGTGAGTGTAAGTAGCTGCTGTCTTCCTTACACATCGATTACAAAATTACAGACAGGATCAGAAACTGGACAGGTTTTTCTTGCTGGCCTGGTAACATTTTGGTTTGTCTTAGTAAAGTGTGTATTTGGTGGTATAGTCCTCCAAAATGTTGCCATCTGTCTATTGGTTAAGTTACTGTCGTTGGCAGTTTTGTTTAAATCATTTAATTTGTTTCCAGTGTCTTACAAAGGTAATAGGACAGCTATCTTTAAGTCCCTCTTGACAGTACAACCCTGGTTGTGCAGAGTGTACAAATGGCTTTAAACCTCTATTTTAGAACTTCTGTATTTCCAGCTGAAATTGAAACAGTATTCAAATCTGGTGTCTGTATTGATGTGTTTTCAGGTGCAGGCTCAAGTGCAGTCAACAGATGATAATCAGACAGTAAAAAGAACTCGTCAGTAAGTATTTAATTTGGAAAACTTCAGGTTTGTTACTCATGAGATTCTCATTTTAGCTCAGACTTCGTGGCTATGATAATTGAATGGTGTGGGCGTTTTACCCTGTAGGCACATCAACGGGAGTGACAGTGATCCTCCCCCTATTCTCAGTTATTTCCTAAGTTACCTTCTAATTTAACCAGGAGGAGTTTGTTTGCATAAGATGCTTGCAAGAATGAGGGCGAAGCTGGTAGCTTCAGAGGATCAGGCTAATCTCTAGCACTCATGAATACTGCATAGATTGGAAGAAAAATTCAAATGTCAGTGTTCTCCTGAGCTCTTGATGTAATTTTCATTTTATTTATTATGCATACAAGCCTGTGAAGCAGCTCGGAAATGAAAAAGGCAGGTGACAAGGTGAACACTCAGCTCTCCCCCCCACATATTTTCCCCCTATCATTCTGTGCCTCTGGGGGTCACAGCATGTTTGTTGGGAACACAACAAGTTGAGCAAGCAGTGAGTGCCACACACTGCAGTCTGTCACCTCTTGGATTTGCTGTGAGGACCATTTTGGCCCTCTTTGGCAAGGAAACTGTTTTGAAACACTTGGGTCAGTGCTGTAGTTCTGCTGCTGTAGTTCTGCTGCACCCTGTGTGTGTTCTAGTGCTCACCTGAATAGGTTTAAGTGATGTAAAAGGTACAAGAATCAATAGCCAAGTGTCTTGTAACTGTATGTGACCTTTGTACTGGCCAACATTCTGAAAGCCTGTACATTCTTTACTGGCCAGTGTTTTGGACACATCTTTAAAGATACCCTGACAGAAATTCCTGTAACATTTTTGTAAGTGATTTCTGTGTTTTCAAACTAGATGGCGAACTTCTACCACAAGTGGAGGGATCCTGACTGTGTCTATTGACAACCCAGGAGCAATCATAACCCCAATGTGAGTTTTCAAATAAGTTTTGAAATGTTCTGAATATAACTGAAATTGCTGTCCTGATCCATATAGCAAGTTCCCTGCGGGTATTTCAGGTGACCTCAGAGTCATAATTTCTTGTGAAGGCTTTTAAATCTGTCCCCTTTCTGAATGTTTCTGAGCTGCGTTTAAATAAAATCACAGCTGGATTTCGTACATCATCTCCCCCTTAGGAGCTTGATGTGGTATATAGAGCAGAAGTGTGGTGGACTGGTAGATTTTCATCTTGTCTGCCCCTTCCAAATCGGATCATGTTGCAGCTGTTTTCCTCCCCTATCTGAATGGAAATCAGTGAGCACCGAGTTGATGAGTGATGGTAATAGTGCCTTCCTGATTTATAAAAGTACTGCTGGAGTTACGCTTAAAGAGAGCATTGCTGTATAGGTCTTTGAGACGGTGGTACTACTGGTGTTTATAGGTGTTGTATTTTTAAAAACGTCGTGATTAGTTTTTTTTATTAGTGGCATTTTATCAGTAAGAAAGACTACCAATTTTTAATTTTTGTACTTATGGAGGTAATTAACTGCAAATTACATGTTTGTCGATAGGATTGAGAGATAAAAATTAAGACGGCTTCCTGCGAGGACACTTGCTGTCTGATAACAATAACAAATGGTCCCTTTTGTAGTTCTGCCTCACTTCTGTCTTCTTGAATTTGTGCCCTCCATCTATTCAGCCAGCCTGATCAAATGGCTTGATGAAAAGTTCTTGCCTCTATCAGCATTTAGGCTTTATTGCATAAAACACATATTCATCATGTATTTTGTAACAATCTTGTTTCACAGTTCCCAGAAATTACGATTAACTCGTACTCCTGTGCCACCATTTCTGATGAAGAGGGACCAATCTGAAGAGAAGAAGATTCCAAAAGGGGTTCCGTTGCAGTTTGATATTAATAGTGTTGGAAAACAGGTAAATGCAGTTTATTTTCATAACTGTGGCAGTAGTTTCAAGACCAATAAAAGCCAATGAGGCACTTACCTCCTCAACTCACTAGCAGCAGAAAGAGGGAACTAGTGGCTACTTCTTGTTTCCACTTCCAGTTCTTCCACTAACTAGCTGTGTAACTTCAAGCAGGTAGTAGCTAAACTCACTATTCCTGTTGTTCTAGTTCATGTCTTGCACACCCACGTGATTTAAATGGGATTGAAAATGTTGAATATTCCTAAAAGCCTTCTGGTGTTCCTGCTGTGCTCACATCAGCAACTGTGTGTAACTTGGGGATAAGCTGCTCAAAGCTGCGTAACCTGCATGGAACCCTGGCAGTTGAAGTTATAAGACAACTTCTGCTATGCATCTGGGAAAAAGACATCAAATGTGATGACATAAAGGCTTGAAAGATGAGCAATTTTTCTCAATTTTCATGAAGACAGGCAATTTGGTGCATGAATCCTGGTGCTGTCATTGAAGGATTTCTTACAGGTGACAGAGTTAAGTGCTGTTCTTGTAAGGAGTTCCTTAGTGCCAGCTGTAGAAAACTGCAGGGGGTCAGGGCACTGGTCTGGATCTGTTCTATCCGTGAATAAGCAGTATGTCAAAAATAGTCTACTACAGTACTGTAAAATTAATTGAACTTTTGGATTAGACTCCAGCCTCAACTGGGTGAACTGGAAAACAACCTGCATTAACACAGTGAAAATGACACATTTGTTGAAGTTGCAGAGAATCTGTGTGGGGAAATGTGTAGTGGAAGTTCCCTTTTTCAGTTTGTCCTCAGTTTAACCTACCATATTTTTAGTAGACTTTGAGTAATGACATTGTGTACCCTGTGTTCTTAATGAATTATGAGAAGTGCAAGCTCCTGATGTGTAGTCCAATCTGATTTTTAAATGGTGTAGGAAATTAAGAAAACCATCCTTCTTTTTAAAAACATCCAAGTGAGGCAATTAAGGAGTCAAGTGGTGATACAGACTGAAGAAAAAGGTATTCTTGTCTCCATAACTTTGATTAGATTAACTGAACATTTATGGTTAAATGTCTTTATTTTTCAGACAGGGATGACGTTGAATGAACGATTTGGGATCCTGAAGGAGCAGAGAACAGCACTGTCTCAGAACAAAGGAAGCCGTTTTGTAACCGTGGGCTAACCTGGCACATGGACTTCAGTGCTGATCCCACCTACCTAAGAAGCTGGGATACAAGTGGGCAGAAAAATACAGCATACATCAGTGAAATTCTCCAGACATCTTCCTAAGATGGTGGCAGATCTATTTCTCTTTATTACTTTTACTTTCAGTGGTAAAAGACATGATGCCCTGAGGGAGAAAAAGTGAGGAAACGGATCCGCTGGAGTGGCACCATCACCTGGTTGGAAAATACTCTGTTGCCCAGCTGACTGCAAACACTGGTTTTGGTTCATACCACAACTGAAACATGAACAAGAATTTTAAAACTTGTGGGTTTGTTTTTTTATTCATTTAGGAGTGCTCAGTATCTGTTCTTTGGCCCCTCTGTTATGGTAGTAAGATTGTGTGTTTCATTATAAGCCCCCTCAAAGGGTTTTTTAGGGACTGCCTACAAGTTCTCCCTTGGACTGCAGTTTGGCACAGAGCCTCAGTCTGTGGATACTTTGGTAGCAATGTAGCGGCATTTTTCATGGTAGCGTTGGTTCTGTACTTCTTTGTGCTTTTAAAGTTCCATCTTTTCCTTTCTTGAAAACTAAATGTTTTGCATTCTCACGTTCACAAATAAAGCTGTTAGCTGAGACCCAAAATATGTAACTGGGATGGAGACTATTCTACTCTTATCCTTAAAAGTGGTCCAGATTGTATATCATATTGGAGGAGTACTGCAGAGGCAGTATGAGAGTAATTTATATTACAAATAGCTCAAGTTCATCATCTTCCTCTGTAAATGGAGTTTGTCTCCTTTTTTTTTTCTTAAACTTCAGCTTTCTATTTCTTTTTGAAAGTTTTTTCACAAACTGCATGCAATAACTTCACATTTAACAATTTCATAGGATGAAATACAGCAGTTCACAAGGAAGTCAGCAGTATGGTAGAATTCCTTACCCTCCCAGACACAGGACTGTCATCCTGCATACCTTGCCCCCACAGGCTTTTCTCTGGCTCTTACAAATAGCTGGAGGCAAGCAATCTAATAGTACTTGTTTGTGTATACCAAAGAGAGGTAAGATGTGTAGCTGATCCAAAGTGGTCAGACAACTGGAAATTGGCTGAAACTGGGGAACATTACCGGAGGAGAGCCCTTGGTTTGCCAGGGTGTGTAAGGCTTTGAGCAGGAGCTTGCAGTCACTTGCTTTAAGCTTAGCTCTGTGCATCAGAATTTGCAGGAAGTAACAACCAGGGCATCTTCAGTCTGAATTTATATAATCCCTAAAACTGAGCCACTTCTTCAGAATTGCTTCCAGACCAGGAACTGATGAGCTTAGCACTGATCTATAGCAATGATGTTTAGGTACAGTGAGGTAGAAGAGTGGTTGTCTTATTGCATCCAGGAATGTTTATGGTGTTTGAAGCGGGTTTTAACTCCTTTTCACGTTCTTGAAGAATTTACATTTGACTTCTGACAAGAGTTGGTTTCCTTGCATTTTTATCTCAAATTCCAAGTTAACTAGCATATACTGGCAACTTCAAACCTTGAAGAGCATTTGACAGCAGAAGGGCTTTTTTATGTACAGCAGTTTTGATGTCAGAGTGCACTCTGAGGCTATATAGTACTTAAACCCTTATTTTTAATGTTGAAATATATACCTTAGCAGAAGCAAATTAAACGTAATGGTGTTAAGGTTTCTTTCTCAATTAATAGTAGGAAATTTTTTTTAGAAAGGTCCCACTGTTAGAATTTGAGTAGATAAGGTGTTATCAGTCATCCTGTTTCGGTGTATATGTTTTCCATGTGCCAGGATGCAACAAAAAGATTCTTTTGCATCAACATAGATGCAAAACATTGATGCAATGCATCAAAAAATGCTAGTTTGTATTTAATGAGAAGATGCTTTACACTGTACTTTTTGGTATTTTTTGGAGAAGTTAATACATTTGATCTATTCTGAAGCTGTTAATTTTTTTTTTTTTTAAATAAAAGGTTACAGGTTTCATACTGTCTTTTTCCTGTTATAACGACCTGGGCAATATACTGGTTATGTGAATTTTATGATAGCGTGCAAGGGGTTCTTCTTGATTAAATTCTTATTAAATGTCCTGAAGAGCACAGCAAAAAGCAGCCTAATTTAAAGTGGGCTCGTTCTCATTGCCCAGCTTAATACCCTGACAATTGAGCACTTCTTGGAGTAGGCTGAATTGCATTTAAATGTGTCAGCTACGAATGCATTTTTCATGTCTAATGTAGGGGTTTGGTGTGATTAGAGCACCAGGTCTGTCAGCCCCAGCACTGGCTGGTGGTGTGACATCTCTTGCTCTCGAGAAGCCGCTGTCACTTAAACCTCGTGCTACAGGAACAGCCACTGTGGCCGTGGCTGGAGCACTGTGCTGGCAGGGGGCACGAGCAGTGAAAATACTGCCATAAATTGGTGGTGCAGGGAAAAATACCGCCTGTAAATGTATTTGATAAGGTGTTGTCAATGGTGCGTGTCTTTGCAGTTGATAATCTCCAGTCTTTGTTCTTGGTTACCAGCTCAGCTCTGTCAGGCTCGGGCCGTGCTAAGGCACAGCAGGTCGAGTGGAAGCAGTAGAGAAAGGTGGTATTGATTAAGACGTTGCAAAGAGGGTGACCTCTCAAGGATTGATGACGTTAAGTAAAAAAAACGTGAAGCAGTTGTTACCTTTTCCCCCTGGCTGGGATCTGTGCGCTCTGTCCTCGGTGTCCTGCCGGGAATGGCCTGACATCCAGCAGCGGTGATGGACGCTCACCCCAAAACCAACCCGCGACGTCCCCCCTTAACGGGGAAGATGGAGTTTTAAACCCTTTCAGAAGGTGCTGCAGCCCTGTCAAGGGGAATTGGGGCCCTGTCACCCCAAATTCCGCCCCCCAGGGGGAGCGAGAAAAACCAGCCCCAAAATGAGGGTGTTTCGGGTAATTTCGAGGGGCTGCCCCGCTGTGCCCGCGCATGCGCAGCGGCGGCTCGCGCCGTCATGCGCCGTGGGGCGGGCTGTGGCGGGGAAATGGCGGCGCCGGAGGGCGGCTGTGCCGCGCTGCCCGCGGGTCCCGCTCCGCCCGGGCCCTCGGCCCCCGGCTCCTGGAGCCGCTCCCTGGACAGAGCCCTGGAGGAAGCGGCGGCCAGCGGTGCCCTCAGTCTGAGCGGCAGGAAGCTTCGGGACTACCCGCGGGCCAGCGCCGCCAACCACGATCTCAGCGACACCACCCAGGCTGGTGAGGGACGGGGCGAGGCGGCGGGGACGGGCGGCAGGGGCTCCTCGGAGAGGGGCTGGGGGGCTGGTTGTCCGGGAGTGAGGCTGAGGTGACCAGTTTGCTGTCTCTTCGTTAAACTGAAGCTGGTTTCGCCGCCTCGCTTCGCTCTCCGCCCTTCCTCTCCTCGGCTGAGGCAGGATGGAGGAGCTCTGTCAGGGCTCTTCTTCCTCTGCCCGTCTGATGAGATCTCTCCCGTTTCTTGGCGTTTTTTTCTTTATCCTCTCCGCTCTGAAGTGTTTCCTTTATCGGGGGCTGTAGAGCTGTGAGGTTTTTCTCAGTATTGCTCTCGCTGATGCGGTTTTAGCCAGCCATGCTCTTGCTTTGATGTGTCTCTGTGTGAGTGTGTGTATATACACATACACAATCTCTCCTGTGCTCCTGACAGGGGAAACCAGCTTTCAAAGAAGTGTGTCAAGTGTGCCTGTGTCAAAGACAACTGTTTCTTACAAGCTTTGTAAGCCCTTATGCTTCTATTATTGTAATTTCAGACATCCATAAACAAGATATGAACGGTACTGTGAACATAGTCACGTCACCTTTCTTTCGCTTGCATAGTATGGATTTAAGGATATTAAGGAATATTAAATACTTTACAAGGCATAGAAACCAATAGGGCTGGTTTTATCCCTCTGCTCCTCATTTAAGTTTATGAAAGTAGATTAAAAAGGTGTACTTTGCCTGTAAGTACCTTGAGCACAAGCAAAAACATGTTTGTGAAGTGTGTTTAGATGTTGCCGTGTTGAATAGAGAGGTGGGAACTTAGGAAACGAAGAGAGTTTGTGCAGGATGTAGATGTTTTCTTAATGCACTATATAGAGCAAACTTAGTGTTTATTTTGAGTATCCAGTTCTATAAATGAAGTAAAAGTAGTTTTAAAAGGTGTCAGTATGCCATTTGTTTTTAGCTTTGATTGATTGTGTTGCAGTCATTGCGGGTCTTTTTAGTGTGTTATTGTAGCTTGAAAGCTTAGAAATAAACGTCAAATGTCACTTTTTTTCAAGTTACAATGTTTGCTAGTATGTTGGTTACACTGTCAGTCAAGTAATTCAAAATGGAGCCTGCTTTAAACTTGTCTGACTTCATACTCTGTCCTTTAACATCATATTTATGCAAAAATCTGTCACTAATTAAAAAAAACACCCATGGAAACCCGAGCAAACCTGGAGATAACTGTGGTTTGCTTGACCTGAACACATCCTATAAATAACGACACTTCTTGTTGGGGTATAATTTTTTTCTTGTTTGTTCTAAGGGTTTTGTACAAATGCAGTTGCGCAGTGACTGTGTAGTGGCTAATCCATAAGACAGTGCAGCACAGACATTTGTGAGAGGTTTGGGCTTTTTGTTTATAACACTATTCATTTACTGTACTCCTAAACAATTTGTGGGAATTCTTGTTTCCACCAAGGTTCCCATCTATTGTGATGAATATTTGCATTGTAGTTGTTCAAGAAGCATTAAATGCTAATAAGTGGCAGTGCATGCCATACACTTTTGTGCATTTATCATCACAATGAACCTTAGAAAAAAGCTAGAACTATTCTTAAGTTGTAAGAAGCAAAGCTTATTGAGTGTGGGGGACACACACACACATTCTGTTTAAACTCTGTTTTGAAAGCTGCTGTGAATAACTTCATCTTGTGCCTTTTTTTAGTGTGGTCTGTTCTATGACTTTTTGTTTCGAATAAGACTGAACAGTGGAAAAAAAATCCATGCAAGCCTTTCTGACCCCCAGTTTTCAGTTGAGTGCTCAGCTCCAAATTTAATCCACTTCTTTCTCCAGGTTGGTTTCTTTCGTGTGAAACTTAAAATTCGTATGGGAGTCACCACAAATAATATGATATAATGTAAATGTGTGCTAGGTGTGACAAACACTTAAAATAAGCACTTTAAACACCCCCCCGCCCCGACTCCCAAGTGCCTTCCTACATGCTGTGCCATGAAGTCTCCAAGCACATGAGGTGGAACGTGTCTGTGTTTCATAAACATCATTGGAATTACTCCCAAACTGCAAAACTTAAGATGAAACAAGGGATGTGCAAACCTTCCTCCTTCTCATGTGCCTGAATACACACCTCTCCAGTATGGATCATGCTATACTGGTGTAACTCATTCCCATTCTTGTGGTAATAAAAGTAATTGCATGTCACTGTAACCACCTCGATGCTTAGGGGGTGGGAATGAATCACATCCCTCATTAATGTAACTATCCTGCCGGAAAACCACCCTCAAGCCTTAACAGATTCAACTGGCCTTGCCTGGAAGCTGCTGTTAATGTGCAGGTGAACAGCAAAGCGGGTCAGTAGAAACAGGGTGTTAGAGATTAGATACTTAATCAAGTTTTGTTGGGTGCTCTGTGCAGATTTTGAGGTTGATGATGGGTGTTGTCAGCCATAAGGTGCATTTTCAGATGTTGAATCAGTGGGAAAGTCACATTTCTTTGGACCTTTTAAGGGTTCAGATTTGATTTCTGCTAATCCTGGTGCTCAAGCTGTAATAGGTTCTAGGTACCATTCTTAACCCCTCCCTAAACAGATATCAGAGCCAAGTTTCTGACAGGTGTAAGTTGACTTTGGAAAAATATTTGATAAACATTGTAAAATCATAGATATCTTAAGTTGGAAGGGGGCTGTAAGAATCCTTAAATCCAACTCGCTGCTTCTGGCAGACTACCTGATATGAAACCAGGTCAGACTTGCTGCACTTTTATTCTTGAACTTGATACAATATTTCTTGTAGGCATCAGTGGAAAAATTAAGCTCCTCATTAATCATTTGCCTCACTCACTAAACTGTTCACTGGAAAGTAGATTCTCTAGTCATGTCAGAGTGTTAGCTGCTTCTGGGCACTGCCATCCTCTAGATGAAGACCTACATATGGCTTTTCAAAACCAGATCAGTGCTCAAGGTTATTTTCAGAACTGAGCAGGTAACTTCAGCAGGCAGTAAAGCAATAGTTTCTGGTTGTTTTGTACTTTGACTGTAATTAAGATCACATCATATAAAATTAAATTGAAGGTGGGGTAGCCTGTGCTTGAGAGCTTTGGAAGGATTAATGGGACAGAAACTTCCTACAGTGTGTGATACAGTTGTCCATCTAACTTTCTGGTATATGTGGGATAGCTCACATACAAGAAATGCAGGGTAGTAATAACTAGTAACTTAAGTGCTTAAAGAGTATCTCATTCCTTTGTGTTCCTCTCTTACAACTTAACTGGAATTTTAGGAAGTGACTCAGACTTACAAAGCTCATTGATGATGAAGAATGAGCAGGCTTCTTCTTCTGCACTCTTTCATTTAGCATGCATTATCTCTACCCATTTTTTCTGGGTTGAGTTACACATCATTTGTTCATTCCACTCTTGTTCTCAACCAAGGAATTGGAAGAGGAAGGGCTATAAACCACCTGAGCTGAATATGAAAGGAAGCATCGTTGCATTTTGCCAGTGTTAATGTAAATTCTGATGTCATTATTTGACAGCATTCCCAGTGGCCTAAAGGGTACACCAAGCAGAAAAGTTACTTTTCAAACCCTCCGTGACAGCTGTAATTACCTAAACCACTCACTGTCTCCATTTTTAAAGAAGAAAATGGGTATATGTGGGTTTATGCAATAAAAGAAATGGCCGTTGTATGGAAATGAACTAGTAAGTTAATTACATGGAGCTCCATATGTCTTTTTTCTGGAATATATTAATAGTTAAAAAAAAGAAAGAATAAAATTGTCTGCTCTGCCTTTTGAATGGCTTTGCCAATAAGGCATCTCTGTAGTTTTGTTCTTAGCAGCTCTCCATAGAAATGGTAAAATCTGACCACAGTGTCAATGCAATTTCTATATACTAAGTGCTTGCATGCATCTAGAAGGTTTGCAGTGACTATATGAGTGTTCTGCAGTATAGGGTCTCACTGGTATTTTTCTTTCCTGCCAGAAGTTCAGTTATTGCCTGATGAGATGTAAAACAGCTTGAGAAGTGCAATATGGCTCATACAGCAGTGGCTCTGCTTCCCAAACATTTGTGCTTAAAGCAGAATCCAAACCAGACTAAAATTAAATAATGGTTTGGAAAAAAAAACTCTTCAGGGTACTGTATTTTGAATGTAATTTTATAATGATCTATAAGATAATTTAGAAGGTAATGGAATTGTTGTTCAGGTCTCAGGCTATTTGTCAGCCGACCTTACAGTGTTGGTACTTACGTTATCTAAAGTTTCAATATTAAAAATCAAAAGCTAACATGTCATTAGAGTAATTCAGGGTCTTGTACTTGCATTTGTTTACCTGTCTCTACCCTTACTGAGGCCCAAACAGAAATACACTGTCCAGAGGTTCTAGAAGCTGTAAGCGTAGGAAGGAGAGAGGATGACAATTTCCCTCAAACTTTAGAGGGTAATCCAACTTTTTCCATTCAGTTGTATTTTTTGGTCTCAGCTCTTACTTGTGTCAATCCCTTTTTGATTATTGCTCCCTCTTGTTTCCCTTCTTGTTATATTTCTGCTGTTGGAAAGTCTTGATCTTGTGTGTTCTGTGCATAAATACTGCTAATTCTTAGTCTGGGCTAATGGAATTGTCTGAGAGTGGTGCTTTGCTAAGATGGTAAATTGAGGTCAGTTCTCTTGGCTTTTTTTTTTTTTTTTACCCTCAAAATGCCGGGAGTAGTGGACTGTCATAGATTGTGGTTCATTTTTGTTGGATGTGTTGTGTTTTGATGGAGACCTGAGGGCTTGAAGCATTGCTTAACTGTTCTTGGCACACAGGCGGCCTTTTTGCCTAATGTTTTATGGCAACGAGGAATCTGAGCTTGCAGTCTAATCCTTGTGGCAATAAAAGCAATATGTGACATTCAGAATGCCTTTGTTGTCTTTTAAAACAAACAGTAAAGTCCTACAACCAAACTTTTACAACCAGTGAGCTCTTCTAAGTGGTGTTCAGTGGTGTTGCATGTGTTTGCAGTTACTTTACTAGTCTTCCACTTCCTTGTCTCCATCATGATCAGATTTATTTTCTTAATACTGTTTTGTCTGCAAACACACTTGTAGTTACATTTTTGGGAGATAACTGTAACTACATAAAAAGTAAGGAGGGGAAGGATTGATAGGTGGCTGTATTCAGCTCTGCGGTCATGTGAAAGACTAGTGAGAATTTAGGAAAAAGAAATGTCTATGCTTCTCTCGTGGTGTTTCTAGCCCGGTTCTCCTGTGTCTGTACCTCTGTTTGGAGGTAGCACATTTATATTGGTGAAGTCCTCCCTGAAGTTAGTCATAAATACATGGCCTAATGTGATCCAATTTCTGTGCTGATGCCAGAAGGGGAAGTTCTGTCTTCATCTCCTGCTGCACAGTCAACACCAGTGATCATAATGCCTTCCAGCAAGCTGTTTCATACTTATCTGGCTGAAAGCTCAGCCAATAACTCCTTGGATCAAATCCTGGGACAGCTCACTACATTTCCACATGTATGTGAGTGCCAGTGAATTAAAAGGGTAGGAGGACTATATGGGTGATGAGAATGAGAGGGTCTGTTTCAGCAGATGTGTAAGCCTAGATTGACTTGCATCAATTGTGAAATCACACCTTAGCTCTATTTTGTAACCTTTTACCACTCACCTGCTGTACATTTGGTAATTATTTTCTGTAAAACAATGTGCTGGCCTTTCACTCAGTGAGCCTAGGAATTTTTTCTTTTATAGAGATGAATTTCATTCAGTGAAACTTTAATGCTGACAGATTTGGATCTCATGCTTTCATGGCGCAAAATACATTTTATGTAAGTAATTTTAAACTGATGGTTTAGGTTTAGACTTAGAATGTAGTAGATGTAATTAGTTCATGCAGTAGAAGAACCAGCAGTAAAGAATTAGTTACAACAAACACTGCAAATTATGTAGCATGTGTTAAAAATAAAATTACATGATAGCTAACAAAAAGGCTATAACTCAATTCAAGGGTTCTCTCTTTAATAACTAATCAGGCTTGGATCTCATGGTTTCCAGTGCTGGCCAAACAACTTGAATGAATTGCAGTTGGGTATTTAGCTGAAGCCATGGGCTGTGCAGGGTGCTTTCTTCATCTGCTGTGACCGCTCTTCAAAGTGGAGAGGTAGAAACCTGCTCATGTTAAAAGTGTCTTGGTGCTTAGATTTATCAGTGCGTTAAACTATTGCTTTAGTACTCTGAATTACAGATACTTGGAGAATGTGCCAAGGATAAGACACTGTGGTATTTTCCTTACAGGATTGTTCTGCGTAAGTTAGTACTTCTGTGTACGTGCAGGAACAGGGTTTATTTTTCGCTTTGAAGTCCCTAGACCTGTCCCAGTAGTCCTTTACTTCAGCCTCCCTTACAATTCTACACTACAAACTGCTGCTTTCACTGACCAAGCACAGAAGTCTCTCTGGAGTGAGGAGAGTCTTTGTTCTCTCCAAAATGAGGATATGTCAAAAAACCCCAACTTGCTGTGCAGCCCAGGTGTTGGCTGCTGGAACACAGTGTGCTCTGTGCAGAGGACAGCAGGATTAGGGAGCATCTGCTTAGTTCCACCCACCACACTGGGACATTGTTCAATGACCCATGTGAATTTTAGTCTCTTTATTCAGCTTATTGTTGAAACTTAGCTTTTAATACAGAAACGTGTTATTGTTTCCTTGGGTATGGTATTGTTTCCTTGGTTTCTTGGGTAGTGCTTCAGACTGTTGAAAATGTTTCAAACACTGTTTTTCATGTTATCTCTGTGATGTGAAGCAAATAATTTTATACATCTGAAGCTTTGAATGGTACAAAGTTTGAAAGCATTTGCTGATTTGGGGTACCAAAATTCAAAATACTTAGTGCCTGAACTTTTAGGCAGCCAAACTATTTCAGGTTAATTACTTTTAATATTTCCAAATGTAGCTCTTAATAAATGCAGATGCCTTGGTGACTCCTTAGGAGTACTGGGAATCAAGCTCAGTATCTAGAAAAATGGAAGTATGTTATTAATTACTACCTTTGGAAAGATTAGTTTAGAAGATTTGATTAGCGTTATGAAGAAAATAGATGGCACTGACAGCATGCGAGTTATTTTTCCAAAGCAACCTTCACCACTGTTCAGGTTAACCATCCCATTTTCTTTCTGTAATTCCTTGGGTTTTTTCCTGTAATGTTTTTTCAACAACACTGTCTTTTAAAAGACTGTTACTGTGATCAATCCTAATTCTTAGAGTAATTTCATCTTGGCTGAAAAAATCTCCTTGAACAGAAAAACCCTGAAGAAAAATGTAAGGTGATATGTGGTTCATAATTAAAGACATGTAAACAGTAGATATGCACAGGAAATGAGTAGGTAAAGTTGTGTGGGCATCTCTGATGACAGACTATACTGTGTGTGTGCTTGATTCAGCAGTGTTACATAACATTTTAATTGGGTTTTCTCTGTGCATAATATTGGTGTGTTTTCCAGTTTACTTTCCTAATTCTGAAATGTAAATTGAGGCTGAATTTTAGTCAGAGGTGCAGTCTGGATTTTCTAGATTCGGTTAGGTGGAATCACACTGCTGTCCGTGTTACTCATCAGGACAGTTCAAACCTTTATGTCCATCAGGTTTCTCTTACATGAACCAACAAGGTAGCAGGAGGTTGTCATTCCGTGGAACCTGTTTGTAGAGTGGGATGCTGTACCTCTGAGTTGTACAGATGTTTGAGGGCAGAGGAGTGGTGGTTTGACGGTTTTGGGTTCTGGAGGGGATTGTGCTCTACCAGGTTGGGGTTCCTCCCTGTGTTCATGTCACATATCTTGTTCCCAGTAATGTGTTCTCTCAGTTCTGTCTCTTCTGCCCCTGGATTTTTTTAGTGTGTGTGGTGGTTTTGGTTTTTTGGTGGAGTTTGTGGGGGGTTTTTTGGGTTTTTGTGGTTTGTGGGGGTTTTTTGTGTTTTTTTCATTTGTTTGTTTGTTTTGGGTTTTTTTCGTTGGGTTTTTTTGTTGCTGTTGGTTTTGGTGGGTTTTTTTGTTTTGGTTTGGTTTGGGTTTTTTTGGTGTGTTTTTTTTTTTTTTCTGTCTCCTTCATCCCAATTTCCATGTCTTAACCTTTTCTCCTTTCCCTGTTAATCTTGCCCTATCTCAAATGCCTCTCTCATTGCCAACTCCATTCTTTTCATCCATGCTGTTCAGATGATAAAAAGAGGAATAACTGGTAACAACATTTTGTGGGAAGTTCCTTTGAAATCAGAGGAGAACACTAATTTTAGGATGCTGATGAGACAAGTATAATTTAAACTTGCTTAATTAATTATTACCATTATTTATGGTCATATATATTACCCCTTAGTTCAGTCATAGGCCTGGGCTTTTAGTGGTCTTCGAGCTGGTGTCATTCACCCTGTTCCCCGGGAGCAAGAGCATCACTGAGCACAATAGTAGCAGGACAATTGGAGCTTGTCATTACATTGGCTCAAAGCTCAGCTATGGAATAAATGTTTTTGTAGAGGGCCATGACTGAATGTGGTTAAGAGCCATAAAAATATCTGCTATTTCCTTTCATTTTGCTGGCTTGCAAAGGAGTGGGGAGATTTGTGCTTAGCAAGGTAAAGCAAATTATCTTTGGAACCCATCTGTGCTAAGACAGCAGGTTGATCCTTTGCACTGTAGACTTGTTGCAAATGTTCAAGTATTGTATGTTGCATGGCTCTGTTCTGCTGTATGCAAATCCTGTCCCCATAATTCAGGGATGCTTGTGTGTCAGAAGATTATTACCATTAAAAGTTATGGTGTGGAAAATCCAGGAGCTTCACTGTAGGTACCTTTCACTGGTGTTTAGCTCAGAACTGGTTTTTCATTCTGATTGTTGTGAAGGAAATCTCGCACACTCACATATTTCTAGAGTACATGATTTGACTGTGAATTATGTAACTGAGTAATACAGATGTAATATTCTAAACATCTTCCATCTCTGCTTTCACAGATAAGGTAAAATGAGAAGTGCATCTGTTAGTTCTGTCAGTGCTACTGCAGTGTAATTTCCATTCACAGCTCCTGTAGTGCCCTGTAGTTGTTAAGAAATAAGTCTGTGGAAGTTCCATTTCAATAACATGCTATCAGTTTGAGACTAGACCATTTAAATAGCTTTTCAGATTTAAATAAAATGAAAATATTTTTTGGTTCATATTCCTTTTACTTAAAGCATAGTTTTCCTCTTTGGATAGGTAAAACAAAAAGGCAAAACCAGATTTTCATCAATAACACAATTGTTGCCACAGTGCAGCCAGATTTGCAGTACATAAGTGGAAAAAATACATTCACAGTTTTAATCACCACTGTTACAATTTCTATATAATTAGATTTTCGGACAGAAATAGGATTTGTTTTGTTTTGTTTTGTTTTTTAAAGGTGTCTGAATCCTTCCTGTATGATGCTATTTTTTTCAATTCTTGACCACATTGAATGTGATAAATGGAAATACAAGGGATTTTTAGAAGCATGCATTGCAAGCTGTATAAGTAGATTCTGGGATAACCTGAACAAGGTGGCATCTTCTCTGTTTTGGAGAAGGAGTTTCCTCTTCTAGTGAATGGCTACAGCATATGTCTCTGGGGCTTTCTCAGTATAGTGGTGAGAAATCTATCTGGTTCCTGACAGTTGTTAGGGTCTGCAAAAACAAACAAACAAAATTGAGTAGAATCCTTAGAATTTCTGTTCTCCAGAACATGCTGGCCTGTCTGCCACTTTGCTCTTGGAGAAGCAGTTCATATTTCTGTTTTCCTCGACTGGAGATGTTCCAGTCTGCTGAACACTTTTTTAATCATATTAGAAGAAAGTGTGTTTGTACTGACATTATGCTCTTTAGATTTGCCTGTTCTATTTCCATTCTCTGTTTTGGACCATAAAGAAATCCTCCTATCACTGCATTTCCCATCTCTTTGCATCTTGATTCTCTACTCTGTGTGGTACATTTGCATCCTCACTGTGTGCAGGGCAATACATCCTTAATGGATGAACTTGTTTAGTATATGGTTTTACTTCTCAGGCAAAATCATATAATTTTAGAGCCATAAAACACAGTTTGTGCCCCATGAAGAGAGAAGAAAAAGAGAAATTATAGGCCATCCATCTTATGTGGAGGACTTTTGTTTAATTTTTTTCAAGTTGTATTTCGCACATAAGCTGAATTTGTTGAAAGAGGTTTATTCATATGCCTTTGTATCTATTTCCATGCCAGATGATTTGAAGCTACGTGACCACATTATGTAATCTCATAAAATTGCATGTTGTGCAGGATGTCAATACAGAAGGAAGAGAGGATGTTAACAGCTGTAAAGCTGGTCACATCTCCTTTGATAAGCAAAAACAGCTTGTGGTGTTGCAAAGATCTTTATTCATAAAACATCATCAGCTTTCCTGTGATGGGTAGCATCTTCTGTGGTGAGAAAGAAGATTAACGGACAAGAGTTTAACGGGTGTGTATTAATTGTAGATGTAACTTTAATTCTGCTTCACACCTGTAACATCAGTATAACTTTACTGTAACAAACTCAATTTCACTCCAGCTGTTCGAGAGCTTTTGTGGTGTTACTTGCCATGTGACAACTTTTCCCTGTAGCTCTTGTGACTTGAGTCATTTTTGCTGTATTGTTGGTGTTTTTTTTTCAGGGGATGTCAAACTCCAGTGGCAAATTTTCATTTCCAAATTTTTAGTCAGTTTATGGGACCTTGCCTTATGATCCTGACACCCTTGCTCTCTGCATCAATGAAATGCAGTACTCTCTTTCTATCATGTAGGATTTCTTGTCATAGTTGCAATATTTGTTGCTTCTTTAGTGAAATACAAACTAATTTTTTTTTATTTTCAAATATGTTTTATAGTGAGACTTTTCACAAGTCTCTCCTTACTTTATAGTAGCCTGAGGAGTTTTATTTTAATTCTGCTAGAAGTAGAGATTCTATTCTGTGCTTCTAGTGATCTTGGGATGAATTTTCCTCATCATATTGTACTTACAGTAATGAGATCCATATTACTTTCAGGACGAGAAATATTCAGCACTGCCATTATTATTAATGCTTTATCATAATTTTTCTTTCTCTATAACTTTAAATATCCTGCTTGACTCACATTTTCTTACCCTTAGTGCTTTCTTTTTGCTGATTGCTTCCATATTTATACTGAGGCTAAATTAATCTTTTTATGCTATGCCATTTTTATAATGGCTTTCAAAAGTTGCATATCAGGGCCAATTATTTTCTGTGTATAACCAACCCTTCTGTGCTGTGTGATTCATTGGCTTATTTGCTATTCAGTGAATATCAAATCTGTAATTTCAGAACCCTTAAGTTTTCCAGTACTTTAGCTACATCAAAGCCTTTTTCTCTTATCTACCCACGCCTTATGCAGACTTCTGAAAGTTGTTAAAGTTGAACTATTTCCATGAAGTCTATTGATTAAAATTCAGGGAGTGATTGTTGCAGTGGGACTATTTTCTGTTTGGATTTCTTTGGAAATTTTTTTTTTAGTGTTCTATCTACTAGTTTACCTTCTGTTCACCCAAGTTGAAGGCTGTCGTCCTTCTCTGTACTCAAGCCCGTTATTCCAGTGAGGTTTTGGAAAAGATAAATGGATTGAATAAATATCAAATATGTGCCTTTAACAATAATATAATTTATAACAGGAAAAAAGAATAGTTGGATCCAGAGGTTTGCACATGGGCTTACAATCTGGCACTAGCTTTAGCTCCATTTTCAAAGCTTTTTTATGTCTTTTGCTTTAAAATTATTTTTTTTAAATCTTGATTATTTTTATTTTTTTTTAATTGGGTAATTTAATTGGGTAATTCCTGAAGGAACTTTTTCTAGGGAGCTAGGGGGAGACGAGTTCAGTTACTGCACACTTCCCTCACTGCTAACTTTGTGAAGCAGTCTTGGAAAATGAAACCCTGCTCTGCTGGAACACAGTCAAGTATTTCATGAGCAGCGGGCAGAGTGTCGTGTTGCCGAGGAGCAGTCGAATGCTCTCAGACATCTCGAGTGTCGTGCTTGTATCTGTGTTGTTAGGATGGGTGAGGCAGTTTCTCTGTACCTTGGAGATTTTTCCAGTTGAAATTCTTTCATGCTTGTAGTGAACACTTTTTAAATTAAGGTTTTACGTACATATAGAGCTCTAAAAATACTAGCATTTGAAATAGTCATTATGAAATGGAATAACGGAGATCTCTGAAGTGGAATTCTCATTGTTGTTGTGCAGTGTGGGCAGTTGCCATGCAGCTTTTTTTCTTCTGTGTCTCAATGCTTGTCAGGAATTCTCCTGACAAGGCAAAAAGCTTTCATTCTCCTCAACTTGTACTGAGCTGGTATAGATAAGAGTTGTGACATGCAGAAAACTAATGTTTCTCTGAAGGAGCTGGAGGGATAGAGCCAACCAGCCAAAAACTTTCAAAGTGACTACTGCATTTTGAGATTAATTTACATCCCAGCCTCTTAAGAGCAATGTTTAGTGTTAAACCTCAGCTTAGGCATTTTCCTGAAGAGGAATCAATTTGGTTTGGATGTGGAAAAAAAATAAAAATTTCATTTGTGGTCAAATCAGTTTGGATTTTGCCTTATGTGTTTGCTTCCAGCATTCATAATGTTTATTTTTTTGTGAAAAGATGTGTATACAATTCATCTCAAATACTAATTTGAGACTACAACAATCATTTTGGTAGCCTTGCTACTAGTCTTTAACAAGCTTAGCTTTTAAAAAGGTAAAGATGTATGAAATGGTGACCGCCAGTTCTGTAGCCCTTGATCCCTGGTAATGTCTGCATGGTGTGTTTTTGACTGAAGGTGATTTTTATGGTTTCCAGATTCAAAATGTGTATTGTATTTTGAACATATATTCTGGCAATTGCTGTCATTTATCTTCTCATTGGCTGTTCTTTCTGTTTGATATGGGATATTTTCCATACATATACTGTTGTTTTATTTCTTGCCACTAAAATGGCTTGTACTGCACAGATGACTTGGTAAGACTCCAGCTCTTTTTCTAGAGTTCTGGCAGTAATTGTCCTATTGAAATTGAAACGCTGCTTGTGTAAAGTGTAACAGACTTTTTTTGTTAGGGATGATGTCAGCATGAGAGATGACCTCAAGGAGCCATTAAAAGAACATAGGACTTTTGACTGATGGACATTATTGACTTTTCTCCTCAGTAAAATACAGTTCTGGAGAAGACAGATGAGTGTCTGCAGTGGTATGAGACATATTTGGTGACTCTACTGTGCAGTCTGATGAAGCTGTATCTGAGTGCCATAAATACAGAGCCACTCTATTAAGAGTGTCAGAGAAATGCAGTAATAACGGGCATAAAATTTTATAGAAATGCTTGCCTTTCTCTGAGAGTAATTGGCCTTTTTATGTGGAATTATTCACTTTGCTTTCTAGGACTTTTGACTTTTCAGGTCTGATTTTTGCTGATTTGTTTCTAACTCTCTCTGTAAGATATTCTGAAATGTATTATTTTTTTTGCTTGTCTGGCCGTGTAGTGCTGACTTTAATATATCATTCTATTTAAACGGTTTGAGGGAAATAAAGGGATAATGTAATGCATTTCAAACTGACTGGTGAAGTACAGAGGGAGAATATGCAAAACTAATGTGATAATAGGTAAACAGCTGTTAT
Source organism: Grallaria varia (assembly GCA_013396735.1). NCBI lineage: Eukaryota > Metazoa > Chordata > Aves > Passeriformes > Formicariidae > Grallaria > Grallaria varia. Next base: position 2,743,041 of record VWZG01013475.1, on the reverse strand, counting down.
ATTAGCTAACATATTTACATGTGAAAATACTTGTTGATAGAGAATTTTATGTCCAATGTTAAAATGAATTGAAGGCATTGCTAATTTATTTTAGTAAAATAAATAGATGGATGGTGAAAATATGAAGTCTTTGTCAGTTGCATTTTGTTTCCAGCCCTCCTGACTGACATACTCCTTCTGCCTTTATTCCATGCCAGGTCTCCATCTCCAAGTTAGTCTCAGAGCCATTAGAATTGCTGAATATACGAGATATGTGCAGCATAGTTTCTTGGCAAGAGTCATTTTTACTTTACAAAGCTGCTTCTGTGCAGTGTCTTATGCACATGCAGCATGTTCCATGTTTCCCATGTAAAAATGGGAAAGTGGGAGAAAAGGAGTTGAAGGAAATGATAGTGTGCATGAAGAAGACATTGAAGCCCTCTGAGTGCTTACTGACCAGTCTCTGGACTATGAGAAAAATGTGCTAGTTTTACCTTGTAGAAGTAATGAAATCAGAAGTTGCACCATAGAACATGCAGCCTTCTCTCCTCTGGTAGAGAGCAGGCTCCCCATCACAGCACTAGCTCAGCCCTTGCCCTGGAGGTCGCAGCTTGCGTTACGTCCTGTACTGAAGCATACTTTTTGAATACAACTTACCATGATGTGAGGACAAGTGTAATGACATTAGCGAGCTTTTTAAGTAAAAACAAGATAAAAAATATGTATTTAGTGACGACATTCAAATTCAGCATTCCAACTTGAGCCTGCAAAAGAATGTCTTCAACTGAACTTCAATGAAACTTGAATAGAGTTTCAGGAGATACTGTCCCAGCAGGCTGAAGAAGTTGCAGCCCTTTGCCACATTCATTCCTGTTTCAGTGCAGCAACTCATCTCTCCTCTCCGCTGTAAACCAGACCACTGGGAACAAGTGGCTGTAATTTATGACCTGACAGCTAAGTTAGTTCTGCCCCTCTGAACTTGAGAAGTTATACTCAAGTCTTGAGTTGTCAGTTGTCTTGAATTATTCCTGGGAAAGCAAAGAGATGTAAAAGAAAATGGGGTATTGTTTCCGGATTGGAAAAGAGAGTTCATAGGGGGATGGTATGTTGATGTTTATGATGGGAATATTCCATATGCTGGTATTCATTGTTCATGATCCTGAACATGAAAACTGAGAAAAGCAGATGTCTTAGATAAAAACAGATGATGAAGTACAGGAGAGGTAAATTTCATGTATTGTGTGCTGGGATTGAGGGCCTGATCCATGTGATGATTCTAAGTGATGCTGTTGCAGTGAGACATTTGCAAAATGAGCTTAATATCCTTTGTTTTAGCCAAGATAGTTGCTTAATACTAGAAGAAAATGGAATACTTAAGTAATGAAGCCTTTGATCTTATTCAATTCAGAGTAATGTCTGCTTAGAAAATCCTGATGAAAGATTTTCTTTCAAAAGTTTTCTTCTGTCTTTTACTCTGTCCTTTTGTAAAGGCAAAACTTTAACTTGTTTGTCAGTGTGCAGATAACAGCTACTTTAAGGAAACTGCTGCCAGAGAAAGTCACTGCCCTCATATACACACTGGAGAGACAGTTCATGTAAGTCCAAGTTAGCTTCAGGCAAAATTTGCAAGAGTAGTTTAAACAGCTTAAGAAATCATGTGAACTAACTTGACGTTTTTTTCTGCCTGATGAGAATTGGGAAATGCTCACTCAAGCATTGCAGAATCAGTAGCTTACAGCAAAGGGCTGGTAAGGAGGATCCAATAGAGGGGATAATTTTAATCCAGTAAAGTCAGATCCCAGAGGGTGGGATCTCCAAGGCTTTCAGATACCATGTTAAACTGTCTTTGTTAAGCTAGAATAAAGGCTAGGCATGCAGATTTCATGCTATGATTTGGTTTTTTGGTTTTATTTATTGTTTTTAAATCACTGAAAGAGTAGGTTTGGGTCAAACCAAAATAGCTTCCTTTAAAGCAGCTTTATCAATTAAGGGGTGTGTGCTGCCTTAGCAGCTTTGTAGGTGTAGTCCAAAGGCTGCATGCTTTCCTTGGAGATAAATACTGTGTGTATTTATGTTTTGCACAAAAAAAACCCCAGGGACCTGCAATGCAGCTGGCCAGTGAGGAACTGAGCTTCCTCAATGTAATCTGCCATGGTGAGCTGGAGATTCATTTCCTCAGCGTTAGATCTTTTGCAACATTTATTCTCCAACTTTCGCTTAGTTTAGTGTGTTTGGCTTTAAGTTTTAGGGCTGTTTGAAAGAGAACCATGACTGTGCTGTTGGCTGGCTGCCAAGTTTAGTGAGGAAAAGGGAACGAAATTGCTAGAAGAGAGCAGAGCCTATGTAAAAATGTCTAACCGCAAACCCTATGTGAAGGGGTTCAAATTAATTCCTGTTTTCAAACCAAGTTCCGCTTTACATCATCTCTGCTGTAGCGGTACATGAGTTGCCGTTTGTATTCTGTCTGTAATCTGTCCCATTGTTTACTGACCATTCATACGGTCCTGCTGGCAGGTCATATGACTTCCTTCTGCCTCCCTTTTAAAGCTTCTGAGTTCCTCTCCCTTCTCATAAGGAAGGTGGTTTCATCTCATTTCTGAAGTGTTTGCTTCACTCCATTGTGTTCCATCCTTAAAATACCATGCGGTGCACACAAGTACGTACCATGCTGTTTACACAGGTACGTGTCCATAATGAGCAAAATTTGGGAATAAATCCCTGATCACAACCCTGTATTGACTACTCTGAGAATAATACCTGTTTTATTAGAAGTGTGTGTGAGTTAAGGAACCAAAAAAGGTGCAGTTTCATGGCTCTTATTAACCCTTGTCCAGATCCCATCTACTGCCAAAAGTCATGGTCTCCTTCCCCACACATCCTTTTCCTCTCCCTTGTACTGGTGTTAGAGATTACACAACTGCAGTATGAATTGGATCACACCTCAGAAGGGCTGAAAACTGTTTGTGGCCTTGAGTTTTTTCAGGATTTGTTCTCAGTAATAAGACCCAACTGGCTCTGTGGGCACAGTCTAGAGTGCTGGCACAAGGGAGAGGATGGTAACACATGGCCAGTAAGGAATCGCTCCATGGCTGAGAGTGGCTGACTTTGAAGCCACAATCTACATTGAATAGTGAATAAATAATGCTTGACAACATTTTAATCCATTGAGGCTACATACAGATTTTTGTGCCCTAGAGCCAGCTAGGGGAAAGGAAACTGGACATGATGAAATATGAAGAGTTCTCAGATCCTTGCAGGACTGGAGCTTGTCAGTCTTTCCTGCTCTCCAGTAACCACAGAAGAGCAACTGTATAATGGTGGTCTGTAGTTTTCACTGTTGTTTTTTCTTTTTTTTTTTTTTTTAACAAACAGGTGATACTCTTCCATGCAAAAGGAAAATGAGATTATTTCACAGAGGAAGTGGCATTGTATTCCGTGTTGTTACTCTCAGTGTGTTTGTCCTCTTCCTGCAGTACTTGAGTGATCTGCTCCAGTGAGACATCATGCTTTCCTGGGGAATGTGCTTTCTTGTCCGTGTTCATACAGCAGCTGACATAAGTGCAAGACTGTAAAATATGAGCTTGTGTTTATCAGTGTTTTTTATGGTGACACCTGCAAGGTTTTCCTTCATGTGTAAAAGAGAAAGCTAAACTACAGCAAATATGCATTAAAATCATGTGGAGACAAAAAAGGGAGGGAGACTGGGAGTTGGTGCTTAGAATTTTCTGTTTTCCTCTTTGATCCCAAGTATGACTGAGTTTTCTTACTTTGCATAACTAAAGTTCTTACGGATCTTTGTACATAGATTTTTCTAGTCGTAACAGCAAATGGTGGACATTGCTGAGACTGGGCCAGGTAAGAGAGTTGTACTTGATTCATTTTTTTGTTTTTGTATGATGCATTTTAATGGAGGAGAGTTGAAGAGGCAGCTTAATGCTAAAGAAACCTAGTGTAGTTCAAGGAATTTGTAAGCCAGATTCTGCAAAACTCCTTTGTGTGACTGTTCTTAAGGTGCTCCAGAGTTAGAAAATAAAAAAGCTAGCCAGGTTTCATTTGGTAATGTAGGTATTGAAGGAAAAGGTAAATGCTTTGGCCATAGTTCTCACTTCATGAAAATCACTTCAGGTAAGGGATTTGTGGGAGTTCTTTGTCGAAGTGAGGGTTTTCTTGGTTTTTAAAACCTTTGGCAAGAAGCTTTGTTATTTGTATTGAATGTTCCAAAATAAAAGTGTAGCCAGAGGAAATAGCATCTGTGAAACTTTGATCCACACATCTGAAACTTGACAATGATTTGGCAGCGATTTGAAACAGGTTTTATAAAGGCCAGTGTTAAGCAGCCTTGGTTAAAAGCTACAAACCTTGTCTTTAGCACTCAGGGAAGGAAATCTAGAGAGCCCTTTTCAGTGTGGTTATGTAATTTTTCCATTTGTGTTGCATGTCATTCTCAGGTTGATGAAGCAGGTTTTGGTGGTCAGCACCTCTGCGCACCCACCAAGTTGACAAGTGGAAGAAATTACTAACCTTTGCCTTGTTTTCTGTAACTGCAGAAGTCACAGCTTGTGCATGTTGCAAGAACCAGCAGGTTGGCTATTCTTCATTACAAAATGTTAGTTTGTGGAAATGGTTAAAACGTAGTTCAGTGCTGCTAGTGCTACTACTAAGTAGGAATGTGATTGTGCATATCAGAAATGGATCTGCTGAGAATGGAAATGTGATAAGTGTATCAAGGATGGATCATGTGTCTGAACCTAATTTTCCTTTATGAAATACTGGAAATTGAAACTGGAATCCCATATTTCATTACATGGCTGCAGAAATAATGTTGGTGAAAACAGTCTTCATTACACCTGTTACTCAGGTATTCCAGCTTGGGCAGTGGTGCTGCCTTCAGCAGTGTGTATTCCCTAGGGAAAACAAAGAAGGAACAGATGCATTTTGGTTCAGTAAATGCTACGTTTTTTCATACTAACTTAATAGGTTTACACAAAGTGTATCTTAGATACATGGGGAAGTAGTTGGGGAAAGTTCAGGTTTGACAGGACTTGCAAGTAGAAGATGAGTCAGGAGATGACATTTCTGAGGTTTGTTTTAAATTAGAGTATTACAGAAGTGGTGATCTTGTATCACAGCAGGCAGGAAGAGGTCTAGTTACTGCTCCTGTGTCAGGAAATCCTCCAGGTGTGAAATGAAGCTCAAAGGATGCCAATATTTTCAGTGCTTAAAAAGGAAAACACTCCCGATAACTGAGTACAGGGACCAACAGCATCAGGAGTGTATCACAGAGGTGTTCTCTTACAATGATTTCTAATTTTCTTGTGCAAGAAAAGTCAGTACTATAATACCAGTAGCTTATCTGCTTAGGGCTATGCTTTTCTTTTATTCTATTTTAGAAGCTTTATGTGAATATTTCCTAAAAGTCAGCAAGGTCGCAGGCATTGCTGCTCTTAGATTTTCAAGTTCGGAAGTGTTTGAGGGATGAAAAAAATCAGTTCATAAACCCAGGATGAATATGCATCAGTTTATTTGCCTAATAGAATGACAAGCAAAAGGTGGAGTTGAGGTTTACATAATAATGTGCTTCAAGTGTATTTGGAAATGTAGTTGTTCTAATAGAGCTGATTCTAAATGCCAGAATTGAGCAATCAAATGGCAGCAGGTTCCTCAGGAGATGGGTTTAGTGGTTATCTGAGAGGTGCCTGTACCTAAGCAGTTAACTTTCAGGGAGCAGTGGCTGTCAATGAGCTGTTCTGTGAGCTGCATTCCATATCATTGAGATTACATCAACTATGTTAGGGATATTCTTCAGTGTGATGGTGGTTTTGTTGTTATCAGTGTGAAACTGTAGAGTTTGATTCTGGTCTTTAAGTTGTATATATGAAAAAATAGTTTGTTTACACAGTTCCAGATTCTGGTATTTCTTCTTGAACAGCTGTACTTTATCCTCTTAGAGCAGTTCATGCTTGCCTTTTGCCTTCTGTCACTGTAGTGGATGTCAGCTTCCCGACAATTGATTGGCTTATCTAATTATTTTTATGAAAATATGTTTTCCTCTGTGAGCTGGAAGCTCCTATGTCTTAGTTTTTTCTGTAACTAAGGGAAAACCATGAATGTGCTTTCAAGCAACAACACATGCTTCATCGTTTTTGGAAAACAGCACATTTCTTACCCTGCAAATGAGGTCATACTAGTTGAGGGCAGTCTGTAGCCGCCAGTGTCACCATGAGGATTCAGATCAGTTCACAGATACAGGTGTTGTTGCATCACTGCTGCACGTTCATGGCTGATGTCACGCAGCTGCAACTGGGTTATTCTAGAAGCCATGATACGTTGTGGGTGGGAGCCCACAGCTTAGAGCTGCTGACAGTGTCACAATCTCTCTTACATCAGTGTGTTCCCAGCGGGTGTTATGGTGGTTGCTGACATTCGGCTTTGAATAGACGGCCAAAAATCTAGGCTTCGCTGGTTTAAATTAAAAAAAAAGAAAAAAAAAATTCAAAGTGTGTGGGGAACACATGCAGATCTCTGGTGACAAAAGGCAGATGTTTATCAGCAAAATTTTATAATGCAGCCCAGGTCTAGACCTGTCCTTCATTGTAGTTAATTGGAAAGAGAGCAGAAGCCTATTCCCATGCAACAGGATTAGTGGACTGATCACATTAGCATCTCGTGATGAATTGGAATTCACCACCACCCAGCTGGTTTAAGTGCCAGCACCAGTTGAGCTGCAGCTCCTTCTCTTTATAATGTATGTTGTGAGTTAAAGTATGCCATGCTTTGAGCCATGCTTTGAACAGTGCATCATTATGCATCACTGATCTTCTTTGGAGACAAAATTTGTGTTACAGCTGAAGTTAAAAATGTGTGAACACAGCCCTGCTAATGTCTGATGTTAGAGGAACATTCTTCTTTGAACAGGAAGAGTTTACATTTGGTGCCAAATGATGCAGTTTGAAGTGTATTCTCTAGTCTCATTTGACGCTGAATTTGCTGGTTTTCTGAACAGAATCCAAATTAAAATGGAAAAGATCGGTAATCTAACTCTGCTCTGAGATTTCATTTTGTATCTGTTATGTTAGCTTTTTTATCTTTCACGAAAAGCTTAGTTCGAAAGAATGCTTCCCCTTTGCCAAAATTCCACATGATCTTGCCTTCAAGGAAACACATCCATTTTTAGCAAAGTAGGAGAGCCTTTCTTTAAGGCAAATTTCTGGTAACAGTGATTTTAACCCATGAAATGTGAACACAATTCAGCTTAGTTCAAATTATAACATCTGTATTTCAGTCATATGCTTATTCATAGTGAAATTAAGCATTTGTGCTTTGGGGCAGAATTAGTCATTAGTTTTTTGCAGTTTAAGTTATGAGAACCAGAAAGGGTGTGCACATACATGTTAAAGGAAATAATCTGCATTGCACTGATTATTTCTTGCTTGTTAAAAATAAGAAAATTTAAGTAATATCTCCCTAGAACATCCGTTATTTTCTCTGAGAAGTAGAAGTCTGCAGAAATTTTAGTTTACACATGAATTTGTACTGTAACACCTTTTTGTTTTCTGGTTGTTGACGTTACTTTATGTATTCAATAGTGGAAGAATATCACTAAAACAAGTCTTAATTGACAGGATATTTTAAATAGAATACCTTAGTTTTTTCCTTTACCTCACTTACACTTTCTGTTTTGGAAAAGTACCAGCTAGTGCTGTACTGCAGAGCAACACCTACATGTGAATATATAACCAATCACTGGAATCCTTTTGCTTCTCTTCTGGTTTTGTTAGAGCTATGCCTTTCATTCAGGTGTTTTTAAGAAGAAGGTGGAAAAGAGGATGGAGTTGTTGAATTGTTTCATGCAGTGACTGCTGTACTCTGCTCCATTTCTGATCCCACTTGAGGTCAACTTTCTGGCATGGGAGAGGATTCCGGAGAAATTGGTCAAAAATAAAAATGTGTCACTGAATCTTAAGGATGTTGTGTTCTGGACCTTGGGAAATTTAAATACTTGTTGGAGATTTGCAAGAGGGCAGGACAGGAATTATAAATAACCAAAAGCAGTTCTACATTTACAGATTCAGAATTCACACTGTATTTTATCATATGTTGCTTCTGTCTAATTCTCAAGGTACTTTTGTTTTAGCTTAGTTGGGCTTGCCTCTTTTTGTGGCCCTGGCAGACCCTCCATCCTGGCTCCCCACTTGGGCACATAAAATCATGGATGCTGTGGGTAAGACAGCATTCTCATGACCATGATGAGTAAAAATGCTGCCAAGGTTTTAGGCAAACTTTAACTGCTTAGACCCATTTTGAATTATTTAAGATACCATATTGCAGCATCAAAATTCAGCCCAAATTTAGTCTGTTTTCCACTGAATGTCTACTGCTAAAGAGAAATGCCAAGTTTTAGAAATCACTGTAGATTGAGAGAAGTCTGGAAAAACTTAGTCATTGCTGCTAACCAGCTTTGGTGTCTCTTTTCTATCACACTATGAGCTCATTTGTCGTTTAAAAAGTATAATTTCATCATACCTAATGTTCTTTTTGCAGGGAGTTATTTCTTTAGAAATACTAAATCATAGCTCAGAATATGGGAAGTTCTTGACTAGTTCATGCCTTGTGGTCTGCACAGTATGTAAAAGTAGTTTTTAAATCTTCTTTGGTAAGACAAAGTGAAACAAAAAGCAACTGAGAATTCTCATGTTTGAGGTTAAACCATTCCAAACCAGTTGAAAGAAACTTTTTATTTGCCACCCTTCTGCTAGAAAATAGGACTCACTACTTGGGAAGTCCATTTCTCTGTTAAAATGGGTTGTATTCAAACTGCCTTTGCCAGCACAGCTGTGTGAAGGAGGGATAAAGCTGTGAGCTGAAGGATGTTAGTATATTGTGAGAGAAGTGGTGGAATTCATTTCCATCTTCCAGAGTCCCTAAGAAAAACATTTACACCTTATACCTAAACCAGTGTTGTAAAAATGCTTTAAATAGGTGCTTGAACATCTGGTCAATGTGGAAGCCAGGTATTTTTCTCTAAATCACTCTGGCTTGTTTCTTGTTGTCTCTGAAATAATTTGTATTCCTCTCCCTTTCTTAGATGATAAGATACAATTTTACTGTGGAACCTCATGGCATGTTGTGTGGATCACATATAAATCCTGATTTCAAACAGTTATTAGAAACTTTTCAGAATACATAGCTTATATTGAGAAGCTTGTTTGTTTGAAAATCTCTATTATGTTTTACAACAGTGTTGGCACATGGAGAGATCCCATTAGTAGTGTCTCAATTTCAGACATCACATTGTTGCATAATTTTAGCACTATTACTCTGCTTTAAATCTCCTGCAGCAGTACAGCCTGGAGGAAGGAAAGGTTGAAATTTGTGGTCGTTTTCACTAAATCATTAATGAGAATTAAACTGTGGAAGAAAAGCAGAAGAAATCCTGGGACAGATTAGTCAACTGTGGGAGATGGCGCGTGCAAAATAAGAGTCCATTGCATAAATTCACAGGATCACAGAATATGCTGAGTTCAAAGGGACCCACAAGGATCATTGAGTCCAGCCCTTAGCCCTGCACAGGACCACCCCCAAGAGTCACACCATGTGCCTGAGAGAATCATCCAAATGCTTCTTGAACTCTGTTACCTTTTTCTAATGGTGGATTAGAAGTTTCCATGATTTTTGTGTTTTCTTATCTGTGTGCACCCTGCGACATCTGCTGAGCTTTTTGTCCATTGTAGCCCCTGTGGCAGTGAGCTTCAGGTTTTGCATTACTTATCACAGTGCTGGTTTTTGAAGGACAGTAATGCAGATGGGTGTTTTATACCTATAGACGGGTCATTGGAACTGTCTAAGGAAGAGTTTTGGTTCTTCATATACAAACATTCGGTAGGACTTTTGGTTAAAATTCTGTCTGTTGTCAAGCAAGGAACTTTGTGAATCTTTAAGGTTGCTTTACTGAATCTTTTTTTTCCCTCCCTTCAGATTTGTCACGGAACAGGCTGTCGGAGCTTCCAGCAGAAGCATGTCACTTTGTCTCCCTCGAGAGTCTTAATTTGTACCAGAACTGCATTCGATACATCCCAGAGGCTGTTTTGAATTTACAGTCTTTAACATTTCTAAATATCAGGTAACAGTTGTCTTACAAAATTTGCTTTAGCAAAATTTAGTCTGGGTTTATAAGTTTGGGTACATCCATAAGTAATGCTAACTTGGTGTGTAATCGTGACATTGTTACGTTGTATGTCATTGAATCAAAGCAACTTGAACCAGTCTTACCCACTTAGGTGGATCAGGGAACACGAGGATTAAGCAGCAACTTGTAGAAGTGGAATATGAAGAAGAAATACAGTTCCAGCTTGGAGGAATAAATAAGTCCTGTAGTCTTCATGTGAAATACAGGCATGCAGTCTGAAAAAAGATGATAGAGCTTTAGCATAGTCTTGGCAATTCAGCTCTCAGCAGCTTAGGCAATTTCTCATTACCTTCATTGTACTGGTGGCTTTGAAAGATCTTTCTCAAGCACTAACACTTCTCTTTCAGCATTAGAAGCTAGATTATGCTACTTGGCCCATTCACGAAATTCAACTGTGTACAGCATCTTCCCTTTGTAGAGAGTCTTTAAAGAGAAGTGGAAAGCTTCTCATCAGAAATTGTCAGCTATATTAATTTAAAAAAGGTCTCAGGTTATTTCCTTTTGGTGTTATAAGCACACTAAATGGGCAAAAGTGTATTTCTTCATTTTCTGTTTTTTTTTTTTTAAATTGATGTGAAAATTGTACAAATAGGATATAATCATGTATGGGGTACCTAATGATATGTCTCTACTTAGCGCAGTCCCATTGTTATCCTTACTTACTCAATTAGAAATATACTTTAAATATTCAATATCTAATGACTTTCTCTCTGGCATTTTGTGTGTGCTGATCTGCAGTGCTGTCTGTGAGAAAGTCTTTTGCCCTCTGCTCAAACTTCTTTGTGACAGAGTGTAGCCAGTTACCAGAAACACCTGAAAGGGCTCAAAAATGTAGCATTCCCCCCTCGCTGAGTTCAAAAGCATCTGATCCAGCTTGAGACTTGATATTCAGAGTTTGTTCACACATAACTAGATAAAGCAAGTAATGAAGAACAGCCTCATGGAACTACTTTTACAGTAATTATATAAAAACTGATTTGATGTTTTAAATTGTGTGCATTTTGTATGTCTTTCATTGCATTACGATTTCTCATTAGAATACTGATTGTTTTGTTTTCTCTCTGTCCAAAAGTCGAAACCAGCTTTCAACATTGCCAGTACACCTCTGTAGTCTACCACTAAAAGTTTTGATAGCGAGTAATAATAAGTTGGTTGTAATACCTGAAGAAATTGGACAGCTCAGACAGCTCACAGAGCTTGTGAGTATATACTTGATTTTTAACTATTACTATTCAGTCTTTTTAATTGATGTGTTTATTAGGTAACAAGATACTTCAGAAGAAATAGCAATGTTTTAAAATTACCAAAATACTGCAGTAATTGGGATGCGATCTGAGCATATTTTAGGTAACAGAGTCTTTGGAGGCAGTGGTACCTCATTCTTTGCTTTTGCTTTGCAGGATGTGAGCTGTAATGAGATACAGACAATACCTCCACAGATTGGCAGTTTGGAATCCTTGCGGGACCTAAATGTCAGAAGAAATAATTTGGTGCGTTTACCTGAAGGTGAGATAAAGGCTGGCAGTTCTAACAGCAGAAATTTCAAACACATATTTATTTTCAATCCCTTCTTCTTCCCCTCAGAGCTTGAAGCAGCATGCTTTATTGTTTTGTGAAACAATTATTTTTATACTCTTTTAATTTGCTGAATTGGTTGTTTGTTTTCTATCTTCAGAGCTTGCTGAATTGCCATTGATTCGATTAGATTTCTCCTGCAATAAAATAACAACAATACCAGTTTGTTACAGGAACCTCAGACATCTTCAGTCCATTATGTTAGAGAACAACCCTCTCCAGTCACCCCCTGCACAGGTAAACTGCTTCTAGGAAATCAGATTACTAGTTCATCTGAAAAGAGCAGAAAAAAGTTAAAAGCTGAAAGGTTATATTACAAACTTCATTTAAGAACAAGGGGACTTTAAATAAATTCTGTTGTCACAGAATGTTAAATATACAGCATAGCTTGAACAATCCCTTTTTCTTATCTTGCTTTACTGTATTAGTAGTCACACGTATGGGACATTGCAGAGAATTCCACTGTTAGCTGAGCGTTCCTGCTCTCAGTGTAGAAAGGAGGAAGATCCGTTAGGCAAGATGGATTTTGTACCCCTCGAACATCAAAATTTTGACTGAGACCTCAGTGCTGCTCTATGCTGGTTCACTTTGAAGATAGAAGGTTCAAATTGGCCTTTTAGATAGAAACTGCAATATGGTTAGTGACTTATTTGATGTTTATTGCGGATATATAGGCCCTTGAGTATTACAGGTTGTACTCTGAGCTGCTGCCTCTGAGTCAAGAGTGGCACTTGCTGGGTCCTGTAGTTTCAGTAGGGTTTTGCCTCCCTTTTGAAAACTGAGACAGCTGTTACTGGCTTCATCCACTACAAATTTGAGCTGGCTTTGGCAGTCTGCCACTGCCATTCAAATCTGGGCATGGGTGGGATGCATCTGTTCTGATGCCAAGGGTATAAATTCTAGTACTTGTAAATGCTTGTGTCTTGTTTGCGTGATGAAATTGCAGCATTCAGCTGACAGAGTTGTCTGCAGACCAGATGTACTTGGAGGAGAGTTCCCATTTGTCTGTCATGGGCATCCCATAATGCTCCACTGTAGCTGTCTCTCTAAAATGCAGTGAGATTAGAATAAAAAATACATTGGTTGATGTAAACCTGCTCATTTCTAGCCTTCAACTGCATGTTAAATGTCTGTAATGTACTTTGAAAATGTTATACTTACTCTTTTTTTTTTTTTTTTTTAAGATATGTATAAAAGGAAAAATTCATATATTTAAATACCTGAACATAGAAGCATGCAAGATAGCTCCAGACTTGCCTGATTATGATAGGAGACCCATGGGATTTGGGTCATGGTAAGTTTTGCACTAGCAAAGTTCTAGGTTTGATGACATTCTGGAGAAATTTTGTCAGTTGTCTGAGTTAATTACAAAAATAGATCCTGGGATTGTTCTTTGGTAAGTGCATTGATGGAGGTGGCTTTGAAAAATGTTATTTGTGTTATCTCATGGTGTATTCTAAAAAGGTACCAGTGCATAAGAAGTGAGGAGCAGTTCAGAAGACCTGGGCAGTATCATGTGAAAGGCAGTGTCAGAGTTGATACACATGAAAAAGAGAGTGTCTTTGTCTTCATAGTACAGGGGGTTGCTCTCATGTTGTTGACATGTATGTTCAGTTTATAAGATCTTAGTAGTTTCCACACACTTACTGGAGTACCTCCCTGCTACGATTTTTAACCTTTTGTACAGTATTTTATAACTACTGTGCTCAAACCACAGGTGCAAATGCTGATCTCCACCCCATTAGTAAACTGTTATTTCTGGCAAGCTTTCACTTGGCACTGCTCTTTGGCATTGTAACGCAAATATTGGAACAGGCAGCATATCAGCTGCTAAATGAAGATGTCTAGCAAAAATCGGGAGTTAAGGTTTATTTCTGGTACAGAAGAAAGAGAGTTGGTGAAGTATGAAACTGAATATATAAAAATTACTTCAGTCATCCTGAAAGGTGGCAATAAGGTGTGGAGGAGTGAGTTGCTAAAGGATGTGCTGCTGCCTTAGTAATGATAAAACACAAATGAGAGGGTTTCACAATAAATCATCATGAGTCAGATTTATGAAGAATAACTTGCACAAGGGACTTGGCAGATTGATTCCTCATCAGCACTGAATGTCTTACATTGTGTTCCTCTATGAGGTCAACAAATGAGTGTTGAGTTTCCAAGCTTACAAGCTGTGGCAGATGATTGCTGCATAATATTGAGGATACTGACCTGTTACAAGAAAGAAAAGGCTCTAAATGATAAAATGTCATGATCTGTTTGGCTCTAACATAGTTTGTTTGTTTTTAAGTAAAATTCCAACAAAATCAGCGGTCTATGTGCCCACTTATTTATTTATTTTGTAGTTGTATATTAATATGGAAGTTTTCATAAATTGGTTTTGTGAAATGAGAAGAATTAATATATTTTTATCATAGCTTGAAATTATGAATGTAAAAACAAGAGCGGAACTGGTTGAGGGTCCTTTCTCCAGAATTGCTGCCAGATTCAGCAGTATGAAATGGGCCTCAGCTGGCTTTCATGTAGCTGTATTTCCATACCCAAGAGGAGATAAGAGTCGGGGATAGAATTACTTGTTGTTGCTGTGCTGTTTAGGGAATTTAGTGTTGCAGGTGATTCCTCCCCTCTTCATGTACTTATGGAAGAATTGTCTGTGGATCAGCATACGCATTATGTGATTTCAGGATGGCTGCTGTATCATTATAGACGTGTAAAGTGTGCTGTGTTGAGTAGCTGGTTTTAGTTGTGAGAACTGAGAATACAGAAAGCAGCTTTCATGTTAAAAAAGGAGAAGTTCTGGAAATAGTGATTATGTATTTTTGAGCTTTCAGCTAATCTTGGGTTTAGGTGTGTAGTTTTACAAAATCTCTAATGGAAAAGGAAGGCTGGAAGAAAATCTGTATCAAAATGCTTCCTGATTTTTGAGCTCTTTAATTTGCAATAATTGTTCAGCCTTCAACAGAGTGCTCAGTAGATTCTGAAAATATTGATTCATTTAAAATGAATTTATACTGCAGATATATTTTAAATCCAGTATTTAAGTTCCATAAACTGTTAGCATAAGTACGGTTCTATTGTCAGTGATTCAAGTTAATAGCTCTTTAACTGCAGCGTGTGATTTCATGGTCATTCTCTTTTCTTCCCACCCAAAGAAAGGGAACTGTTTTTTCCTTTTTTTCTTTCTAGTGGTTTATTATGCAGATGATCTTTCTGTTCAACTACAGGGCCATAAAAGTGGAACTCTTCTGGGTTAAAACTCAATGCAGATACAAAAGCTTGTCTTTTGGTATACATCTGCATAGAGACACATATGTAGCCTAATGTTTCTCATCTATAGCACTCCATCCCTGCTGGAACTTCTTTCCTATTTCATGTCTATCTGAAAATTAAAATAGCCCAGGCTAATCGTCTGTCACTCTTCTACAAAGTCCCATGCACACATACGGTGCTGCTGTAGTAGTAGTAATAATAATAAATAATTCAATCACAGCTATCATCATTATTATTTAATAAAAATTATTATTGTCATTATTTATTATTTTGAAAATAAGTATTGCCTGAAAGTAGGATTTCAGAGGGAGCAACAACTTGAGAGCAATACCAGTGAGAAAATGACCTGCAATTTAGTTATGACAGGGTGGAGCAATTAGCTTCCTGAAATTCATTCTTCCTTGTGTATTATGTAGTAATTACTGCTGCAGTTCTCCCTGGGGCATCGAGTGCCAGTAGGACAGTTGAGCCATTGTGAAATGCCATCTGCAGTGGATCAGACCAGTCCCATTGTCTCTTTTACTGTAACTATCTGCAGCAGTTGCCAGACTTGACATCTGCGATAGCTGTACTGCTGAATTACGTAGTTTTTAAGCCCAGAAATTTAGAGAAGAACTGTATGGCTCTTTGGTTATGTGTCTTGTAACACTGGGCACATGTCTAATGCCTTTGTCTAGACATGTCATTAACAAAACTTGTAGATGAAAACTGTACTTCTATATTTATTATATTACGAAGTATTTGAAATATTGTCTAGCTTATTGCGCAGTGTCATAGGTAGGTGATTATGACACAAAAGACAGTTATGCAATACATGCTGTGTACTTCTGTGTAGAAGTAGTATATTCTGTGATTTTAGTAATATTGCATGTGTTTGCACTTAATTACAAAAAAGCTTGTGGGACAATGTTTTTCAACCAAAACATGAGTAGTGGAAAATGAAAATGGGACTTGTTAAACAGTGAAATATGAGACCACTTTGCATCTTTCTTTGTCATAATTTCTATTTGAGAAACATTTGAAATATGGATATATACTTTGCATCAGATTAGCCCTTAAAAGGCCAGGCAGTGTCAGGTGACAGCTGACTGACAGGGATGTTGAGTTGTAAGCACTTGCCTCCTGCTCTCTATGGCGAATGCAGTGTGAAGCTTTCAAAGGTTCTGAGCCTGTGAATACACTGCAACTGTGCTTGTTGGTTTATTCTGCTTCTGTAATAGCTGAGGAACTTTTGGTGGTGTTTATATTACAGTAACTAAAACTGTGTGTTTGACAGCCACGAGGAACTCTATTCCACTCGTCCATATGGAGCTCTTGATTCTGGCTTCAATAGTGTGGACAGCGGAGACAAAAGATGGTCAGGGAATGAAGTAAGTGTTGCAGCTTTATTTTTGTTGAGTGCAGTATCGTATAGGTAAAAGAACTAAACATATACATCTGGAAGCATATTCCTTAGGTAACGTGTATGCTAGTGTGCAGGTTGCCTTGAGCCACAATTATTTGTTGCTTTATTGGAGAAAAACAAGCATAATTTTATATGGGACAGGCCCAAAGCTTGAAACAATAATAGAAATGTATAAAACAGTGCATGACAGATTAATTTGCTGGAGAATAAAAGATGAGAAAAATGTCATTCTTAATTTTAAAAAAGCTTATAACTGTATTGTATTACAATGTTGAGTCAATAAAACAAATCTGAATATGTAAGTTAAGCTTCAAAAGGAAATTTTGTCTTCTTTCTTCACAGCTTATTTGAAATGTTGAAATCTGTTTGCCATTTAGAAGCAGGAAAAATGGGAACTCTCAGCAAAGAGACTGTCAATTATTCTTCCCAGGAAGAAGTTTTCTTTTCCTCTTGGGATACCTAGAAAAGGCAGTATCCAAGACCTAAAGTGTCTCAGTGAGCTATGCTCCATGTCTGCTTGCACTACTATCTTGGTTTTTGAGAGTTTTCTAGGACTCAAGCACTTGCAGATACTGCAAACAAAGCTGTAGCTAGTTTTTAAAGAAAGTTTAACTCTTATGTTTTCTTAAAACAATACACTAGAGTTGCATTTTGCTTTAAATTAGTGTTTTGTAAGTGCAAAAAAGACAATTACAATAAAAACACAAGAGATAGTAGCTGACAAGATGTTGTTTCTGAAGAAAAGTGTTTCCTGACTTGACTGTTTGTTTTCCAAAGCCAACAGATGAGTTCTCGGATCTCCCTTTACGTGTGGCAGAGATCACCAAAGAGCAGAGACTGCGAAGGGAAAGTCAGTATCAAGAAAACCGAGGGAGCGCGGTCGTAACTAATGGTGGAGGTAAATAGTGACCCTTGGTTAACGATACCTATTGTCAACATTATCAAAGTTCCAGGAAGTTTGCTATAAATGATAGTCTAAAGGGAAAAAAGAGAAAGGTCAAGGTAGAATTACACAAAAGTGATGTTGTGGAAACAGTATGAAAGCACTGCTGTGTTAAGGATGTTAAAGGCAAAGTCAAATAGAAAAAAATAGGATTTTCTGGAGAACATTGTGTCAGCTTTTACACATGTGCTATCTTAAAGTCTCCAACTGCTTTGAACAGTATTTTGGAATATTGAATTTTGGGGCATGGAGTTTTGGTGTTTGAGCTACTGGGCAAAATTCACAGCAGTAGTAAATTGTCACTGATCTGTGCCGACTGCTCTGGGAACGGAATGAACAATTTTGTTGTGGAATTTCGTATTTCCAAGTAGCATGGGTGTCTCATTCAACAGTCTTGCCTTTCAGTCCAAACTTTCAAGCCGTCTGGGAGGGAATGGTGTTTCCATTAATACTACTACTTTCTCAGCTGCTCTGTGTTTTTCATTTTCCGTAACGGCTACAGTTAATTTTCTTTATTTGAGTGTCACTCTTCCCAACTACATCTAATCTCCTGTGCTCAACTCCCACTTTTACTTCTCTTTTCCCTCCTCCTCCACACCTTCATCTTTTGCCATCTTCTTTTCTTGGTCTTACACTTCTCTGCCATGATTTTTTGTTTAATTTGCCACCTTCTGGAAATCTGAAACTTTTTAGTTAACTTCCAGTCTTTTATACATTAATGGGGGAGGGGGTTGGAAATCCATTCAAACAGTTAAATTCTGGCAGTTAAAAGAATCGAAGACATCGTGTCATGAGAAGCTCTGGACAGCCTTAATAACAGGTAGTGCTGCCAGCTCTGCCTCCAAGACTGACTTTAATTTGTTCTTTGGGCTTTACACACCAGGGATTTGAAAATGCCTTGTAGTCTTTTAAGTTGGAGTACGGTCAGTTCATGAGTAGGAGTATCTGGGAGGAGCACAAGCCATAGCATGGGGCTGTCAGAGATCCAGATGCTTTCCAGTTTTGTGTTCCTAACACAGATACTAGTGTTTTTCACCCTCTGTTGCCCTAGTATTGGTGGTGGTGGTTGTGTTATTATTATTTAGTAAGCAAGGCTGAAAGAAGGGGAGTTTTGACTTCTTGGGATTTTTTTAAGATTTGTAATTGAGATGGATATTTAATGAAGCCAAAGTATATAGGAATGTTGTTTTGGATGGTTGTAGTAGCAGAGGAGGTGACTTTGGCAGTAACAGTTGCTAGATTGTGTGGTGAGGCAAAGAGAAGTCTGTTTTAGACAAGCAGGAAAGGGGCGGGGGAGTAGAACAAGAATGTCTGCAAGAGAGTCTGGAGCAAGTTTGGGGGAGAGTTTTAAGAAAAGAGAAAGCTTTAGTGCTCTGAAAGGGAGCTTATGCTTTCCCCCGCATTCCCAGCACAGTATTTTTCACCAGGGTGGTTTGCTCAATGTCATGACTCTCAGAATCCCTGGGCAGAACATGCAAAAGCAGTGACAAGTGAAAAAATTGCCCTACATAATGTCTCCCACACAAAGGAAAATCAATACTAGCGAAAGCGTGCTGTTTCTTGCTCTCATTTTGGTGGTTCCTAGTTTCTTTTTATAATTCCTCTTTTTAAAATAAAATTGCAGGTGCCGTTATATAGTGTAGAGGGATTTTATTGTTTTCTCTAGTGTTTTTCATTATTTCCACATACACTTCTTATCTGGATGCAAATGAAAAAAGTATAACTTAAACATGCTGCTCTCTATTTTGTTGTTGTAATAGTAGAACTTGTAAAAGAATCTGTTATATTCATTCTGAGTTTTCTGACAGAGATTAATTAGAACCAAGAGAAATTATTCAAAAATTTACACAAATCACTGTACAGTCTTGGTATTAACTGACAAGACTTGATATATAGTATTTGGTATTTAAAAAAATACCACAGTGTTTACTTTATTTTTTCTGTCACTGCAGAAGTACCTGCAGCCAGCAGTATAAAGCTGTGTATACAATACATGTTCCTTGCTGCTTTTTAAAAAGCATGAATTTTATCATTATCTCAAAATTTGTTTGTCAAATGTTAGTGGGCATGGCAAAATCCAAGAGCTTTTAGACTGAGCTCTCCCAGATGGAATAAAAACAGTTCCTGACGTTGCTGCATTGTTGGGTCTTTTCCTCTCCTGCGGGTTATCTAATTATGGGTATTTTCTTTGTGTATGTGTGTCAAGTGGAACATGATCTCGATCAGATCGACTATATTGACAGCTGTGCCACGGAAGAGGAGGAGGAAGAGGTGAGGCAGCCCAAGTGCATGGACTCAGACAGCCTCAGCTCACAGTTCATGGCATATATTGACCAGCGGCGAATCTCTAATGAGGTGGTGCTTTTACTTGAATTAATTAAATTCATACACCCCAGGAAAGCCCTTGTGAAAACTGTTCCCTGTTAAATCATTTGAATGCAACACTTCTGTAGAGTGTCCTCGAAAATCAAACCTATAGAAACAGATTTTTCAGTCACATAATGTTTCCTTCTATGTTCTGTCAGTCTTAATTAATACCTATGTACACAGTTGCACAGTTCAGTGGCTCACTGTACAGACTACATGAATAACTTGTCTGAAAAAATCTTTGTGGCTGGTCTGCTTAAACAGTAACTATTGTGCTGTGATTCAGATGTGTCCTGTCAAAGTTTTGTGTGTTTTGAGGCAGAAAGATACTCGCTTTTTGACGAAAGTTTAAAAAAAAAAAAAAAAGTGAATCTATCTTTTATGTAGGAGCCTGGTCCCTCTTTTGTCCACTTTACTGTGTTTAAAATCAGTCACACAAATATGAGAGGTGCATTCATTTTGCAAGTCTCATAAATTCATTATCAAGTCACAGAAGCTGATGCCACTTGAAGCACAGACTTGAGAGCAAAACTCAGAAAAGGCAACCATTGGCAGTGCAACCCAAGGACTCTTTACTGTAGATATGGAAAAGGCGTTGGTCAGCCTCAAAAAAGCTATTCCTTGGAGTCTGGCTATTCATAAAAATGAAACTACTTTTACTGAAGTAGTAGTTTCTCTAAACAGAGAGCAAAATACTACTTATGAAGGCTAACTATGCAATATAGCATCAGTGGAAATTGGTGAGTTCATCTTGAAAAGTTTCTCTTTTCCTACATTAATCGGTGTCAGTAAAAGTTTTTAAGTAACACCAAAAGCAGTATGTCTCTGTTCCCAGTGGGGTAAATGATTTCCTAGCTCAAATTAAACCCAAACTGTTCTTATTAATCCCGTGTTTTGCTTTCTTAGTCCCTCTGGGACCTGTCTTTACAGCATCATAGAAGATCATCAGCTACTGTATCTTATATTTCTGAGAATCCAGTCTGCACTGCTGTGCCCTTATAGAGTTAAACTCTGAAGAATGTGTATACATTTCAGTAATTATTTTCTACTTACGTGGACTTCTCTGCAGGATTCTTAATAGTGGAAGTTTTAAAACTCCTAAAGTTATTGACAAGCATATTTAATCTTGAAGCTAGTATTTGTTTAAATTGGAGAAAAATATAAGAGTGAGCTTGCCTAGTTGGAAATGAATATCCTTGAGTTGTGTTTTCTGTTTCTTTGTCAGATATTTTAAGTATCAGTAGTTTAAAATGTAGTTCTACAAGAGATTGTTTGATATTAATGTACAATTTTCTGAATAAGTTGCTAACTTAGTTTTTTGTGGTTTTTTGCTTAGAGCTCCCCAGTAAAACCTGTATCCATCAGAGAATTTCAGAGAACAGAGGATACGAGACGGCATTTAAATCAAAACAGGTAAGAATTACTGTTGTAACAGTAATTTTATCCAGAATTCCATGGAGAATGCAGAGCATGTATTTACTGAACATGTTTAGAAAATGGCATTGCTGTTGCCTGATAAGATATTGCTCCAGATTAGTAATCTGAATTCTGATGATGGCAGTGAGCAAAAGGCGTGGCTATTCTAGGCCAGTGCTCAACTTTAAATTAGTTGGTTGAGTAGGTCTGCCCAATTAAAGTGCATACTTTGAACTGATGTAATATCTGCTTCTTGGGATGTATTTTGTGCTTTGATGAAATACTTGCCTTAAGCTGTATTACATAAAGAATAGAAGGGATAGACGTACTGCAAGTTTAGAGGAAACATGGAGTTACCATGGAGTATCTGATGTGCCGTGAGGTCACATTCATGGTTGACTGTTGGTAGCTGTAGTACTGAAGGGGGTCAGTTTAATTTAAAATGTGCTTTTCTGTGCCATAATCGTGAACTTACATCAGGAGAAGAAGGGATAGAATGGGAGTAAGACCTGAAAACAGGTCACTTAGTTTAATGAAGTAGACTTTTTGACTGTGCCCATAGTCTTTAATGATGACTTAAGCGTATTGGAGGCAATGCTTCTCTGTAAAATAAGGTTCATAGCTGAACAGAACATAAATGAGGGGTGCTTAGGTTTAAGAAAAGACTTTTGGATGTCTCATCAAAAGACCAGAAGACAAGCAAATGCATAGCTTCCTGCTAGTGAAACTATAATCAAAATTCATAGAACCTTTAATATGCCATTGAAGCCTTTCAGTGTGGAGTGAAAGTGAATTGTACAAAGACTCCACAGAAAACCAGCCCAGTTGTACTTGCTGGGGGAGGTGTGTGTAAAAGACAACTGCTAGTCTTATGTATGTCATCACTTACACTGTCAGGAGAAGTTAATTTGTAGTGGATTCTAAAATGGTGTTGAAAGGGAAAATGAAACCAAGATTAGTGTATAAATTTTTCCAGAGTTTTGGCAACATTTTAGTAGACATTTTGAAATGTGCAGTGAGTGTGTAGGTAAAGTAGCTGCACTTATATAAGGGAGGGCAACTCCTTCAGCATATGTCGGCATTCCTTATTGCATAGTGTCCACAAGTAAGGTGTGTATAAAGTAAAACAGCAGTCTGACATGTTCTCCCCAAATAAAGTGGGTGCTCTTGGTTTGAAAGACTTGCTTTTTTGCTTGTTTGTTTAATTATTTTTCTATTTGAACGTTTATGGTCAACATGGAAATGATTAGACTTTACAAACACGTGATACATCTGAAGCAAATGCGGGAAGGCTGATTAGCCAGGGGAGAAGTGTTGTTTACATAGATAGATGTTAATGATAAAGAAAATTGTAGTTCACTAGGGTAATCCAGTGTTTTCAAAATTTAACAAAAGGATAGTAGCAGGTCTACATGTGGAAGTAATTAAATCAATGATCTAAATGAATTTTAACTTATTCATGTTACACTGCAGCAGAGTGAAATTCTTAGTAATAAAAAACAGGTCCTGTTGTTATCGCCTTCAAAATTGTGTAAAAACAGCCATATGTCAATGAGTAATTTTTTATGTTTTAAGCTTGTATTAGTCAAATATTTCATTTGTGGCAACCACAAGCTGTAAACTGCTTCCACAATAATTCTGTGCAAATGCCTTGGCAGGCAGCCTCTTTGGTTTTTTTCTTCAGTGTGCTGGAGCCATTAAAACTCTTAGAGTTGGATGTAATGCAGACTTCATCGCAAGAATACTTCTATTAGTTGATTCAATTTAATAAATAGTTTGTGCCTCTGGACAGACTGTGGTGCATTCCTGATGCAACAAAGCTGTGTGTACTCTGCTCTGAAGACACTTCTTGGCACTCCGATGAAACCAGTCCTGTCCGTTCAGAACAGCACAGTAATGGATTTGTCATGTGCTTCAGTACTAATTTAAGTAACAGAGGAGACTTGTAACATATGGGTCTTCCACATCTCCTAAATTTCTCCCTGCAGAAAAGGTCATAAGTCTACACACAGTCAGCTGGACTGACATTTTTTGGAAATGCATTGTTGAGTGTGTTGTCCTAGGAGCGAAGGTCGCAGAGTTTAGGCTGTCAAGAGCAAACTCTTTGATTTCCATTAACTTTCTTTCTGGGCGGCAGCAACATGGCAGGGAACATGCTGTAGACTGTGGACCTTGGGAATTGTTTCAGTCCTAACAGCTGTCTTCTAGCAAAGAACTGAGTCCAGAATTTCTCTTGTATTGTTGATAGGACGCATAGACACAGATGGGTTCTTGTTTACCTCAGCACTTTGATGGCCTCCATCACCTGACTGGTGGAGTGAGCAGATTTGTTCTGAAAATATCAAAACGTACTGATGTGTAAAAATAACTCCCTTCTTTCCAGAGCAGAATAAGGCCTGCAACAACCAAAATATAGTCTTAAAAGAGAGAATCCATCTTTGTGTGTTTCGAAATCATTGTTAAAAATCCAAGTTACACTTATTTAATTACGAACTGCAGTAGTTGTAATCTGACTTGGTATCACAATGTGATTTCTTTAGTCTTACTAAATTTCACCTTTGTGATTATCTGAAGCTAATTGTCTAGGCAATTCTTTTGGAAAAACAGTTGTAATCTAGAGAAGAATTCATCTGATAGTAGTTTATATGCATCAGTGGCCAATCCCCCTTCCCCTTGGTGTCTGCCTGCAGGGATACAGATGAATTACGAAGACCCGAAACTCTAAATTTGGTGCAGGACAAAGAGCATCACCAAGTACTAAGGAGTTATGTGGACAGGACAGAGAGGTAGGGAAAAGAAACATACAGTTTCCACTGGTTCATTTTGTTATTTCCCGAATAACCATAATAGCCAGTTGTTCCTCTATATGAGGATCATCTGGAAAGTTTCTGGTTTGGTTACTCTTAGATAATGGGTATAAAGCACTGAGAATCTTAGTGCAATAAGACATACATACAATCCCATTGGTACATCTTGCACTGTAGAAACCTTTTATCTCAATTAAGGAGAAGAGATAGAAATGACTGCACAAAATCTGTCTTGCACATCAGTTAAATCATGATCACAGCAGTTAAGGAGCTTTGCTTACTATACAGTTATTCTTCTGATCTGATGAGATACTTGTGTGTCACTGATAATTCGTGTATGCAAAATTTTTACATTTAAGATTAAAAAATCTCCTTACTCTCTGATTTTGTGTTTCTCAGACCCCTGCCTGATACACCTTATTTTCTCTCTCTATCAAGTCACCACAGTCAGGTAACACATTGAACTCTACTGTTTCATTCTTTTGGATGAGTTTGATGCAAAACCAAACTGATGCTGTCCATAAGACGTGGACTGTTACTCCATAACCCATCTGTAGCTCTGACTGTACAGCCTGATGCACTGTCTTGTTCCAGGTGCCTAATACAGATCCCGAGGTGCGCCGCAGGCACATCGAGCGCACCCGTCGGGAGGCCCAGCTGGCAGCGCTTCAGTATGAGGAGGAGAGGATGAGAACAAAGCAGATCCAGAGAGAAGCTGTCCTTGACTTTGTTAAGGTACATCTTTTAGTACCTACTTGATATTTCATCTTTTCTGAATCCCTTAATTACAACTAATTGTCAGTGTCTTAATACCTGACCATTAACGTTCCAGCGCGTGCAGGGCACTTTATAAAGAAAACAATGTAAGAAAATGTAAGTCCATTCGGTCTTGGTGCTGTAGCTTAACATAAGCAAAGCTAGAACTGGGGAGGAAGTGGAAGGTGTATTTGAAATATGACAGTTGCAAAGAATTCTCTTTTTGCATAATCTGCCTCATTCTCTCAATTTTCATTTTCATAAATGTGACAGGATTGGTATAAGAAAGAAGGGGTCTTTATCTGAGAAGGCATAGAGGAAATGTAATTTTGAAGACAAATTTGGCAGGGAGGAAAGAATCATACACAAAAAAATACGATGTTACCTGATCTATTTTTCTTTTTTATAATAAAATAAGTTGCCTCCAGGTAAAGCATGGGTGCAGACTTATGGTACACCAGGCTCTCTGTGGATACTGGGTCTTTGCTTTTTCTGTCACTGCAGTCAGTATGAAGTAGTCTGCTGTTTAACATGCCAACTTATTGATATGCTAGTTGACTTAAATCTATTTTACTGTTTACTGCTCTGGTGACCTACCCAAATCTCACCATCACAAATATAAGAAATGTTACAATTAATATTTTGGGCTTATGGTAGTCTTACAGAGATGCAAAGAATGGTTTATTGCATTTACTTAGTGTATATAGTTAGTTTAGAGAAAGGGCTTTAGCTGCCTGATACTACGCTCTTCATTAGCAGCAAACAGTTTCAGGCCCCTGGCACTGTTTTGTAGTAAAGCTGCTTTTATTAAAGATTCAGCTCAGTCTTTCAGTTGAAGATTTAGCTGTGTAGAATACATTTTGTTCATTGATGAGCCTCTTGGGGTTTTTGGTTTGGATTTGTGGGGTTTTTTTTCCTTCTGCTGCCTTTGTTATTCATGAGCACTTAGCAGTTAAATTCCTCCCTTGGGTTATATTTTGAATTTCTTATGCATCTTTCATATGTATAATTTTATAAAAATTGGACTTTTTGTTTCATGTGGAATAAAGGTTGGTTTTTTTACTAATATCAGTGAAGTTTCAGCTGAGTGGAAACTAGCAATTTCCCCAATGCATGTTTTGTTTAAAAGCTAAGACTTTTGTTTTAAAACACTTGCAAATTATGCAGTTTGTTCTAAGCTTTTGTAATATTATTGCCATTTTTCCTTTATAGCAAAAAGCATCCTTAAGTCCTCAGAAGCAAAGTCCTCTGGATAGTGAGGTAAGAGTGCAGTAAGATTATTACTAGTGGTGTCAGAGTTAATTTCCTGATTGTAGAGAGTTCTTCAGAACTAGGTTATGGCATAGTTTTTTTTCACATGTTATTAAGCCTTGGGTTGGGTGGTTTTGCTTACGGTAACAGCCTAGTATTTCCTTCTGTTTGTGCAGACTGCCTGTCTTAAGTGTGTTGTTTTATTGTTTCTTGTATGTTTTGTATGTTCTCTGCAGCAAATGCACTTTGTATTCCATTTTTACCTGCCCCTTGTGAGCAGTACAGTTTGTTTTCTAACAGGAGTATTCAGACACATTACTGTATTACAGTCATCCTTCACTGATCAGTTTCTTCCCAGTTTCCTGTTACTAAATCACAAGTTATCCCACAAATATTAAATATTAGAATTTTGAGGGCTATCAGAAAAAGAAATATTTTCTTAAAGTTTTATTCTACTGTAGTTTTATAATCAAAACCAGTAAGTCAGTAGGGAACACAAATCATACAAGATTCAGTCTAGAATATGCAGAGCTGACCCAATGGCATCTGTTCAGTCTCTGCATGAGATTTCTGCATAGTAATAGCTCTTTCACTGCTTGCCATCCCCACTTGCATCCACAGGAAGATAATTCACTTGTTAGTGTTAATTAGATCAAAACTTTTAATAATTTAATGAACATAATAGTTCTTTAGCAGCATTTTCTAACTCACTCATTTTTGCTAGAAAATTACCAAAATGTAAGGTAATTGAAACTGGTTTTGCTCCTTTTTCTTCTTAATGTCCTTCTGTTCTTAATTTATTCTTTTAAAGGGTCCTTTGTTCTACCAGAGTAAGCATTGTCAATGCACAGTTTTCTGTATTTGCTTGAGACAACCCAGAAAGCAGAAGAATTGATTTCTTAATACGAATGCACTGGAATTCATGGGTTGTGTGGCTGTATATTCCTACAGGGTTACATACACTTCATGGATTGTTTTAAAAAACCTCACAGTGAGAAAAGCAAGCAATTCATTTTCCAAAATTGTCTGTCTGTTCACATACCGTGTGTTTCTGACATTGTGTGTGTTTCTGACATTACTCCATCTCTCCCACCTCCCAGTGTCCCTTTCCATCCAGAAGGTCTCAGCATACTGATGATAGTGCCTTGTTAGTGGTAAGACCCTGCACGTCATGGCCTTTTTATGTGGCAGATTCTAGAGCATAGAAATAACAACTTATGATGTCTCAGATTAGACCAACTGTTTTAGAGCTAATCGAAATAGCATAAAACATGACTATCTTCATTGAAAAGTAACTTATCTGTGAACTGTAACATTATGAATATGTTGACACTTTTGCTGTCAGCCATTTGTTAATAATACAATTATGTTTTTCCACCAAATAATAAAAGTTTGGCTTTTGCTGAGAGCAGAAGAAAACTACCTACAGTAAAGAACAGTTTCTTAAATAAAGAATTTGCCTCTAGTTGTTCTGGTTTGATTTTTTCTCCATTCAGCTGCTTCCTAATTGATGTGCTCTTCATTGTCAAGTAAGCAATTTTAATGCTTCAGGTCCAGCCTTGTGCTTTAACTTGTCTGTGTCCTGCACATGGGGGTTAGAGGTACTTGGCACAGGAAAAAACTGCTCCACATGTGAATACTAGAAATCATGAAATATTCATCATGACATTTTATTGTTTATTGATGAAAATGTCTTAAGGATCATCTGTTTTCACAACTTACCAAAAATAAACACATTTTTGTACAGAATTCATGTTTTATGCTATTTCTTCCTTTATGGCGTCTTAGCAATATAGCATAATTAAAGAATGTAATGCCATAATCCGTGTCTGTAAAAGGAAAAATACACCTGATTTGCTTGCTGCTGCATGACTGCATGCCTAGAATTTATTTTCTTGATTTATGTGCTTCCATTATTCGCCTATATTTTCTTTAGGCAATGCTCTCAGTTAGAATATCTCTCCTGAACATGTTGGTCAAGATATTTACTGTGTCTTTATTCAGACTTTTTGGTTTTCCTGCTTTCATATGACTAGTACTGTGTGAGACAGAAAGAAAGCTTAAAATATTAGAGGGGCATCTCATGATCTTGTGCCTGTTTAGAGAAGTCACAATCAATGAGCATATTAAAACATGCTTTCATATTTAGATAATAAGAAACAGGAGAACAGCAGTGGTTTGGGTTAAGAGTTGACACTGTTGTCAGTGAATTTATCTTTGGAATGTATTTTAAAGATGTCTTTAAGGACCCCATTTCTATTTGATTGTGTGATCACATGACTTTTGTTGTAAATTAGTAGAGTTTTCAGAAACTATTTTGAAACTGGCTTCCATTGCTGTTTGTTTCCTTTGTCTTTAACTACATTACATCCTTTCACATCACCAAAAAGTGAGCAGACTGGCGAGGAAACACTGGAAGTGTTAATTTTTCTGATCATTTTTCTTTTAACTCCTTGCATTTCTCAGCAGCACCAAACTAAAATAGTGTATGAAATGCTGGGATTTCTGAGCTGCTGAAGTATGATCTGCAGCTCTCTTCTGTAGTGGAAATAACACCATGTCTCATGATGACATATACCAGGGCAGCTGCTTCTGGCAATTACTGTAACTGGAACATTAAGCCCATACTAGCTCATGAACTTGTAGCAATTCTTGTTTCCACAAATGTATATTATATAGTAAAAAGTTGTTCAACAACAAGGAAATGTTCATCAGTTTCCTTTTAAATAGAAAAAGGTTTGTCATAAGAGTTGAAATTACTTCTGTCTTTTTATATTCTATTGCATTCCATATGACATTTTTCGTAATGGATTTGAAATTTAGTTAGGTTTGATTTCTGAGGAGAGAAGGAAAAGCTTTTAGAAGTATTGAGTCTAATATGTAGTTAGAAAGCAAGTGAATGTTCTTTTATTTTACTACTTTGCCCTTCCGGTGTCGTTACTGCTTTAACAAAAAATTTCTTAAAACCAAAATTTAAGTTGTGAATCTCCTTTTTAAAATCTTTACTGTTTCTCTTGGTCATTTTCCTGTCGGCTTTTATCACTAATGAAAATTAAAATGTTTTCATGTTGCACGGGTTACTCTGACCATTTCCTTCTGTTTATAAGCAACGTCAAGACAGTCTATTTGAAGTCACGAAACAATTGCCCCTGCCTTCTGTGAATGTTAAGGGTTCACTAGTGGTAGTTCCTCCTGCATACCTGTGATTAGAAGGGGAGTCTGGCTGTAGCACTTCATTGCATACTGTGGTGGATTTCTTTGTGTTGACCTGTGATAGCCAGACTAAGTAAAATGTTTTTGAATAAATGTAGTGACTGGCCTCTCTGAGAAAGTGAGAGTTTTATATTAGCCATATCCTCTTGCTGTTCTCACAAGGGTGGTACCATTTATTACAATTGAGATTACTTGTTGAGCTGGTATCAAGGTTTCAGACTTGGATAATGATTTTGGCCCTCAATGCTTCTAAATCTCATTTTTCTTCCAATGTCTTTTTTTCTCCTATACTGTCTTTTACAAGGTTAGCACTATAGAAGGGAAAAAAAACCCCAAAACGTCCTCTCTAACTGCTGCTCAGTTTCTCTGTTGTGAAGCTGGTGAGGTACTTGATAAGCATCAGGCAGCTGCAGTGATCTCTTCCTTCACAACCTTTGTGTTATCGCTGCCTTGTGCTCCCTTCCATGTGTTGTGTTTTCTTCTTGTGGTCTCAAACATAGCCTGGGACCATCGTGTTGCTGTTAGTACATGGAATCTCAGAAACATTTTAAGTTAAGGCTCTTAGGCACCAGAGTGTTACAAATAATAATGGTATGGGTAAAGTAAGCAGAACTTGAATTATGCTAATTTATACCCTGGAGTTTTCTCTCAGACTGTTGGTATCCGTTTGTGTATTCAAATGTTTAATAACTGAATTCCCTTAAAATGTCCTTATTTGGTTCGTGCAGGGCGCTGGTTGGGCTCTGCTTTGGCACTCCCTATATCTACGGTTGTTTCTGGCACAGGGAGATTTCTCTGACTTCAGTGCTAGACTGCAGTGCAGGCCACATGCAGCGTGTGCAGAGGGTGGTGTGGGTCTGAATTGCAGCATCCTGGCTCATTTAGTATTGTGTCTGCCTTTTCTTACAGTTGTTCTTTGCCTTACTTCTTCCTTTCTTCCCTCTCTTTCTTTCCTTACTGTCCCTGACAGAATGGCTTTGAGCCTCTCTTTGTGTTTGAGATTGACAATAACACCAATACCATTAAAAGGAGGCCAGGGACTCGCAAACAGGTGAACAGCATGTGGTGTGTTGCTGTTGTGATTGTCCTGCCCTGTGCTGTGCCATGTTCCCCTTCCCTTCGCCCACTGCTGGGTACGTGGATTGTGACGACTCCTTGTTAGTCTGTGTCAGGGTTGCCCTGCTCTTTTCATACAGGAATAAATACATACATTAATGTTACAGCCCACCTAGGTCTGGTTTATTTTACTGTTCTGGTATACTAGCTAATGTGTTGTGTAGGTCAAGTGATATTTTGAAACTCTGAAAAAGCCAAAACAAAAAAAAACCAAAATTTTGGCCCTTCTCTGCTGTGGAGAAAGAGGCTGTCTTGAGGGTCAGCTGTTAAATCTGTGCAAGGCCTAAAGTCTTGCCCTGAGTATTAACCTCTCCTTCTAGTCCTTCTGGCTGTGCTGTTCTGAAGTGGCAGAATAGTTGCAAACATTTAAATACTAACACTCCCACGTGTGTCTTTCACTACCTGTAGAGTTTCTAATTGTCATTTGATGTTTTCCTGTGATGAACTCGATTTGCTGTTTGAATGCTGTTTCAGAAGTATAGTTTCATTCTTGAGCCATTCAGTCCTCAGATGTTAACTGTGTTGAAAACAGAAGGCATGGAATTCGGCCTTTTAGATCCACCTGTCAGTGACAGATGGGCACACTGAAGCCCCTGTTCTCTAAACAAGAAAAGTTGTTTATTTGGTTGGTTTTGATATTGGTCATTATTGAAATGCAGCTGCACTTTATTTATGGCAACACTGTAATCCTGTCATTGACATCTTCCCTGAGAGGTAGATTCCACCCACAGAATCTTAATTACTTTATATATAATCACAGGGATCAGCATTAGGTGTTTGTGGCAAACACAAAATGTGAGTTATCGAGCCTGTTACATGTGAGTTTCTCAGATTTTACGAAGTTGGTAGGAAAATAACTTACTTAAAATGCACAGCATCCTTGAAACATTAAAAAGAAAGCTATTTATTTTTAATGGTGGCCTAGAATGATCTGTTGTAGGATAAAATTTCGTTTTTTCTGATGGTGTAGGTGTTACTAAAGAAGTTTTTGCCTCACTTACTGCTCTTAGTTCTGGTTTTAATGTCACTGTGTTATGTGTAAAAGAAATATTGCACCTCCCAAGCTTATTGGCCAAAAGATTCAGGAGGGTTGGAAGGCTTTAACTGTACTTTAGCAAGTATGGATCTGTTGCTTGCTGAGTGTTTCTGAGAATGTGATGGTCACCTCTTCATTTTTAATTTTGCTGCATTCCACCTTTGTGCATGACCTGTCAGCTGCTCTCTAACTCTGCTACTGCCTTCTCTTTCTTTCTGCATTCAGTCACTCTCAGGGTTGAACCAAGAAAGCTGTGCTACTACCCTGCCTAGTGCCTCTACCTTCAGTCCTGTCAAGGTATCTCTTGCTATTATCATTCACCAGTAGAGCCAACAAAAAATCTTGGATCCACACATCTGTTTTAACAGGTGTTAGTCTGTCAGCGTCTAATCAAAAGTTCAGGTAGGGTATGAATCCGATTCACCTGATCAAACTGTAGTAGGTATTACCTCATCTTAGCTTTAGGCTGTGTCTGCAGAAGCCTGATCTATAAAAACATGGTAACCAATCTCTGCTCCAAGGGGTTCTTGGTTGTCTTTGATGCTGCCTTTTCTGTACAAGATAATTTACTCTTGATCAAGTTGAGTTCATCAGAAGTACACTTGTGTTCTTTACCTGTTCCTTTCTCTTCTGTGGAAGCTGCATTCCTCACAAGAAGTCGTTATTCTGTGTAAGCACTGTGATAAAACCACGGTGTGTTTCACTGGGGAGAGATGTTCAGTAAACAGCAGTTTTTCATTAGCAAAGGTGTCAAAGAGGTGTATCCCTATCAGGACCACTGTAATACCATTTCTGCATATTGCTAAATACCTGGGGTTTGGTGTTCCCTTTGCAAAGAATACCTTTTCACTTTTGGTTGGAAAGAAGAGCTAGCAAAGATCTCTCATTGATTGCAGAGTCAGTGCTGTTTCATCGTTCCTTTTACTCAGAAAAAAACACTGGTGTCATTTCTGTAGAAGAAAAAGCTTTGTCTCTGCAGAGGTGAGACTTGGGGAACAACATACTTGTGTTTTTGACATTTCCGGTTATTTTTCTGAAACACATTTAGATGAATGGAGCCTTATTTAAAACACAGCAAATAAAATGTATCACAGCTTTTCCAGATTAGCACCATTTATACTCTTCTGCTTTTTTGTTCACAGAGTGATGACAGATCTGCCATCTCTACTGGCTCACCTACCACTCAGACAGGTAACAGGGAAAGGAAGAAAAATTTCTGAAAAATTTTCTCAAAATGCCTGCTTGCTTATTTGTACTATGAAGGGAAGGGTGCATCTGTTCCCATTTCTGTGTTTGAGAATTTACCCAGTTATTTGGGTCTCCTTAGAAAAACATGAGGAAAGAGACAGCAGGGATGAAGCATGTCCTCAGGCAGAGTGTAGGGTTTGGCTGGTTTAGGCCTTCATACAGGCTTTGGCACACAGATGCATTCAGCAAGAGTTAGAACAGTTGTTGGAATTGGTATGTGGAATGTGCTTTGCATGCAAGTGTCCTTGGAAGTGCCTTTTCCTGCTCTGTGCTTTTATCATGCATGGCTGTAATTTATTTTGTCATTATTACATTAAAACTTTTGGTTTGTTCTTTTTAATTAGCACATTGCTGAACCCATTTCCTATTTAAACTCTAACCATTTCCTTCCTCCTTCCTTTCCTGTGCCTTTTCACATTTGTTTAGTCCACCTTTCCCCTCCATATCCTGGCCATGCAGCCCCGCCTTCCTATAGAAACCCTTCCCAGCGACCTGAGAGTTTCCTTTTCCGAACAGCTGTCAGGGATGAAGCCAAGAAAGGTAGGTTATATAGCTCAGAAAACAGCTAGTTTTGCTATGTTACGTTGACATCTCCATTACCTGGGGTTTGCAGTGTTTGGTTATTTCAGGTCTTTATCATCAAACTGCTTTTAGAATTCCATTTGTAGGCAGATGACATTACATGCTTTGTGAACAAACTGTTTTATTTAGCACTGTCAAATATTCTTTTGTCCTGTCTGTGGAAACGTGAGAGTTTATTCTTCCTGGTGTATGTTTATACCTTTGCCACACAGGCTTTCAACACCTCCTGAACGCAGCTTGATAAATTTTGGATTGCACAGTAGCATACACCAGAACTGCAATTTCTGTAGAAAGACTGAGACTGAACCATTTCAACCTACTCCATCAGGCAAAACGTCGTCCTCATTTGTGCATGACTATTATCAGACTGGAATAGAATCTAAACAGAAAGGAAAATGTGTTAAAGAACACCTCATTTAGATTAGTAGAGCATTAGTTTGATAAATAATCAAAGGAAGGAATGAGATTTGTGAAAATGAATGTACTGAACCCATTCTGCAGTTGTGATGCAGCATGGAATGACAGAGCCAAACTGTGCTTAGTGTTTTTCTTTCCTTCATGCTTCTCTTTTAGCTCTTGCTTCATCCTCTACTTGTGCCTTGTCTCCTGCTAATGAGCCTGCAGACCTTCGAGTGAGACAAAACTCCAAACAGCGAGAGGAGGAGCTGGAGCTGATAGAGCAGCTACGCAAGGTGAGTGCTGCCAGGAGCCAGAACATGGACAGTGTAGCAATTGTGTGACCCTGCTAAATGGGCCTTTGTCCTCTGGACCAGTTTCGCTGATCCAATACTATGCGCAGTTGACCAAAATTAAGTGGCGTGGTGCAGTCTATGTGGTTCTTTCAGATGGGTGCAGTGGTGTTCACTTGATTGTTTAGGGTAGATAAAGTCGGCTTCAAATTCTGTAAAATAAACTATGCTGACTCCTGCTTCTGAGTGTCCAGTGAACTCTGCTTTTAACACGAATGTGTGCTTCCTTTGTTCCTTATCAGCTTTTGCACTTGTAAGGAACTCCCTGGAAAGTTGCCTCACTGTCCCCTTTCAATCCGTTTTTTAAAACTCCTCTTTGCTGTAAAGCCCACAGAAAAGCAGATGGAGTGTAGAGGCTGCTGCCAGTCATGCTGACAGCATAGTTTCCTCATGTGTCCTGGATGTCTGTTGATTCTTGCCTTATCCTTAGTCAAATGCAGAATATTTGAGGCACAAATGTTTCTTATATTTGTGCTCTTTGTCTGCCCAGGGCCACCACGCTTCTGGTTTCTGTACAAATACAATGACAATAAACATGAATATTGAAAATGCCACATGGCATTAAGGTACTGCTCTGCTTTGCCCCAGACTTGTTTCTGGAGAACATGAAGGGATTCTTTGAGGTGTTCTAATTGTTGGAATTTTTTCAATAAATAAGAATTTACTTGTTGAAGCTAATCTTAAAAGCCATAAGCATCCCAGATGGACAAAGAGAATTCCTTCTCTTTGTAAATGTTACAGTAAGGACAATCTTTGTCTAAAAGGAGACAGTTGCCTTAAGTAAAAGAAAACTTGGTGCTGTTTGCAGACCCTCTCTTATTTTATCTCAGAATGCTCTGTATGTAGTCTATCTCTTGTTTTACTTCTCAGGGAAGCTTAAATCTTTTTGTGACACTTAAAATTTTAGATACAGTATTACAACTCAGTGAAATTGCACTTAAGTAATTCAGGTTTTTATTTAAAGGCAAAAATATTGTCTTGACTTTTGTTAACCATGTTGTCCTCCAAGCCCCAAAGACAATTATTTTCACTTCCCTAGGCAGAACCATTCTCTGAGGATATGTAGGGTTAGGAATACTGTTCCTAGATCCTGATTTCCATTATTTTTGAATAATGGTTGTATTTAGTCCACTCCACTGTACAGTGAAAACTGTTCTTCATTGCACTCAACTCTCTCAGATGGCGGCCAGCTCTGGGCCTCTGCCGTGCATGGAGCTTCCCTTGGGGTTGTTGAGAAACCTGGTTGGAAATGCCACGAGGGTGGACGGAGTTGTAGTGCAGGCACTCTGCCTCGTACCAGCTGTTGTGCAGAATGGATCAGCTGGAGGAACCCAGCACTCAGTGCCTGTGTCTCTGTGTGTCCATCTCTCCACAGAACATTGAGTCGCGGCTGAAGGTGTCATTGCCCAGCGATCTCGGAGCGGCTCTCACCGATGGTGTTGTCCTGTGCCATCTGGCCAACCATGTGCGGCCCCGCTCTGTCCCCAGCATTCACGTGCCCTCCCCTGCTGTTGTAAGTGTGTAATAATGACAGTATTTTATAGCTGTCCAGAATAACATCCAACAAAGTCCTGTGATCCAGGCAAATGCTAGATTGAGCATTCTCTGTGAGCATACATGACAAAAAATAACCATCTGTCCTGCTTGAAAAAGGTCTGAAGTGTCATTAAAAGAAATTCTATTTGGGTTTGTTTAAATGAAGTTACTTCTGACAGGAATTGTAAGCAAATGTTAAGATTTTCAAGTCCTCCCTAAGCATGTTAACTTGAAGGCTAGTGAAGTAAGAGGCAGTTCAGCATGAAAACTGAAATGGGATATTTCAAAAGATAAAACCTCTGAGAAGTTCAGGAAAACAGATATTGGGGAATTACAACATTCTCTACAAGTAGGATCCTACTACACAAGACAGTGAACAGAGGCAGAGGGACCAAGTTGATTCCTGTGTCCACAGCACTACAAATTCCTCTGCTTAGGAATTTTAGCAGAGCACACTCAAACTACTTCGAGAACACCATCTCCTGGAACTAAACAAATCCAGTCATACCTTTGTGATAACAGGAAGAAAAGGTGGCTGTGTCAGGGGAGGGAGGAAAGCACACGGAGAAGTTTGAAAATTTCTGAAGTTGTTCCACTTACCTGGCCTGGATCAGTGTTTGTGGAAAGCACTGAAGATGATCTGTCTGTGGGTACATCACTGTGTATCATGTAGGGAAAGCACAGAATTAGAGAAAGGTCAAAAACTGGGAGATAACAGCAGATTATTTAGCTAATATGTGTTTGCAGAATTCAGAGTTCAGTGAAAATATTTAGGATCAGCTGCTTAAAAGTAGTATGGACAGACAAACTACTTGTTATGCACCTTTAAATTGTATGAATAGAGAAGAAAACTGAAGATTGTTCCTGGGGGGAAGAAGTTGGAACATGCACGGAGTGTTCATTTATTCTTCTTTTGGAGTCAGTCTTTGTGTTGGTTGGAATTTGAACTGGCACTTACGGCGCTGCCAGGTGTATCATTGTGGTTCCTCTGCCTTGGACTCAATGGGAACAGGCAGATGCCGTCGTTATTTTGAGAAGGATTGAACTGGACACACCAACATTTTAGGCAGATTGTGGAATCCTTCAGAGCAAAGGCATGTAGGCACCACTCATAAGATTTACGTCATTGAGAAGATCTTTTCAATGGCCTGGTTTTATGTGCTGCTGAATATTCAGTGTTAGGAATTAAATCATGGCTTTGTCATGTGAATCCCAAGGAAGAGGCAGCCTTTAGTCGCGTGGCTCCAGTAGCAGAAGAGGCATCATGTCATTCCCCAGCCACAATGTGATCTTTGTATTCTCTTCACCCTTCGGGAGAAAGAGGTCAGCTCTGGCCTTTAACCTTCTTCGTTGGGGAAATGAGCATATGGAGAGGAGAGAAGAAGCCTCACCACTTAAGGAAGTGTTGGACTCACAGAGGCCACTGGCTGCTGCCACATGGACTGTCAGTAGCTTGTTCAGAGAAGCAGAGAGCTTGTGTCTCCTGAACCAGAAAGGGGTAAGCATCGAGAACAGAAACAAGACAGAGCCTGTGCTGTGGTATGTCTGGAGAGGTGTGAAAGCTGACTGCAGAAAAACCCTCACTTGAAAAAATGCCAGTGAGTGCAATTCAAACAGCTACATCAAACACATCTACAAGAGGCCAACAAGCAGCAAGATTCAATTCCAGTTTTCTGCCACTATTTTTTTGTTTCATCTAAACTTTATTTATTTTAACTCTTCATTAATTGAAATAGGGTTTGAGATTTATGTATTTTTGCATTATAGTAAACCACAACAGACTCTGGGTTGCTTTATATAATGAAATTGCTCTGGAATCACAGCATGAAAGCCAATGTTCTGGTTTTGGCTGGAGTAGAGTTAAACCATTTTTACAATGATCATGCTGCAGTCACTAAAAGCATTAGCCAGTTTTATATAACACCATCTATATGAATACTGCAGAGCTTAGAATTGTCGTCTTTTAAAAACATCCAGCATTCATAACTTAGCTTTTCATAAAACAACTTTGAAAATTGGGCTTGGTTTTCTAAGAAAAGCAAACTTCAGCAGAGCCTGCTTTGAATTAGACGAGCTTATGTCAGTGCAGTTTGGTTTTGGCAAAGGGATTTATTAAGAGTTTTACTTAAATAAAAAATAAAATCGTTTAAAATCTTGCCAGTTAAGAAATGCTGTATGCCTTTGCTTCTTTGCAGCCTAAACTTACAATGGCAAAATGCAGACGAAACGTGGAGAACTTCTTGGAAGCCTGCAGAAGGATTGGAGTGCCTCAGGTACGTATTTCTACTATTCTGGTACAATGTTTCAGATGCAGTTTTGTATGGGCTTCAGAAAATAGAACCTTCTTTGAAAGACTGGATTGAAATAAAATTATTAAAAGTGTAGGAGGTTCAAGTATAAGCTGTCATGCAGTATAGGCCAGACTTATCTTGCAGGGTCTTCCAGAGCAGAATGTAGTCAGATCTAATTTATCAGAGGTCTGAGTCACTGTTGGGCCTCAGATTCGTAATAGCTGATGCAGGTTGATTCTGCTTTTAGAACTGGAAGGTATTTCTATAAAACCAGTTACATTTTCTCAAGATTAGATATGTGAGAGCTTGAAAGTGGGATAAAATTTGGATAATGTTTTGCATGTGGTGTTTTTATTTCGAAGCTTTTCATGTTCTTTCACAGTCATGCTCTTAGATTAATGTCTCTACTGTCTTACAAGTTGCCTTTCTCTGGTGGTTGGTAGCTGTCTTTACTTAGATCCTCATTCTTGTGTTATATACCAGTGGTAGAAGTCTGTCTTTTGCTATTTCTTGACCCCTTTTGAAACTTGGAAGATCTAGGAGGTGGAAACATACAAAATAGTCCGTCTTACCCTGTTCATCCAGTTATACTGTTTTATGCTGTCCTGTCCTTTGCCCTTTGTCTTGCTCAGCAACTGTCTCAGTAGAAATAGTTTTAATACCTTGTGTTTTTCTTAATTTTTCTCTAAAGCGCACTAGTTGATTTAGGTTGTTACACTGCTGAGCATTAGTGTTCCTGCTGCAGGTGCTCATTTCATTCTTTTGTGTTCTGAAAGGGAAAAGTGACTCACATCCCACCTACATCTAAAGGCAGTTCTTGGGTCAGTCATGCAGGGTTTTCTGGTGTTTTCAGATAGTTTTGTTTGCAGGCATTTGAGTGTTCAGGGTGCCATATTTATTGAGCTATGTGGCAATTTCACATATCTCAGTGGTGAATTGTATTGGAAAGTGGTAGGGAGTTGTAAGTGATCATTAATCCTTTGAGATCTTGCACTGTTTTGGTCCCCTGAGAAACTTTGGAGTTTTAATCTCTGCAGAGCTGCACAATGTAAGTTCTTCTGGGGCAAAATTGTGCCATTCCATCCCTACTTCCCTATTTATAGCTCCCTCAAGTATGAAGATGTAATTTTTATGGGATTGCAGTACAGACATCCCGGAATGACCCACAATTAAAAACAAACAAACACAAAAGCCACTCAAGAAAAAGTGCTCCGCAATCCCAGGCTGTTCTGTCTGCTACACCTGCTGTCTGGGATGCTCCTATTTTTCTCATGTATCTTGTTGTAATGTGAAAGAGTTCAAGGAGAGTCTCTCTGGGAAAACTTACTGGAATACCCCCACCTGAACTCTAAAGTTGTTCTCACATGTCTGTGTTACATATCTGCTGAGATGTGAGCATAAGACACCTGTATGTGAGAGTGGCGTGGCAGCCTAGTGTGCTTTTCTTGAAAAGATGCCTGCAGGTATTTCCTTTCATTTCAATTCTAATTACAAAAACAAAAGGCTTTCTGAAAGCATGGATCTGTGTAGGAATACTTATCTTCTAAGGGGAAGGCTGATTTTAAAGAAGGCTAATTACAGGCACCACAGCAGAGCAGCAATTTCTGTAGGACTTCAGTGATTAAAGCCCTTGGATCAAAGTAAACTGGCAGTTGAACAGATTGACACATGCATTTAGATTTCACTGATTATACAGCTACCAGTGGGAAAGGGAGAGGAAAGACACACAGTGGGAATAGTTACAGAATTCTCAAACTCCAATTATTTCTGCAGGATGCTGCATTCAGGCATCAGTTACACATAAACAATTCCTTGTCCTGCGTTTTCATTAAATTACGTGTGGAAGCTGAGCTTTGGTGAGTACTCAGCACCAGCAGCATCTCAGAAACCTGTAGCCTCTTCACTTCTGGAGGGAAATGATTTTCACTGGGGTGTTTGTAAACTGCTGTTCTTAACAACAAGGAATAGTTAGTTCCATGTTTGAGCTGTACAAGTGACAGGCACCTCACTGAACACTAAACATTGACGCTGAGTTCTTTGCAATGGGGTCTTGCAATTCCTGTGTGAGAATTAACCTGCTGTGATGTGCTTCTCGAACGTGTAGGTTGTATCTGAGATGTCTGATAACTGTGTTGCCTTGTGGATGTTGCTATGGCTCACTGACTGACCTTTTTTTTCTGTCTGTTTTCCCTTCCTGCTCACACACTCTGGACAGGACAATCTTTGTTCCCCTTCTGACATTCTTCAGCTAAACCTCAGCGTTAAAAGAACAGTTGAGACTCTTCTTTCCCTGGGGACAGATTCAGAAGAATCCAGTCTTGTCTCCCTTTCCGTTCAGCTCTGGGGCTTTGTGGTGTTTTACTGTACTCTAATGCTAACGCTCTGTATGTTCTATCGCTGGGTCTGTTTTCTCTAGCTGCAGGATAGTGCTGCTGCTTCCTCCCTCCATCGCTCCAGTGCTTGGGAACAGATTTTGGGGTTTGTCAAGACTGTGTGTATGAAGTGCTTTGCTTCCCATGGATGGGACTGAGGTGACAAGTACAATGTGTAAACACATTGGTGCACCCACACGACCCATCTGTGACCTAATTCACATTTGTATTTGCTGTGTCACATTGAGCAGTTAAAATGCTTTCCAAGGGAGGAGATGCTGTCCCGGGGCTAGACCTGAGGCTGAGCTGAGGACACGTGGGAGCGTTCTGTAGTGGAGTAGTACTGGGGACACTGTTGTCAGTTTGTGCCTCTGTTTCCCCATCTGTATAATGGGAATTGCCCCCACTTTGGTAAATTTCCTGAGGATTATCTGATGAAAAATGTTAGAGTGTGAAGTATTTTTTTCAATGTCAGTGTTCTTGATGAGATCTCACAGTCTTAGGAGACATGGTCTGGTAAGTTTTGTCCACAGAACTTTGTAACTTCTTTCTTTTTCTTACCCCCACTCTCTTATCCTGCTTCTGAGAGCATTTGATTTCTCAGATTTATGGACTCTGCTTTATTACTTTGAGTCAGAATTTTTAAAATCACTGTCAGTGAATCATGAGCTGCATGAACTTCACAACAGTTCAAGCTGAAAAATTTCGGAGAAATGAAGCCCTTCAACAGATTAAAGCTTTTCTGGCACAGAAAGAAAAGTCTTTGAGATTCTATCAGATGCCACAGAATGTCATAGCATTTTACTGTGCTATAGATAAAATGTACCAAAAATTTGTGAGTTGCCTCTGGATCATGGGCACCCCAGCCTAAGCTTGTTCTGTGCTTATTCCCTTTTTCCTCTTACCCTGTCGTTTTCAGAAACCCTTGTATCATGCAATTGCAGAAATACAAATCCCAGCCGCACAAGCACTCTTCACTGTTTTACAAACCTCAGGAAGTCTTCCATAAAGCTTCATGGCTCTTCCCTCCCCAGGGAAAGCATCCTGGTGCTTTAATGCTTTATGTCTCAGGGACACCTCAGAGCTTCAGGGCACTCCCCATGTGTGTGTAACAGACCGTGTCTCCTCAGAGTGTAGATTGATTCAGGGAGCTCTGCTCAGAGACCAGTCACAGGTAAGTGTTCAGTAAATGGCTGTTCCAAATGTGTCTTCAATAAATTTCTGTTATATCTGCAAGTGCAGTAAATGGCTTGTAAGCCCAGTGCAAGTGATGTTGGCATTCCAGCGATAACCTGGAACTCTGAAGCACAGTTGAAGATACACAGGAGTTCAGTTGTAAATGTGGTCGCTACCAGTAAAATGTTTTATGTGTACATGGATCTCACAAGCTCTTGTACCACAAAGTGAGTATTTAACAAAAGAGCAAGTAAAAGAGCTGCTGCTCTCTGTCCAAGC
Source organism: Grallaria varia (assembly GCA_013396735.1). Lineage (NCBI taxonomy): Eukaryota > Metazoa > Chordata > Aves > Passeriformes > Formicariidae > Grallaria > Grallaria varia. The sequence continues at coordinate 2,701,488 of VWZG01013475.1, read as the reverse complement.
CACACAAAGTGTTCTGTCCAAGCCAAACATCGCCGAGGAAAGAGGGGACCTTTGACAGGGGGAGATTGTTTTATTTTTAAGTAAGCTATTTTCGCACTGCTTACTGGTATGAACTAGAATGAACTTGGTTCCTGTGTTTCTTAACTTCTAGTGAACACTGTGATAAAAGCTGCAAGGGGTTTTACACTAACAGTGCCTTCCAGTTTTTAAATTTTGTTTGTCATTACTGTCTGTGGTATGGAGTCATTCCAAACCTTTTTCCCTTATCTGTTTGCATACATAAGAAAAAAAGATAAGGCATGTTTGCTCAAGTTTACAAGTATTTTCTCAAAAAGCACACTTTTTTCAAAGTAACATAAATTTGCTGGAAGAAAAATGTATTTAGCCTGATCATATGGCTTCCTGTGAGAATTTCAGTCTGGTTCACTTGTTTTCTCTCCGCTCGGAGCTTTGCGGGAGGAGTGTTGGCTGCCACTGTTTGTGCTGAAGGATTTCTATAACATCAAAAGTCAGTAAGGACTCAAGGAGTGGAGAAATCCAGTTGGTGTGAAATAACACATGAAAAATAGTCTCTGTAGCTCTATAGGAGGGACATACTTGAGTTTTCTACAGATACAGAGAACTGTTGGACATGTATCCTGACTGTTGTGGAGTGAGGATGGCCAGAAAGTGCCAAGGACTTCTGTAGGATGAGGCTTTAAATACATCTTAGACTATAAGAGAATAGCACAACTGTTAATAAACACTTTGAAACCTCTTTTTGCATTTTGCGTATTCCTGTTATTCCTCAGAGTGATTTTGGGGGTCACCCGCTGAGCCGGGGGCACTTCTGGGAGATGAGTGAGCGATGGTGGCTCATTCCCTGCTCACAGTAGGGCTCCCCTCAGGCTGTGAGTGACCAGGCTCGTCCCAAGAGGACGCCCTCAAAAAGGTGCTGTGATTTGGAAAGGAAGCTGTGCCTCTGTGATTCCTCCCCTGCTCTGTGTTGTAGCAGGTTCATTGTGTTGAAGCAAAGCTTCCCCCTCCTCAAGTTTTTCTACTTTCATAAACCTCTGCCATGTCAGTGTGGGCAGAGATGGAGAACAGTTTGTTATTCCCCTCTTCTCCCACAATGCTTTTTCAGATTCTTATTTGTAGCTTTTTAATAAATGAACACAGTTTAGCCCAAGGCCACCTTCTTTGAGTACTCAAGGTCATGGTTCTTTCGTCACAAGCAGAAATTTCATGTCCTACCCCTGTGTGTGTGTGCTGCCTGTCCATAACATTTCATATTTCAATCATCTTTTGCTTAATTTTTTTTCTTTTTCAGTTGAGTGGTTTTCATCCATTTTGTTTTTGTCTTTGTTTTGTTCCCCATTCAGGAGCAATTATGTTTGCCTCTGCATATTTTAGAAGAGAAGGGTTTGACACAGGTAGCTGTGACTGTCCAGGCGCTCCTGGAGCTGGCACCCCCAAAGCAGCAGCCACTTCACCACTTGTCTGCTGTGTAAAGACCTCCGGGACCTTTTGGGTTACCTTGGCTAAGCAGAAGGACCTGAAGACTTTACTGCCCATGCAGTGCATCCAAACACACAGAGCTCTGTTCTAAGGAAATGAGTTTCCATGATTCCTGACAGGAATGTTTTACTTCATTTCTCCACTTTTTTGGAGATCACAACAGTTTCCAGTAACATTTTCTACTCTCAGTTTTTTTGCCCCTTATTTAAAAAGATGAGGGTTGGGAGGAGGGCAAGGAATTCCAGTGTCTGGCTGTTGGAGCCAGACCTTGCAGGCAGAAGATATGGGTGTAGAGTTTGGAAAGCAATTCCTAGGTGAACTTGTGAACAAAAGAGATGTTGCCGCACTGGGCACTTGGGGGAATTAAATTTCTTTCCTTACCCACAGGGTGCAAAGAAATGAAGTTTCTTTGCCTCCAAAGAGCTACAGCTATTTCTATTATAATATTTTAAAAATTACATCACACAATCTTAACCTGCAGTGTTTGATAACAGGGTCAAACCTCACACAGCTGTAACTTGTGTTGGCATGTCCTCATTACTAAAATTTGAAGAAGAAAAAAAACATTACTTTTTTCTCACGGGAAAAATTACTGCCTGTTCTGTCCACCAGAAACACCTTAGTAAAAGATACTAAATCCGATCTGTTCAAATGGTATTTAATCCCATCAGAATTCTTGCTGGGTTCGCTTTGTGTTTGGATTTTAACATGTCTTTATCTGAACACTTCTCCAGCATCAGTTGATGGAGATTTCCCCTGACTCACCAGACTCCGGGGTGTAGTTCCTGCAGTGTGAGCAATTCCATCCTGCCTTGCTGATCTTAGGAGTCCATTATCAACTAATACATTTATGAGGGGCTGAAGCATCCCCTGCAGGCACAGAGTGGATCAGGTTAAGAACCCAATGAGGTTCCCAGGTGTTGACAGAGCAGGGTCTGTGCAAAAACAGCTTCTTTTTGGGGGTTTGACAAGGCTTTCAATAAAGCCCTTTATCCTTGGAGTTTATGTAGGGGGATGTGCTGGTTTTACAGAACTGCCATTACTTCCTCTTTCCTTTACATAAAAATAGAAATTCAGTGTACTGGAATGGGAGAGGCAGCCAGCAAGTTTTGCATTTTCTTGGAAAGCTGATGTGCAAAACAAAGAGAGCTCCATGTGCTCTGGTCCTAGTGATGAGTCCAAGCTCACTNCAGCTCTTCACCTCTGCAGTTCCTATGTCAGGTTTTGCCCAATTTAAGCATCCCAGAATGTTGTGCTACTAATAGATGGTGCTTGGATTCTGAAAGCAACTCCAGGCATCAGTGGTATTCCATTTGGGGATGTATCTGAAGCAGCATACACCGCCAGGGTTTTATGCAAATAAAGGCAGAAGAAATGGAAACAGATTAGCTAAAAGTAATTTTTGTAGAAGTTAACCTGGTGTGGGAGCTGCCAAGGACTCAGCTGAATTTTTTTCCCTTTTGAATTTCAGTTTTGATTCCACTTTGTTTTGCTTCATGTATTTCTATCAAGGTCCAGTGTGGTGAGTGTTGAATCCTTTATTTCACACAATTATTTCGGTTGCTTATTATTGGCATTGGTTGATCACGTTGCAAGCAGAGAAGAACACCTGGAGGGTGTTTAAAACTGCCCAGCTGCAAAGAGAAACCTCCTCATGCTCATTCCTGAGCTCTGCGAGAAATGAGTGCCAGTAACTCACAGTACCCACAGGAAGAGCAGCTCTACACAGGCAGCTCTAGACTTTCCCCCTTAAGTAGCTCTTGTTTCACTTAATTTCATTTGTGAGGAGCGTTGGTCATTCACGGTTACGTAGAGGTGTCTGAAGTTTTCACTGCAGTTTGCTGAGGGGAAGGTTCTGCTACTTGCAGGCAACAGCACAGACACAGACCTTCCTGGTGTGTTTGTCTCTGCACATCATTGGAGGCGGGGGGGGCACTCACTTCATCTGGGTGTCCAACATTAGGTCACCTGTATTTATTACAGGGGCATGTTGAACTCAGCAGCACACCCCATGTGGGCGGTTTAAATATCCCTCTTTGAAGAAAACCAGTCCCTTTGTGGAATTGCAAGGGTGATTGCTCCAGTCCAGATTCCAGCACTTAAAAAAATGAAACAATGCTATCCAGGGTGATGGAAGTTTGACATTTCATTAATACTAGTTTTTAGGAATTAATGGGGTGGGGGCTCAAGTCTGGCCAGCAAGAAAGGGCTGTTTGCTGTTGCCTGTGGCTCACGGCCATGGCTGTGTATGAGCTGAGGCTGGGGAAGGGCTGTGTCTGGAGGCTGGGCAGGTGGGGGGGCCCAGCACTGGGTACTTTGTTCTAAGCAACATTCACTCTGGCAGTTTCAGTGTAGGGGATCAGGTTAGTTTGGCATTTATAATCCTGTGCTTTCATGCTGGCAAGCACTAAATCTCATCCAGATGTTTAGGACAAAAATACAAACCTGAAGTTTCATCATACAGTTTATTTAATGTATTGCACCAAACCAACTTCGGTTCTCTCTTGCGAAATGGATTGGGATTTTCCAGTGTATTTATGTGCAATTTTTGTTGTATCCCATGAGAAGAGTATTTGAAAGAAAACATGTATAAAGTTCTTCGTTAAAGCAAAGAGGCAATTGTCTTTCCTCTCTGGGGCATTTTTGTTGGAGGATGTGGGAGGGATCCACCTGAGTGTTCTGTGCTGCTGGTGCTCCCACTCTGACTTCATGGTGTCACCATCCTTCCTCACACCTGGCAAGCCCTGAGCAGCATCTGAGGCTCTGTGAGGTTACACACTCCAGGTGGAGCATCGCGGGCACTCAGGAGGCCCTGATGGCACGGCGGGGGGGATCAGGGCAGAGCAGCCACAGTTTGGGTCTTCCCCCTTTGAAGGGGAGGCTTTTGAGAGGCCCCAACCCTGGTGTCCTGCTTAAAATCCATCAGAGACAACTCTTTACAGCACCAGAGCCCCTCTGTTGTTCTTGGTAGCAGCAGGATGGCAAATGGTATTTTAACCCCTTTTCTGACTATAGGTGGTTCTTTAAAAACCTGTTTTAGAAACAGAGGACTTGCAAGGTCAATTTGGACATCTGAAAAGTACTTTTGTATAGATATTGTGATGTTTTACAAAGTGATCTAATTTTGTTATTTCTGAAAACAGTGTAAACGTGTAATTAATAGAGTAAAGGATTTTAAAGCTTCATTCTGTGCTGTATGTCTGTAAATACATTCCATAATTTCTGTTACATATAAATGTGTCTGAATATTGTATATTTTAAATTGCCTGTATTCTGCCAGTAGTGTGAACTTCTAGCACATTGATAATATAAAAGGAAACCATGGGTATTTGAAATAAAGTTTTAAAACTTACAGAAATTGCAGTATTTTTTCCTGCTATTTTTCTGTTGGATCAATGAATGTGACATCCTGTGTGTCCAGTGTTTATTCCCCTTCCACATCATCGCAGTTGGCATTTGATGGACCTACTTTGGTTCTCTACGTTTCATACATCCATGTGGGTCCCTTCCAACCCAGGCTATTCTGTGATAGTTAACCAGGATGGAAAATTCCAGCATTTTTACACATATTATGTAGCCACATCAGAAGCTTTTTCTTGGGGGTATTTTAAACCTTCCTCAGACGCAGTGTTTTTGTAAAGGATCCTTTGCTCCTCTCTCCCCATGACCTTTTTTTTTCCTTCTCAAGGTAAAACATACATTCTGGGTTTGGGGTTTCCTTCTGCCAGTCCCAGTGCTCCTTGTTCTAATCCTTTCCTTGCTTTTAGCCCGTCATGACTTTGAAGGGTGAAACTTGCACCCCTGCTTTCTGCCCCCGCAGCATTTGAAAGGTTTGCTCTTAGCCAGAATGCTTACTTCTCTTTTCATCCCTTCTCATCACTAGTTCATATTATTTTTTAAAAATAATTAAAATACAGGGCCTAGAAATTGCTGGAGATCCCCAAACCCTCCCTGCCTCGTACAGGCTGTGCTACCCTGTGATGCTCTTCCCTGCTCACCAAGCTGCCTCAGCGTCCTTGTCTGACCTGGTGACTCCATCAGTCACTTGGGACAACTCTATTCCTGCCTCTGTCAGGGCTGCCCAGCTCTCTCCAGATGTTTATTTCTGCCCTTCAGTCTAAAGCCTCCTCCTAACCAGCTTCCCAATCTCCAGCCTTTCTTATCCATTTAATTCCCAAGGAAACTTTCTCCGAAGGGCTTGCGATTTTCCTGCAGAAAATGCCACGAAGGTACACTTTGATCTCACCTCTCCATAGCTGGAAAAATGGAGCAGTATCAACCCTGGCAAAGTTCCTCCGGGTTTGGGACACTGCTCCTCCCATCACTGGCTGTGCCCAGCCTGGTTTTTTGGCAGCTGTACAGCTATGAGACACAAGTCTGCTGTGGTTTCTGCGGAGCAAGGTGAGGGTTGTGCGGAGACCAGCCCCTGGGAGAGGCTGGTGCTGTGGAGGAGGCCGTGAGGAGCTGGATGGATGGCAGTGTGGCCACAGTCCCCAGGCAGGAGTCTGTGGCAGCTCCCTGCGAGGTGTGAGCTCACAGGGTTCGCTCAGGCCACACACCAGTGCCCCCAGCATTATCCTGCAGTCACCAGTCACTCTTGTTGGGACCTGAGGTTCAGCACCTCCACCTTATGGGAATAGCAAATCTGTTCTGCTGTTGCTTTTTGTTTCTGTTTCCAGAGTTCTGTTCCATTCTCTGCTGAGAAGTGAGCGCAGCCCAGCTGAGGCCACGTGTCAGTTTTCAGCTGTTTGATTGCATTACTAAAGTGTGTGCCTGCTGTTTGATATAAACATCAAGAGATCTGCTGCCCCTCGGTCCTATCCTGCTTTTTCCTTAGCTCAAGCCCTCCAGAGAGTTTTAAGATCAGCTTCATTCCTTCCACCCAAGCAGGTCACCTGTTAATACCCACCACATATGGAAAACACGAGTCTGTGGTGAAATGTACTGAGTCAGCAGTGCCTGAAAAGGAAGAGTTAAAATTAGGAACATAACTCCCAGGGGTGTGCTGAGCCACTTCCTGCAGTGGGGTGTAAGCACAGTCCTGGCTCAGGTCGTGCCTGCACTGGACTGGAGCAATCCCAGTTCTCACCACCACATGGGGAGTGTGGGAAGTGAGTGCATTTGTTCACAGCTTTGGTACCAGTGCTGGAATGGGAACATGTTCAGGTTTCAAGCAAGCAGCCGTGCTCTGGCAGGAACACACCAGTACTGCTACCGCAGGTTTGTCGGGAGCCTCTGGAACTGCAGCACTCCTGGACAGTCGACTCTGCCTGGTAGTTGGGCACCAGCCCTTTTTCCTGTTCAGAGTTCTGAGCCAAATGCTCTCCTCTCATGTCTTATGTCACTTCCTAGTTCAGCTTGAACACAAGGATGTTTGGATGGGACCAGGATGGGCTGGGCACAAAGAGTAGCACAGACCGTATGGTTTGAGCTCATCTTCCACATTGGGAGAGTCAGAAACAAGCGAGTTCAGCTGCAGGGCTTTTTGCACAGGCCTGCACGTGATTGACTGACAGTGGTGTCAGGAGAAGGGGATCCCCTCTTAGTTAAAAAGCAGTTCTGCTCCCCAGCAGATCCACTCCCTGCCTAGAGCCCCCATCTCACTGAGCAGGGACAGAGACAGATGAGCTCCTGTCGGCAGCACATCCAGCTGTCTCTTTCCATTGTTCCTCCCCTCGGTACTGGGAGCCGTTTTGTCTGTGTGCTGACACTGTGCTGGACTGTGGGAGTGGAAACCTGTGTGCTGTGACTGTACTTGTGTTCACACTGTGACCTGTCCTCAATTGTCCCCTACAGGCCTGACACCAGCGCTGATGGCAGGGAGAGCAAGGCTGGAGCTCGGGGTGCCTTGGCCTCCCTGCCTGACCAACAGCCACAGCCAGTGCTTTGAGGACTGCAGAGGAGGTTCTGGGTTGTGGCTGCAGAACATCTCGCCATCGAGTTACTGGGCTGGTAACAGGATTAATTCCCACTATCTGTCTTGTTCCCTTAAAGCATTTTGGGGGAATACAGTGTTTCTCACTGCTTTGATGCAAATCCCCTTTGTGCTGGAGAAACTCGGCTGTACAAGGACAGCTTAAAGATCTTTACTGCAGCTGCAACTTAACTGTGTCTGTCACAAACTGTGTTCCCCAGAATTGCCTGAGCTCTCTTACACAGTTTATTTTGTCCTATCAGACAGACAGACTGCAGTGCCCTGCCCAGCAACAGACCTGGAGCACATCTGTGGCCACTTTCTTTACTTTTTCTTTGCTGTTTTCTTATTCCCTGGTGTTTTCTCAGTTGCTGGCTGTTCCTTCAGAAGCTTCTCGAGGGCCTGGTAGGGGCCAAGGAATCTGCGGACCATCGTACCTTTCCACCAGGCCTGCAGCTGGAAGGGAGAGAGAGAGGCCTCAGGGGAAATCTCCTGCTGGGGTACCTGGTGCAGCTCAGTGGCCAGGAAGTCTTCCCTGCCCCTTTCCTCCAGATGCAGGAGCAAGCCGCCAGCCCACACAGCAGCCATTGGGCCTTGCTGGTTGCACTGGTGGCATCCACAGCTGGGCCCAGGCCATCTGTTGCTGGTGGCAAGGGACAAGCATGGACACTGCCCCATGACCCTCCCTCTATCATTCATGTGGTGGGGCTGGTGCAACGGGCACAGCCTCACATCATTCCAAGAGACTGGCTTCTCCCCTTTGGCTCCCATCTCAAACCTACTGCTGCCTCTGAGTCCACATCGCTCAGAAAGGGACAGGCTTTGTCCTTTGCTTCTGTCACCCCACACCAGCCAACTTTATTGGGCTGTTTTGTGGCTGGACAAAGCCTGTGGCACAGGTTATTAACTCCCATCTGCTGATGGAGCAGCACCACCTCAGCTTTGCTTTCCTTTACCTTCAGGATGCTCTTCTGCTCCAGGGCTTCCCGCTCTCGTTGTTTTCTTTGGGCCTCCTTTTCTGACCGGTCAGTGATGATGGTTTCCTCAAATGTCAGGCACTGCAAGATAGCACAGAGGTGGCAAAAGCCACATGAGAAACACATTCTCTAAACCGCAGAGCCAGCCTTTGAGGCTTGCTGTGCTCAGCCACTTGCCTGGGCAGGGCTCACTTAGATCCTGATGGTTCTCCTCTGGCTGCCTACAGGTCTCATCCTTGCTACTCACTTCCCACAGCCCTGCCAGGACTTCTCAGGCCTGTAGGTCGTTGTGTAGGTCCCCACCCTGTGCACCAGGGAGCTCCAGGCCAGCCCAGGGGTAATGTGGGAGTGTAGACCTTCCTCCCCCCGCCCCTCTTTATTTGATCTTTCCTGAATCCAGAAGGCAAATGTTGCTCATTACCACCATCAGTCCTCAGGCACCTGGAGCTGCTGCCAAAGTGGAACCTCTCCTGGCCTGGGTGTAATTAACCCCCTGAACCTGTGCTGTAAAATGGCTGTCTGATGGCGTCCCAGGCAACAGCTGGTGGTGGGGAGGACGTGTGGTCCCCCAGGCTAAGCAGCAGATGATGTACAAACACACTTGGGACAATGAGATGACAGTGCACAGAGTGAAAAATGAGCCCACAGGCAGGAAAACATCTAATTCAGTCCCATCATCTCAGACCCACTGACAGTAAGGAATGATTACAAGTTAATTCCTTCTGGCTTTAAAACACACATTTTTCTAGACACTTCCTTGTGCTCTGTACTGCTGCTCCACTGTAGTCAGAACCCAACAGTTAACCAAGATCCCAGTGTGGGGCAGGAATAGTTCTAAATGGAATCAGCTCCCTGGCAGCAGCCCTGTGCAGCTGGGAATGTGCATGTCTGCAGGAAGGGATGAGCTGCCTTTTCCAGCCCACACTGATGTCGCTAGAAGGAGCTGGAAGGAGAAGATTTCTTCAGAGTAAGGCAGCAGACTAAGGTGGGGCATAGTGATGGGCTGGGACAGTGTCTTTGCCCCTCACAAATGCTGTCAGTAGCTCTCTCAGTACTTGCTGGTATTTGAAATAGCTGTAGGGGAAACATATCATCCCTCCTTGATGTCACAGGTGGCAAGTAGAAGAGGACATCTCAGTCACTGCCTTCCCAGGACCAGTGTTTAAAATAGCGCCCCGTGCCTCAACATTACTGAATTTTTTTCTCATGGTCCTGGTTCCTTACCTGAATGAGGGTAGGGAAAAGCCCAGTGCAGTTTTGCATGGCTGAGCACTGAGATGCTGCTTATGTCTTACCTCCTTGGCAAATTGCTGCATCATTTCCAAGTTCTCTGCCTTTAATGCTCTTAGGTCATCCAGTTCTTCATCTTTCATACCTGTGTCATTTTCATACTTCTCCATCCAGTATTCCAGCTTCTCTTCTGCCCTCTGCATGGGGAGAAGGTGGTGCTCAGCATGGTGCAAAGAGTGCACAGGTGAGAGGTTTGCTACTATTACATGGCCTGCTCTCAGGATGGTGGTGAGAGCCCTGTAAATGGTGCATGGTCAGTGTTTCCTTCTCATCTTGGAAGTGTCAAGTCCCTGGGACTAGTGATAAATTAGTGGTGGCCTGCAGGCCCCTCGCTGGAGTTCACCATGAAAGCCACAGCACTGGAACAGGGATGAGGAGAGGGCGTCAGGCTTTCAGAGTTGCATGAGGGATCGAGAAGCACTGGGGGTTAGTTTTGTGCACAGTCAGTGCTGGTGAAGCAAGGGACAACCAGAAGCCATTCTTTGTGTGTGTGTATACAGAGGGAGTGGGGGTTAAAAAACAATTTGTCAAGGGGAAAGTTTTTATCCTCTGCCTGACTCCCTAGCTGCTTTCTGGATTTAGCACCAGGAATAAGGCCCCAGGAGACAGCACTTCACGCTATTTTAGGTTGTGAACTTGGCTTTGTCTCACTTGTGAATAGGGCAGGTGTTTCTGAAACAGTCACACAGATGACTTCCTCCCATTCACCAATGACTTCTCCATAGCAACAACTATGATTGCTTCTATGGAAAAATAATCTGAGGAAAAGCATCAATCTCATTATGGCACCACAGCTGGACACACAAGGGAGATGGAGGGCACAGTCATCCTCCTCTCTTCTCTGGGGGCCCCTGGAAAGCCACCAGCTGCTGTCTGAGCAGAGAGGGGCTGGTGCTTTGCTGTGTGGGGAAGGTCAGACAGGCTGCAGTGTGTTCTTGGGCAGTCTCCTCGCTGTGACGGTTCATCAGACCAAGGCTCTGGGATGCAGAACACACTGTTTAATTGCTCACAAGAGACAGCACTGGTTTGCAGTCAAATTACATTTTTAAAAATGTCTTATCTCCTATTAAATTTTGTAGTGGCTGTGACGTCAGGTACCCTGCAGTCGTACAGGTTTTCTTGCAGTCATACCATTTATGAGAGGCTTTGCAATGTTAACACCACAAGGACATTCATGGTTGGTTGCTGCTGAGAATGTGTACAATAGTTGTGGGTTAGCAATTCTCCAACCCTGATTCTTCCTCAGATAAAAGCTAAGGTACAACTGGTCTGGCAATTTATGTTGGTCACTCCTCAGTGTCCCATCTGTGCAGCCCTTGGGCAGTTGTGCTCTTCACTGTGGTGCTGGGAGCCCCAGGAACTGCCAAGGAAGCTCTAAGTAAGTTTCCAATCAGCCAAATACAACTATCTAAGGGAGGGGAAATCTGCAACACCTGAATAAGTAATGCCAATTATTACACGAACCCTAATTTTAAGGAAATACATCTATATGTAGCAAATCCCAAGTCTGGGAGGGCTGCGTTAAAACTTGAATAAGTAACCATTAGAACTGCAGCAGCCATGAACCTTTTACATTAGTGGAGCACTAACTGTTTTGCTTTAGGCAGTAATTGATGATATAACATTTACAGGTTGCTATTTTAAGCAGTAGTTGACGGTCACACATACCCGATACTGTTGCTTGAGGAAATTTTCGTTCACAGTGTGGAGTTGATTCTCCTCTTCAGTTTTGCTCCTCAACTTCTGTGATTGGTGCAGACAGAAAACATGAGAGACAATGTTAGTGTGTACACACTGTTGCTGAAGGCCAAGTTAGAGTGCTGGAGCTCTGTGTGGTCCCCAGACATTTTTTCCAGCAACAAAATTAACTGCTGCAGTCCTTGCCCCTGGGCCATCCATGAAATAGGGACAATTAGATCAGACCTTGATCAGTCAAAAAAAGATGCTTGCAAAACCAGAACAGTTTTCTAGTCCAGTTCACCTTTTGGCCACAACAGCAGCTCTATCAGCATGGTCTGCTGGGGGCAATGCTAGGAGCTCAGGCTGCCTGTGTTGCTAAATAGCCTTGTAATTGCCCCTTTGGACATACTTATGGGTTTGGTTTTCTGACAATGGCATTACTTTAAGGATTCCCTGTGTCCTGCAGCCACACCATCCGTGCTGTTGCTGTTTGCAGGACCATACAGAGAAGCCATGGAAAAGATAAGAGTTTCTAACCCAAATGAGTTTCCTGATCCACTTCAAACTGTCATGCTTGTGACTATAATGGAGATCAGGAAGGCCATCTGGGCAGCAAGGGAAGACTCTTCCCTTGTAGCTGGAGATGCCTTCCAGTAGAGACCATGGGGAAGGGCTTACTTGGATTTCCATGTCCAGGGCATTCTCTTCATTGCTGTGCTTCTTCTGGGTTTGGTGGACCTGGAGGTCTGTGTTTTTCTTCGTGTAGGAGCTCTCTATGTTCAGTTTGGCTGTCTTCTCTTGGAGTTTCTCTTTGAGGCGATCAATGATCTTGTCTCGGTTCTAGTGGAGACAGAAGCGGCACAAAGGCAAGCCTGGAGACTGAGGTCAGATCAGTGTCTCTTAATCTCTCCATTCCCTGATAAATTCACAAGAGACAAGGCTATAGGCTTCACACTTTCCCTGAATGTTGCTCCATTTCAACCTCTGCTTCAAAGGTTAGTTTGATTTGTAACCTATATAGACAGCAATAAACCCATCAGGAAGGAGTGATTACCTCCAGAGAGGGCGGAGCAATGAACAGAGTGGGACAAGAGGCAAGGCCTTCTGGTCTTTAGTCCAGAAATGGATTCGGACATGCTTAGTATAAACATGAAAGAAGCCAAATAATTTTAACCACTTAAAGCTGGGCTTTTCTTTTACTAACCTCTTGGATTAGACCATCTCAGTGAGTGAGCATCTGTAAGAGGAGGATAATGTCTCAGCCCCATATAAGCCGAAGTTTGTTATCCTAAAGAATACTCTATTCCTTAGATTTTTTTCTAGTTATGCAGCAACTGTATAAACACAGCCTTAGGAACAGTTGCAAATCTAATCCTGTCTCGCTTATATGTTTAAACAGTTCGTTCTTTTAATTTTACCAGGTAGATGGTGCCCACTTTGTTATAAAAACATACACCCAGGGTGAGGAAAAATTGTCAAGGAAAAGCTGGCTATGAGCTCCCAGCCTCTCCCTGTGCCTTGTTTAGTGATGGAGCTGAGCTTTCCCTTTCTGTTCCCCGGAGCTCCCCCACAGGCAGGAATCCTGAGTGGTTTGTCCAGCTTTTGGAGTGTGTGCAGGAAGCAAAGCACATTTGCTTGATTTGGGCTTGCTGTTTTGTTTACTCCTTTTTTATTAATTTCTTTGAGTAACAGATAAAAGTTCTTCATTCTGGGATTGGAACTTGGAAGAACCTCCTGTAAAATGCAAAACTCTAGACCTTTGTATCAAGAGTTAACAAGATCATCAAAGCCTCCTGTGCAATTACGCAAGATCAATGTGAGTGCCAATGGTTTGTTGCCCGATTGTTCTCTCTCTTTGCTTTCCTGCCATGCTGTGACAGGTTTGATATTCATCAGCCAAACCTCACAGATGAAGATGAAGATGAAATACCAAAGTGCTGGCATTTAAACATTTTGAAGCCCACATATCTTGTCTCTGAAGTACCTCGCATTCCTTAGCTGTGTAAACATGGAAAAGTGCCACAGGAAGAAGGCAGCTCAATAGTGCTGTGTTTGAAAGCCTCTGCAGGATGACTCATTTGGAAAAGGTTTCCTTATAAGAAGAGTTTGGAGCGGCTAAAAGGAAAGTCCTTCCTTCTGCACCTCTTGTCTGACATAGTTAGGAAGAATAAAGTGCATTTTTAAGGCTCAGGACAGTTGGGGGCCTTGGCTGATGCTGTTTTGTGGGATCAAAGGTCAGACGTTCACATGTTTTTGAAGGTTTCCAACATCAGATACTATTTTACAGACATAGCATCATATGACTGCAGACAGCTACAGACATGAGCTGTTTGTGCCCTCTTAAGGCTTCTGGTAATGGCCCTTATTTTCCCTGGCATGGAATTTTGGTGGCCATTGGGAGGGGTTGTGTTCCCAGTCAGGAGACATGGGAGGTGAGTGTATCACTCTGTTTTGAGATTGTCTTCCTGGGTCATGGTGTAATTGTGTCTAAACTGAGGGGCTGACAGAGAGAATGGGGAGATGCTAATGGAAAAAAAACAATGTTTTGTGGCGCTGAGCCTCAGGAAAGTCAGGTGCTGCTGATGTCAGTGTGTTACTTCAGTCTGCTGAAGATCTGCAAACAGGCCAGAAAAGAAGGGTTCAGCCTAGGTTGCAAAGTACTCAGAGAACTGGGGAAGAGCATGAACATTTCACCAGGTTATTTTTCATTTCATATTATAGTAAAGCAAAAAGGGTTTCTGATTCCAGCACCCCAGGCCTCAGCCAGGATGGGGGCCCATCTGCTCTGTTTGCTTTCTCTGTTGTATGGCATGTTTGTGGTTTGGATTTGGCCTGTGGTGTTGTAAAACATCTTGGTTAGAGGTGGGGAATCCAGGGGCTTGGTTACACAATCCAAAGCAGACAGGAAGTGAAATGCAAAACCCCACTGGTGGTTTACATCAGCGCCTGCCTGGAGGGGGAAAGTCGTCTGCAGAGGCAAGGGCAGCTCCTGCTGCTGGACCTGGCACTGCAGATCTGGGGCACATTCGGTGCTCAGCTGCAGGGAGTGAACACAGCAGTAAATGCCCACCATCTGTAGAGTGTGCTGTTCCCTGAACTTCAGGGACAGGCACTGGGAAAAGGAGTTAATATTTATTCATTCTGGTTTATCGTAGCAAAGGTCCCCGCCAGGACACAGAACACTTTCTTAGCTGATGCAGTAAATCTCTGGGCTGCTTATTTGGGATGACTTCAGCATTGAATCTGCCAAACCAAAGATGCAAAATTATCCCTCGCATCCAAAAGAATCAGAAAACTGTCAGAGACCAAGATCAAAACCCAGGAAATAGTTGTCAGGAGCCAGTCTGCTTCACATGCAGGTAAACAAGGTGATTTTCTCTTATCTCTCAGCTCAGAGACATCAGCTCAGAGGCCTGTCTGCTGTCACCTGGTGCCACAAGAGTCTGCCCCACAGATGCTGTTTGGCTGCAAAAGCAACTGCACTTAGCTGGAGACGTTATCCACACTCCTGTGTTTTCATTTACTTTGATTTATCTCTCTTGTAAGTGCCACCAAAATCTCCCAGCTCTTCTGCAGCAATTAGTGTTTACAGTCATTTAAAATACAGCTGGTTACAAAAGTAGCCAAGGGGAGTAAACAGTCTGAGGAATTCTCCAGCAGTCAGATGAACCTCCTGTGCCCAGCAGCACACCCCGTGCTGCCCTTTGGATGGGCAGGGGTGCAGTGCCCCATGCCAGTGGCCCCAGCGCTGCCCCTGATGCTCCCACACTGCGTGCCCCGGAGCTCCAGGCTCTCACTGGCAGCTGCAGCAGCTCCGCTTGCAGAGCCTGCAGATATGTTCAGGTCTGCACACCTGCTGCAGCCCAGACTCGCTCCTCCTGAAACAACACCACGCAGCCCTGCAGACATTTCAGTAAGGCTGTAGCCTGCATCTCTGTCCCAGCTCCAGAACATCCCCGTGCTGCACACCCCCAAGGAATGTCAGGGCCCAAAGGACAGTGGGGCTGGCAGGTCACCCAGCTTCCACAGAACAGCTTTCTGCAGCCCTCTGCCAGCCCACCTGTGATGCCAGCAACTGTGGGAGAGAGCTGGTGAGGGGCAGTCCACTGCCAAGGGATCAGATCTGCTGGCAGCAGCGCTCCTGCCCCTCTGAGCCAGATTGGGATCTAGTGTACCAGCTCCAGGTCCTGCTGCGCTCCTTGGGGCTCTGCCAGCATGGAATGAAGTCACCCAGAAGCTCAGACATCATAAACCTTGTGCCTTCTACTGTAACCACCTGGTGCATTTCTCCAGTAGAAACATACACCAGTGGGTGTGTAGATATGTTTAATACATTCCCTAGAACATTCTGTTGATACATTTGTCTTCTGGTGAGAGGAAAAGGGAAGAAACATGACAGGTTTTAGTCATACTACTAAAAGTATGACTGAGTGGTGCACTGACACAGTGAAACTGGATGTGTCATGACAACCCACACGGAATTAAAGTTATGGACTTGTTTTCACTGGTTCCATGGTGCACTAGTTTGGATTCCTGTCTGGTTGGTAGCTGCAGTATTACTGCCTGTTGTAAAATCACGCCACTGCTTGGACACAGGTATGGCATGAGTGTACATAAAACCTACAACACACAAAAGGTTTTTGGGTGAAGAGCAATGTAGGGATTCTAAATTTTTATGTCAAACTGTATAATCCTGTATATTAATTGGTTTCAAAACTTGTACAGACTGCCATCACTTGTCCAGGAAGCCTAAGAAAGTATTTTTATATAAACTAGAAAATGAACAGTGCAGCAGCAAACAACCCTGCAGCCAAACCTGAACTTTCGGTGCTGCTCCTGCATGAAGGGGTAAGTGCAAAACCAGACAGATCATTTCATCTCCATTATAGACGTCAGTGCTTTCCAAGAGGAAAGAAAACAAAATAAATAAGAACATTTAGCATTTGATTTGTGTTCCATTAGAAAGAACCTTGCCTGAGCAGACTAATAAAGTATTAATTAGCATCTCATTAAGAGATAGCAAGGCTGAAAATACAAATACACAGGAAACATGAGTGAAGCAAAGGCCATGTTTTTCTGGTTTCAAGATTAGATTTGCTCGCTTTTGTTTTCTCATCCAGTAGGCTGGAGACAACCATGTAGGCTTTTGTCTACAGGTCTGTGCATTATTATTGTTGTTCAAAGTACTCCAAAATCAGCAAGCTGTATTTTTGTTTTTAATTAGTTGGCAAGGTGACAAATCATGCAAGTGTCTGTAAAACTGCCTACGGGAAAATCCCATATGAAGCAAATAGAAATTATTCTCCCTTGGGAGACACAGTGAGACACCATTATTTTTGGCACAGGAGGAAAGCAGTACTTGAAAGTAGTCTTGTCTTTGATTTGTTATCAAAGCTGAAACTATAAGGAAGCCTAAAAAGGGACTTTTAAGCTCAAAATATTTAAAAAAAACAGATGAGTGCAGATCTCATGATGAGGCAAAACGCAAGAACTGAATTAGCACTGAAAGAACAAGAAGAGCCCTCTCTCAGGACGGGAGCTACACACCTTTTCACTGCAAGAGGTAGGACAGGTGCAGGTCAGGTCACAGAGAAGTGCCCCACCTTGATTGCTCAGTGCCAGGGCATTGGTGCTGGTGTGAGATGGGATGGTTACAGCCACCCATGTACCAGACCCTGGGAAGGCATGAAACCAGAACAAGTTATATATATTGTATGCACAGACATGGTGAGGTTTGAGGAGCACTACACAGGAGAACTACCTCATCACATTCACCAGCCTGGGGAGTGGAAGAACAGGAACTTCCCAGGGTTCCATCAGAGTGTGACTAAGAAGGGACAATGTGCGTAAGCAAAAAGATCCCTCATATTTTTGCAACCATCCTGTATTTACAATTAAACTTTCCACTGCACATGTGTCCAGGCTGCCAACACAAAACCTTCATGTTCTACACACCAAGCTTCACCAGCATGTCAGTGGCTTAAAATTCTTCTGTGTAGTCAACAATATCCTGGCTGGGTCACTGTCTGCGCTCTTTTCCAAAGACAGAATTCAATGATATCAATTCTTTCCTCAGATGCCTTGCTGTCCTCTTGCTCACTGCTGAACCAAGTCTCAGATTCTTGTTCCTCCCTCCAGCCCCTGTACAGCCCTGACCCAGCCTGCCTTTTGCTTGTTTGCCAGCACACAGTCTCCTGCCTCATCAGGGCCAGGTGATGTTTCCATGTTGCATGAGCATCAAGTCTGAGCTGTCTGGTGAGCATCAGAGTGACCAATGATAAGCCATTCAATTGATCTGCACTTGTGTAGCAAGTCTGACATTTCCAGAATACCCCAGATTTACTATTCATGCATACACCATTTGGTGAGGCAGACAGAAGGGCTGAAGCTTTCCAGAAAGATCAAGTTGACAGCATATGTGCAATAACATTGATCTGCCCTTGTGTAGGCCTGTTTGGGATTTTTTGATGTCCGGAAGCCTAGAAAAGTAGATTATTATAATGGCATATTCCCCAGACAAAAATGTAGGTGGCACATTTTCTGTGCCAGATGATCTGCATGAGTATGACAGAACCTTAGTTATCTGTAGATAACCTTTTTCTTACTGATTGCAGATATCTGTGCTTTGTCACTTCCAGCAAGTTTTTGGGATATTCTAATTTGATCACGTTCTCTCATGATTATGAGCATTTTGAGCTCCCGTTTGAAAGCCATTGGACACTGCTCTCAAAGCCATTAGTGGGCTTATGCCAAATAGAAATCTTTATTGCAGTTATTCTGTACTCCTCAGTGATGGATCATTCTGTATGCCACAGGTCCTCACTGAGTACTAAATCCTGGGCAGAAGAGTCAAGCTTGTGAACAGGCTGCCCCCCCTGGTGCCGTGCCCAGTGCTAAGTGCTCTCACCTGAAGGTCTCTTTCAGTTTTTCTCTTGATATCTTGCAGCTGTTTCTGGAGTGACTTTATCTCCTTCTTTCCTTCTTCTTCCCTGAAGAAAAGTGGGAAAATACAATCACTTTAATCTATCAGAAAAGACAAGGGCTGTTTACCCAGAAGGGGAACTTCCTGTCTCCTGATACATTGGGGTAAGATAAACAGAAACTTCTCACTAAAACTACTGGCTTGGTCAATAAATCCTGAAAGAAGAAGTGCACAGACTGAGCCAGACGGGTGGGAATGAAAGAGAGAATGAGCCAAAAAAACAGGGGATGCTCTTGTTGAAAGCTTGGAGTGGCCTTGGGGATGATGCAATTCCTATAGCAGTGAGGGAAGATGCCTGTTATTGAGTCACAGTTGTGACATTTCAGGCAGAAATGTCCCTGATTCTGTGCAGAAATGTGCCTGAGCAGCAGAGTGCTTGTGTAAGTGTTATTATATGTATGGAGAGTGGGGTTTTTTTCATATTAGACTTAAAATGTTCCAAAAAACACTGTCTCAGGTTCTGAGGTCCATGAAGGGATCTGAGTGAAAGCCAAAAGCTAGAGAGGTGTTCATCTGTCTAAAAAAAAAACCAGATGCAGTAATGTTTGAGGTATTATTATCTTATTTCACTTTGAGCACTTATCTAAGCTTTTATGCTTTTATGATTTAAAACCAGTAAATACTACAGTTGGCACCTGAGACTTTCTATCCTATCCCAACCTTACATTTACACATGCATTTCATTTTCAGAGTCAGCTGGGTGACTGTAATGAACAAAAGCTCCTGATAAGGAGTCCTAGTGTTACTGCAGATGCCTTTCAGAGTAGTGTATTCACACAAAACCAGGCAAGTATTTATTATCTTGAAAGACAGATCAAGTTCATTCCATGAAAAGAATGTAGAGTAGAACACACAACAGAGTAGCTAGATATGATTGACAGAATGGAATATAAAGCATTATGTACTTTCTGATTATAATTTGTCTGCTCCTTTCTACCCTCCAGTACTAGATAGTTATTCCACAACAAATTGCTACTCTCATTTTTGCTTTTTGTCCCTTCCATGAATAAACAGTAAATCCCTTGGGTTTAGACCGTGGAAGAGTTTGGTTTCATGCTTGAAATCACACATTCCAGTGGAAGCTGGGGATTTGCCCTGGGGGCAGACCCCTGAGCCACCACAGGAGCTATTCCAGTAGGTTGGACTCATGACAAATCATGACCTAAGACCAGCTTTGCTGTGCACCCTAAACGATGGGTCTGAGCTGCTACACAGAGCAAAGTGGTCAGATACTTGTCTGATGACTGCAATTCTTTGAGACAGTCTTGGGATTGAACCAGAGTTTTGCATGCTAAAAAATCTCCAAGCCTCTAGTGCTCAGAAATTTGAGGTAATCAGCATTTTGAGCTGATAAAGTGACAAATCTGTACCCTGAAAGACTTGGGACAGAAGAGGATCTGCAGTGCAGTGGCTGGTGGATTAGCCTTAAATAAGACTGTCACCATCTGTGCTAAACCCTCGTTGCTGCTGGGAAAAGGGAGCCAATTTGCATATGGGTCAGAGCAGATTCTCCTGGGCATCAGATAACCTAAAGGCCATATGTTGCTGGCCCTGGATTGAACAGTTTCTCTGCCACTCTGGCTTTTACTGGGGACAGGAGTTCAAGATCAGGATGCTCCTACATGACATTATGCTTTAATTGAAATGAGGCAGCATTTGCATTAATGCAGACACTAGTGCCCACTGTGGTCAAAGCTCAGGAAATTCCTAGCTCAGATCAGTATCAGAACCATGCATTATTTCTTTTTGAAGGGAAAAGAATTCCAGCTTGTAAAGCAAACAGAATCATTCAAGTTGAAAAAGTAGAATTCCTTCTGTATTTTTGTTTTGTTGGTTTTTTTTTTCCTTTTCAGCATGTACTGAGTGGGAATGGGTTAGCCTTTCAGCTGTTAAGCAGAGAACTGAACACAATACTGACCTGATGAGGATGTCATAAAGCTTGCGCTTTTTTTCCTTCTCTCTGTCATTAGCTTCTGTTAGGCTACTAAATGTTCCTGATTCCTGCATCATTTTCATAGTGATAGTAATTACATCACTTGCATACTGCCTGCCAGGAACAAAAGGAACACAAAAGTAGTTTACAAGTGTTGGCACCTTCGTCCATTACTGCTTATAGCTAAAAGGTAAGGAAATAAAAGATCCCTTTTCTGCTCTTCCATACTACCAAATGCCAGAATGCTTCCTCCGTGGTGTCTGTTTCTTGTATGTCTGGAGAACTCTGTATTAGAGTTGAAGTTTATTATTAAAAAATGCTGCCTTGCATGATACTCTGGGAAATAACAAAGAGGCACAAGCATATCCATGCTGTGCCAGACTATGCTGCCACCAGAAAGGAGGCTGCTGGCCTGCAGTAGTGGTGACAGATAGGTGGATCTTGGAAAATGAGATCTGGGGATGCAAATAAGTGTGTCTATGGGAGGATATCTGGATGCCAAAATAGCCCAATATAGCTCTAAGCTGTTCTTAGCAAATATGTGGGCTCGTCCAGTTTATTGAATGTCAGGTAGATCCCACTACTATCCTTAGAGGAACTTCTGGACCAAGACCGAGGTACTCCCGCAGCAGGAGGGTGGGGAGCTTGTATTTTTGCTTTCAAGAGATAGACTGAGAACTTTACACCTGAGCATCCTCCACAGGTGCTTCACTCACCTGTCAGCCTGAATTTTTCTGAGCTTCTCTGCAGACAGAGCGCTGGGTCTCTTGCACGTTTTGGAAGGATGATGGGTGGTTTTCTGATCTTCAGTTTTCCCCATCGGCTGCTTGTGTTCAGTGTATTTCAGGGCCATGGAGGTAACTGTTTCCCTGCTCCCTTGCCTTGCTAACATAAGCTTTGGGTCCTGCTCCTTCTGGGTCCCTATAATTTTTCTCATTTCCTGGATGCCAGTCTAAAAGGGAATAAGAGACCTGGTTACACACTGAGTAGTAGAAATAAACCCTCTGCAACGTTATGTGAGAGGAAGAAAAATTAATAATAAACTAGAATGAACCTTTACTGAGCACAGCTGATAGTACTCGTTACAGTCTGCAAAGAGTGGAAGAGCAGAAACATTTATGTTGGTTAGCTTTGAGCATACAGTGTAGCTTATTGATGTTTAATAGGCTCAAAAGTCCTAAAGTGACAGGACAAGAAAAGGCCTCAAAAGGTGAATTCATCCGCTCCAAGTGATGATGGTTCAGACTATGTCATTCCTGACATGTCCTTAATGACCTTCAGCAATGGAGGCTACACTCCCTCCTGTCAATGCCAGCCCCTCACAACAATCTTTACCATAAGAAAATTTTTTCTCCTCAGCAGCAGTTGAGCCCTTGGCTTATTGTCCTTATCTCCATAGGCACAGAGAACAAACCATTCTCTCCTTTTTCTGCATCGGAAAACTGTTAGCCTGTTTCCCTTGTGCCTTCTCTCCATCTTAGACATTTCCCACTGACTGTCACCACGACCTTTCCCTACAATATTATTGTTATAACTAGACCTGTGTGGAAATAAAGGTGACAGACATCACCTATCTGCTTAGCAGGTGTTTTGAGAGGGCGGCAGCCGAGGAAATATACCTGAATTCAAAGATGAAATTCAAAATATTGGCAGCTCTTTCTGCATGGAAAGGTATCTTGTGGTTGTATACAGTTTTATTAATAAAAAGAAAATGCCAAAAAAAAAAGAAAAATATAAAATAAGCTAAACTCTTGCTTCCAGAAATTTCTCTGCTTTATGTGCTATGGGTGAGAATGCAGGTGTATACACTGGAACATTAAAAGAGAAAATTTTCTTGCCTGCCTACCGGTATCTCTGTGGCTGAACACTTCATAGCAGCGCTGCTGACACCACAGTCCCTGCCAACCCCATCCTAGTCCACAGCTGCCTCCTCCCCACCGTGGCTGCCTAGGGAAGTGGATAAAGAGCTCACTGTGATGAAACATTTTCCAGCAAAAAGGAGAAAAAAAAGGTTATTTTTAGCATCACTAGTTCTCAGCCCAGATTCTTCCACAACCACACACACACTCTGTGCCAACAGAGCGCAGAGAGGGCAGATTAAAAACAAGTGGTCAGGACAGCAGCTGTGGATGCCAGTAGTACTTCCAAAAAGTTACTTGTCCTGTGAGGCTCCATTAATGGTCTGTGAGGGTACTGCAAGGGGCTGCTTCGTTCTGAGTGCCTTGGACAGCTCTGGATGGGATGGATCAGCCTCTGGCAGTGCCTGACTCATCACTGACCACAGAAGGAGGCTAAGTGACTACATGCTTATTTTTTGGATGGTTAAATTTACATTAAATGAGTCACATGCAAAGTATACACAGACCAATGAAAACTGCATATTTAATTAGTAAAAATGTTTAAATAGCTGGCTGGTGATGGCTGTACTTCAGAAAGAACTGATTTTGGCAAACAAACTGCTTTAATATCATGTAGATTTTATGAATGTTGTGACAGATGCTTTTTAATGTCTGGGAAAGTTCAAGACAGGCAATAACTGGACTGTCTGTAAATAGTAGGGAATTACATACTAATAATTACCAAATAACTGTGTAAGAGTAAAAAGTTTGTAAACTGCATGTGTTACCAGCTGTGTAGTCTCCTAATAGAATTCTCTCTGTCGCCCAAAATTCAGCGAATAGAAAGGCTGCCTCCCTCTGGGGGATGCCCTGTGTGAAGCAATGTACAAGAGCATCTAATTTGGAAAATCAGCAAGGTGCTGGCCAGCATTGTGATTAATCCTCTCAAAAATGTCATCAGTTGAAATTTAGATGTCAGTCTTTAAAAATGCCATTGATTTGTTTGACTGGCAGAGCTTCAGGGTGCTCTGCAAATACAGGTCTTCTACAAATACAATGAAAGCAGACAAGTAGAAACTGAGAAATGGGGAGGAATAGTAAATTACAGAGCCCCCGAGTTAGCAAGTCACTTCCCTAAGCCATCTTCTTGTTTCTAAATTGTTTCCTTCTCAATTTGTTTTGGCATCTTTAAGAACACAAGTAGGGTTTATAATCTGTGAGAAGGTTGTGTTCTAAGAAGTAACGTGGTTAAAATGAGCATCTGTGATTGAAAAGTGGAGGTGTTTTCTGTATAATTTAAGTGTACCTTCAGGAGGTATATCGGCCTGAGTCTGTGTCTGGAGAAGGACAGCTCCTATTGTCCCAGAGATACACTCTTTCTCTGTGTTTTGCTGCTGGCACTTAGAAGGTTTTCCACCAGCTCAGAGAGGTAGAAACATCCTCTGGGAACAGGCGAGGCTGGCTCAGAGGAGTCTTTAAGGGGAGGAGTGCCCTCTGTGGCACAGTCTGAGTATCGTTCCCGCACTGATCACTAACTCCAGCTGCAGCTGCTTTGCAACGGGTTTTCTGAAAAGGTCATGTGGAATGGAAACACGTAGAAAATATGTTAATTTACCTTCCTCTGGCATTCTTAAGTGGTACATTATACAGAGTGAATCGCGTTATATGTGAAAACTCAGATCTCAGATTTTATTTCCGTATCAGTATCACACTTCATTCTTTAGTTCATCTCAAAAAAGTTTCAGATCTGCTAAAACTGGAAACAGCCTGCTATGTCACTTACAATGTAAGACCACAGTACTTTTAAATATCCTGTTCATTTCTACTTTTTGAAAGAGCTGTGTATCTCCATAAGAACCTACATATGTTTGGTTTCCTTTTCCCTAATCCTATGCTTGTCATCTAACCACCAATATTTTAAAATTATTAGCCAAGGAAATTCATCACAGATCAGTAGGGTCCTCTGCAAAGTCCTGACAAAGGCTTCTTGGTCATGCTGCAGTATGTATATTAAAAATTGGTCATCCATGGGGTCATAGAGCATTTACAGAAAAAATATCTTGAGTTGTTTTTTTAAAAGTGCTGGTAAAAGACATAAAAGCAATACAAGGAAAAGAAAATAAGATATATATTTTTTAAGCAGGGGAGATATGGGCACATACATGGCTGAGGTCTGTCTTGTCCTCGTGTGAAACTGGCATGATGCATCCAAGAATTGCGAGTTGGTCGACACAGTTCTCCAGCACAGCAGCAAACTGCAGAGCTTCCAGATGAGTGACTTTTTCCATTTGTTTAGTCTCTGTGCTCTTGCTAGGAGCAACAAAGATAAAAGATACCAATTAGAAAAATGCTATGGTGTTAGTAATGTTAATAACAATAGTTTAAACTAAAGGTAGACCCAAAATAGCTTTATTTGCAGCCTTACATATACTTCCCTGGATTTGTTTATAGCCTTCCATACACTGTTTATAAGAGGAGCCATGTTCTGCTAATGGCTGCATTCAGGGACAGTGGGAATGTTTAGTTTTCACAAAACAAAGAGGTCCCGGTCCCCCCCAACAGCAGATCTGGGTGGACAGGCTGGAGAGGGAATGGATATCTGGGTGAGGTGCCTCATGCTTCACTTCAGGTGGGAGCAGTGTATCATAGTGGACTTTGGGAAACAACAGAATAAAGATACCTTTTAAAAAGGAAAAAAATTATTTGATGTCTTATAAAATCTCAGACCATGAACCCTCATGTGCTAATCATTCCTCATTGTTCACACTTTTGTGATCCCAGTCCCCTCAGCAGGAACTGCTACCACTTTATGATGCTGAAAGTCAAACAAGAATCAATACCTGGACTAGTAACTATCTTTAACGTTCTATGTTATTTTACTTTAAATTGCATTTCAGACATGACACTGCTCTGATGTACACTTAAGCACCCCTTTGCCTTGCTTATAGATGGAGTATTGTGAAAGCACATTGAGGGAAAGGTGGAAATTCGCTATTAATAAGAAAATACCTAAGAAAACACCTGCACTGCAGTGGAGAAATTCTCTGAGAATTGTAATGTTTTAATAAGCCATTGGACAATCCCTCCAAACCCTGTGTATACAAACCAGATATTTCTTGTACAACACGTAGGCACAAGTGGATTCTGTGATGGCTGAGATCCTGAGTGGCATTGCCATGGAAGCATCAACATCCACTAACAAAATCTTCCTTTGGCTGCTATACCTACCACTGGATTTGTGCCATCTGTAAAACCCTTGAATAAACATATTTTAGGCCTGCAGAATATTATAATCTGATCTGTAAATGTGCCAAGGAGATACATCAGACAGTGCCTGTTAGCATAAGACATGGTCACGTTCTATGAAGATTAAAGAGGTTTGGATGCAGTTGTGCTCTGGATCACTGGAAGTCAGTGATATTTCATAAGCAAGTGTTTAAAAAAATGTATACTTGCTATAACCTCTCTGAAGCCGTTATCATTTGTCCTCATCCTTTTTTGTTGGTTTTGTTGAAGAAAATGCATTAATTTACAGTTGGAACATAAAGTTAATATCACTTGGGCAGAAAAAAGGGCCCCTTTTCAGTGCATGTTTATTTGATATCTGTTAGTACAGAAAATGTGAAACAAAAATAACTTAGTTCTTACATATTTGTTTCCTGATGTCTCTCTGTTGCAGTAAGTTGTTTAATGCAACATGTTAAAATGTGCTGTCCTTTGTAACAGGACACACCTCTCCTTGTGGATAAGATCACAGCTGGAAAGTGTGCAAGGGGCGCTGGCTGGGATTGGTCTCTGTAAATACACAGGAAGAACAGATACCAGGGAGAGACAGAGGTATTTAAGTTAAAGGAGCATATTGGTCCAGGGTCAAAGGAGTGTAATTTCCCCTCAATCAGGCAATTATGATAAGGTTCCTAACTTCTGGATGGATGAAGGTACGGAACAGCCTTTCAGATAAGGTAATGGTAGAGGAACCCTGATTTATTTCAAGAAGCTGCTTAAATCATGGCAGGAAAAGATAACAGCCAAGCAGGGATTCTGAACACTGTGTTCACTATCCTCCTCGTACTGTTTATACCCACTTACCTAATCAATTCCACTGTGCAGGGCTTTTGATGGTCACCTATGACAAAGAAGGAACTGATTTCATCCTTTTGCTTCTGAGATTTTTTTCTCTCCTTTAGTTTAATTATTAAAAAATCTAACACTTTGAGATGGGAATCTGATAATAGCATTAACAAAGAAATAGCAAATAATCTGTATAATAAGCTAAACCCATCACTTTTTCTTTATTTTCAGCCTTGGAATCAATGATAGAAGTCAAGATGCAGAAAGTAAGTATTTTTACATCAAGAAAGTCAGACAGTATCTTTTTCCAGTCCATGGGCACTAATAAAATATTTTAAATGTTTTACTAATTTTATCTTTTTCAGAAATCTAAGATCCATATTTTGAGTTTAAACAACATGAAAATAATCTATTACATGTGCAGTCCTAACCTAAAAAAAAAAAAGCGTGGGAGATAGCTGTGACAGATTATGGCAACATTTTTGAAAGAAAAAATAGGACTTTCAGCTCTCAGAGGAAAAAGTGACTTATTTGGAAACAAATGAGGATGCAACAGCTTTTCCTTTTTCCCATCAGCAGCTTCTGCCCAGGAGAGAATTAACTCAGGATACCAATGTGTGTTAAGCAGCTGGAGTATTTCTCTAAAGCCTGCCCTTTGGTCCTCCTGTATATCTCCTCTTATATCCCTGTCCTCACTCAGGAGATCCACGTGCCAAGCCAGTAGGCTCTGGGCTTATGTTGACTTGGAAGTGAGAAGGAAACTGCTGTCTGGGGCATTAGGAAATGCTGCAAATAGGAGCTGCTTGCTCTGGATTTTCATGTCAAAGCAGTACCCACAGACCCTCACGAGGCAGCCACTGGCACTGCCCTTCATTGCTGTGGTTGTTGAACTCCCTCACTAAACCATAATAATAATAATTAAAAATAATAAAAAAGAAGAGGTATGTGAGGGCTTCAGCTTCTCCCAGGAGTTTTGGTTGACGTTCTTTCCCTGCTGATATA
>VWZG01013475.1:2659427-2673927 GCA_013396735.1 Grallaria varia | reverse complement strand
GGAAGGGAAGGGAAGGGAAGGGAAGGGAAGGGAAGGGAAGGGAAAACCTTGAAAAGCTGAAGTAATCTTGGTTTCATCCTGACTGTGGCGAAAGACTCTCAGAGCTGCTGCATTCTGAGGCTGTACCAGTGAGAACCCAGGACTGAAAGACATGGTGCTGCTTTCACCTGTGTGTCCCAAATGGGACTAAAACTCTATGGGTCAGGAAAGATCCATTTTTCCGTAAAAGCACCCTGGGCACCGGTTCAAAAGCAGTTACACTCAGGAGCAAAGTTACAGTGAAAGCCCGGCCAGCCAGGGCACATCTCCTCTTGGAACAAGTTCCTAAGTCACTTAAAGTGCTCTGCAAATGCAACTGAATGTCTGGCAAGGTCACACAGGGAAGTGAGAGGAACCGGGAGTGAGTGACCCTGATGTGGAGAAATCGGTGAGTACGCGGTTCCAGCTGGACACAAGAATGTGAGACTTCATTACAGGGATTTGAGTGTCGAAACACGTTTTCTGTCACCGAGGCGATATTGGGAGTAAAATGAGATGATTCACTGATTCAAGGTGAGAATAGAGGAGAGGGGCAGGGCCCGGAGCCCACCCCAAGCGGGCTCCTCGGCTCGTTCCACCGCCGCGGCCCGTTCTCGCTCTCCCTGCCCTGCCCTGTCGGCCTCCCCCTCAACTTCCCGCCGGGATTTTTCCCCTTTTCCGATCCCGATCCCGGTCCCGGCCCCCGCCGCCCTCACCGGGAGGCGCCGCCCGTCTCCATGGCAACCACCACGCTCGGGGGCCTCGCGGGGCTGCCCCGCCGGGCGCCTGCGCGGCGCTGCCGGGGCCACCCCTGGCGGGATCGCCCGCCTGGGATCGCCCCCCGGGAAACGCGGAAACGGGGCAGGGGACGCGGCGGGGGCGGCGCGGATGCCGCTGTACCCCCGCCATCATCATCATCCTCCTCTTCATCGTGGTGCCGCCCGCTCAGGCGGCGCTCGGGCTGCCTGTGGCGGGTCCTCGCGGCGCGTTTCCCGGCAGGCCGCGCGGGGCGGGTCTCTTTGGCCGCCATCTCGGGGCGCTCGGGGTGAGGCGGTAGCGGAGGGCATGGGGATGGGCTGGGGCAGCGCCGCCGGCCCGGACCGCCCCTCCGCGGGGCCGGCGGCGGGCACGGGGCGTCCGGAGTGCGGCGGATGGCGGGGTCCGGGACGGGGAGAGCGCGGGATGGCGCCGATGCGCGGCGGATGGTGCCGGCCGCGGGTCTGCGTCCTGGGCCGCAGTGGGGCGGAGGCGCCCGGAGCGGCCGCGCTGACGGGGAGCGGAGGGTCCCGGGGCTCTGGGTGGGCCCCGGGTGTTCACTCGGAGCTGCTGGCCGGGTGTTCATGTCTGTGTGTCGTTTCCAGGCCTGCCGGGACTGGGTCTGCGGGAGGACGCCATGACCGGGAGGTGAGTGGGGGGCTCTGGGATCGCTGCTGCGGCGCTGCCAAGCTGGGCATTTCTGGGGGTGTTAAAACAGCGGGCAGTGATCCATGTTCCTGTGGCTGCTCTCGTTCTCCAGGATATCTCCTTTGCCCACAGATGCGTGTCCTTGTTACGAAAGTTCAGTCGCAAGCTGTTGGCGGCTGTTGTAACGATGTGCCCTGGTTTTCCTTGACTTCTTAGTAAATGCAGGATGTCGGTGCTTCATTAGCACAAAACCTGTGAACCTCCAGTAGGCAGTAGAGGCTTTGACATACTGTCCCCTTGAGTAAGGAAGCTACTGTGCCGTGGAGGGCTTTTATTGATACAGGAATTGAGTTTCTAAACGGGGGGGATTGGCTGAATACTCTGTTGCTCCTCCCTGGAACTGTTCAAGGCCAAGTTGGATGGGGCTCTGAGAAATCTTATTTAGTGGATGGTGTCGCTGCCCATGGTAGGGGGGTTGGAACTGAGAAGTCTTTAATGCCCCTTACAACCCCAATTATTGGATGATTCTGTGAATCACAGCTTTGTCTTGATATTTATCCGTGGAGTTTTACCTCCTGTTATGCACGTGTGGCAGGTAGAACTGGGTGTCTCAGCCTGATCCTGCTGTATCCCGGGACAGGTGCTGCATGCAGTTGGGATAGGTGTGTTGTGTACACGGTGTGTGGAACTGCCTTAAAATGGCTTTACCTGGGTAGTGCAGACAGGAGTTTGTCCTCTGGAATTGCTGAGGAGTTTGTGTCATGTCTGTGTCCAGTGGATGTGGAGTTGTTGCTCTGGGTGCTTCCACATGCTGCAGATAATTCCTTTGAGGCTACAGATTAGGAGCAGTTCATGCTTTCAGTAGGAGTTACTGCTTCAGAGTCTTAGTAGACATTTGGAAACATCATCTGCTAATGGGGAAGCACTTTATATAAAGCCTGGAGTGTGGTGCCAGAAGTTTATGGCAGCCAGAAAGTTCTCAGAAATACTTCATGACCCGGGTGCTTGGATTTCTTCTGTTGACTGTGAACGTAAGGATTTTCAGTAATACGTAGAAGTGGGGGTTTTCCTCTGGTAAATTTCTGTTGGTGTGGAATTAGTTTCTGCTGAAATAGCACAGTTTGTTTTTTACTTTTGTTGCTTTGGAATGAATTGTAACTTGCAAAAGTTTTCCTTGTCTGCAGGCTGTGGTGCAAGGCCATTTTTGCTGGCTATAAACGTGGCCTCCGAAACCAGAGGGAGCACACAGCCCTTCTGAAGATTGAAGGTGTGTATGCACGCCAGGAGACAGACTTCTACCTGGGCAAGAGGTGTGCCTATGTGTACAAAGCTAAAAAGTAAGTAATTTTTTATTCTTATGTTGAATTAACCAACTCTTCTATCAGTCTTCGCATGTGCCAGGATGTGACCAGTCTGTTTATAGAGCTGTTGTTAGAACAAAAATTACCTGTGCACAATTTATCAATAGAATGTCCATGGAGTGTTCTGTAGACTGGTTTTCTGGCTTGGTTTTGTTTTAAAAGTCCTTAGTTATTTTTGCTTTAGTTGGCTGATGTCTTTTAGTTCTGATAATGATATTATGTGAAATAATCATTTGCTTCATAAATGGTATGTTAGAGAGAAAATGAGATGAGAAAAAAGTTTTACCTGAGAGTGGTGAAAACTGAAGGTGGGTTGATAGAATAAATTGAGATGAGGTGAATTTATGTTGAGTATTATGAGCTGCTGAATTACTTAAAACAATAGAATGATTTTGTGAAGCCTGGAGGAATTTGTAGCCATGTCAGGACACTGTCTGTCACTTCTGCTCTGCTGCCGTTGGCAGAGGCCTTGAGAAGAGCTACTTATTACCTTCTGCTTCCTTTTTTTTTTCTTTTTTTTTTCTTGAGTGTAATTGTTAGGGTTCAGAATTGCCTTGAATAAAATTGATCAGGCTGTTGACTTGACCACCATAATTTCCAACATTGTACATGGCTTTTCATCTGAAGCACTTTTTGCCATCTATCCCAATGCTTTATTCTTTTCCTGCCTTTGGTGTGTCTGGGCATCTTATAAATAA
Source organism: Grallaria varia (assembly GCA_013396735.1). NCBI lineage: Eukaryota > Metazoa > Chordata > Aves > Passeriformes > Formicariidae > Grallaria > Grallaria varia. Next base: position 2,670,446 of record VWZG01013475.1, on the reverse strand, counting down.
GGTGTTGTATTTTCTTTGTAGTTGGAATTTCTTGGTTTAGTTATGTTAGCAGCCCTGCTTTCCAAATTCTTGAGCTTTGTGACTTGTTAAGAGTTTTCCAGTGGCGCTTCTGACAAATTACAAGCCACATTGTCACTGGTGGTGACAGCAGAGCTGTGAGTGCCATCTCAGCCGTTCCTTCCCTCTCTTCCCCCAGTAACACCGTAACCCCCGGGGGGAAGCCCAACAGGACACGAGTGATTTGGGGGAAGGTGACCCGTGCCCATGGGAACAGTGGCATGGTTCGTGCCAAGTTCCGCTCCAACCTTCCTGCCAAGGCCATTGGACACAGAATCCGGGTGGTAAGTGCGTTTATTTTGGCAACAAGATACTTACTGGCAGTTTTTGGGGTGCCTTTTTATTCCATGTAGTATGAGGGAACACTTGAACTGTGGTTCTGTTCTGTTGGTGTTGTGTTCATTTTGGAGCCAGGAGAGGCTTATTCCTGTCTTTTTTTGCTCAGGTTATCTGGAAAGGCTCTTCAAGTTCCTTTCTAAAGCTACCTTTTTTTTTCCGCCCCTCCCGATCTTTTCCATGTATTTTTGCACCCTTCTACTCCAATTTCTACCTGTTAGATTTTCCTCTTACCTCCCAAATGTTTTAACTGAGGGGTGTGCTGTCCTAATGTGTCCCTATGTACCTGCTCCATAGTCAGTGTCTCAGGCGTGGGGCTTCAGTGAGACTGCACCTTTTGGTCCCTCACCCAGAGTTGTGATGCAGTATTTTCCTACTGGTGGTGTCAAAAAGTACAGAGGGGTGCAGTCCTTTATTTCTGTCTTTCTCCTGTGTCTTAGAAAAAGCAAGTACTACTGCAAGGCATTGAACAGCTGTTGGGCTTTTCCATTGTCACACCTCTTCTCTGCAAATTGGGGTGTTGCTTTTTCATAACAGTTAAAAGAAATTGATGGTCAAGATTATAAACTGCAAAACTTGTGTTTAAAAACAAGATGTCTAACATGATTCTATTTGATTTTGTGTTTTACAGATGCTGTATCCATCTAGGATCTAAATTTTTATTGAAAATAAAATGGTGAATCTGTTTAACTTTTGTACATTTCTGTTTTTTATCCCCTGCACCAATTTTGAGGGACATCCTTCTTTCTCAATAGAGTATCAGAGTTGACAGCACAGGGATGGAGCAGGGACACCAAACTGCACAGTGGAACTGGGATTGGACCTGCTCCCGGCGAGGCTTTTGTAGAGCAGGCTGCACTCTGAGGATAAATAAGTAACCGCAGCCTCTGTGCGATCATGGAACCAACATCACACGTGTTTAGCTCACGCAGGGCTAAACAGTTAATGTTTGCAACCTCATAAACTGCACACAGCTGTTGTGTAGAACATGAGAAGCATTCCCTTGCTGACCTAGTACAGGAAAACTTCTTGCACATGGTGCTGACTGTTGGTGAGACAACTGTGTAATTGTGACATAAAGAGGGAGGAAGCTTCCTTAAGGGTGGTATGCCACACTAATGGGATGCTAAATCATAGCAGGTGCAAGTTCTCTCTCACATCTAAAAAATAGTAACTCCAGTAGAATCCCAAATAATGAGCCCATATGTACCTGGGCAGCACATGTGCCTGTAGTGCCTGCCCTGTGGAATTTATTTAAGTACATTTTCATCACACAGCTCTGTACTACCTGTTTACACTGGCTGGTTTCCTGGTCAGCCTTATCCCAGTGTCTCGTGGGGCGGTGAAGATCTTCACATCACTTTGACAGTTCTCTAAGGTTTGTTGAACAAGAAGATGGTGAAAAATTAGTTTAATGTTTGGAAATTAAAGGCTCAGAATTTTTTAGCACATATCCCCCCCTGGGTAGTTTCAAGGGAGGTTTGAGGCAGCTGCAGGTTGTAATGGTTGCTGCTGATGTCATAGTCCAGAATGACTTGTGGGTACCCTGGAAGGGCAGTTCCTGCATTCTCTGTAGTTCCACCATTTTCAATGCATCCCTAGTCAGGCAGGCAGGTAAGTCAGTGGCTCAGCTATCGCTCAGGCCCACTCCAGCACAGTCCCTCCTTCCCAGTGATGGGAGCTTCCTTCTCCCTGCCGGTCCCTGCTGCCAGCATGTCGGAGTCCTCTGAGCTGTTGGCTTTGCGTGTCTCCTGCGCTGGGCTGGTATTTCACAGATAATCCTCTTCCTTCAGAAGGAGGTGGAGTAGGGCATCCAGAGTACATTGTTGGGTAAATCAAAACTTTTTGAATGGGACCTGGCTGCTCAGCTCTGGTATAGAAGTGATTTTGCTGGACTTACTTCAAGATCCAATCATGCCACTGCTGTTTCTGGGGCAGCAGGAGGGCCATTGCTGTGGAAAGCTGCAGTTTTTTAATGTGGAGAAACTCCAGCTTTGGGGATGTTTGGTCTAGTCAAGTAGGGCTTTAGTATTCCACAACTATGTGTGGGTAGTACGCATAAGATTCAAAGAAAGGTGGGTGGAATTTACAGCTTTAGGTGTGACAAGGAAGGAGGAGGAAATGCAGTGAGCAAACTTGACTGTAACAAGTTGGTAGGCCTGTAGTCAGTATTGTGTAGCTGAATTTTGCTGACATGAAGGTAAAGTCCTCTTGAGTTTGATGTAAGATGCCCAAAATTATATAATGATCCTTTTTCTCACTCTTGTCATCTTTCTCTACTGTACCAGACTGCTGAGGTACAAAGCCTGTTTCTGAAAAGTTCAACATCAAACAGCACATGGCTGCAATTTTTTCATCTCTGTGTCAAAATTCTTTCACATTGATTTGGTCCCACCAAACCTGATGTTTGCTGCTCAGAGCAGCAGGCGTTGCCTGTTTTGAGACCTGTGCCTTGCAATTGCCTTTGCTACAGCAACCCCCTTCCCCTCCTTTCCCCAGGAGTGCAGTAAACTGACGTGTGGGAGGAAGCTATGGCATCAGAGGAGCCTGCCTCCTTCGTGGACCGAGCCACCTGGGAGCTCCTCAGCCTGCTGAACATGCTGGGAAGGGGGAACAGCAGGATGGGCATGATGGAGGTGTACGATGCTAAATCAAGAGCCCCCTCATTGCTGGCGGACTTTACCTGGGACCTGTGTGGCACAGGTGACATCAAACATAAGCCACAGCAGGCAGGGAGTGAGGAAGAGGAAGAGGAGGACATGTTTCCTCCACATCTGGTCTTTATGCTGTGGCAAGCCAGTGTGTTGAAGAGGCTGATGCAGTGGGATCACTTGGATGAGGCCATCCGGAATGTGAGGAACCTCCTCCCCTGCCCGCCGGATGTGCTGGTGCTTGTGATGATCTGCCCAGACCCCCAGGAGCAACTGGACCAGGCAGTGAGAGCACTGAGGAGAATGCAGTGTGTGCTGGATGGAGCCTTGCAACTGACTGTGGAGACAGCAATCTACAACCCAGGCCAGCCTGAAAGTGTCCTGGACGCAAAGAAAGCTGCCTGTAGAGCACTGAGAGAAGCCTTGAACTGCCATGAAGGTAACTGGTGACGCAGGGCTGAGGGGCAGACAGGGTTTTTGGAAACAAAAACATGCTCGGGGTGGGGCAGGGAGGAGTCTGAGGGACAGTGTAGACTGAAGTGATACTTAGTGGCTGGATTCAGATACAGGAGGGAAGATAATCTAGACCTTGTAGGAAATGTGAGCTGGAGATAAGAATGAAGGCTTAAGTGCTGGGATGGGGACAGATAGTGAGTCTGGGGACAGATAGTGGGTCTGAGCCAACTGAGTCCTCTTCCAAGTCAGGTAGTAGTGGCTCTTGCTTGCCCCAAGACACGTGTGGCTATGGAAATGCTATTCAGCATAAGAGCTTCAGTTTTGACTCCTCTGCTGGGGCTAATCTGTGATGATGGTAACAGTTCCATGATCTCACTGACCCTGCACTCTTATTGGAGGGATGAGCCATCTGTCTGGGTGAGCCACAGGCCAAGGCTTGCAGTGCAATGATACTGTCTGTGCTGTCATTCATGTTTCCTCCCTAGAAGTCGACTCCCAGGAGCCATTTATTATCTCACTCCCGGAGCTCAGATACTGCCGTGTTCTGCCTGAACATAGGCAAGACAAGGTATCAAAGAAAGACAGAGAATGAATTCCTTTGGGCAGCAGAACCTGTCAGGTTGGTTTTAGCTCTGTTCACCTGGATGTCCCTTTGCAGACCGGTTCCCTCCTGGTGCCCTGCCTGTCTGCCCAGGCCTTCTGAATGGTTGTGATTCAGTGTGTGGCTGCTGCCAGAAGGGGACACTGTGCCTTCAGCATCACACTGTCCATGCCACAGACCTGGGAGTTCTTTGCTGCTGAACAATCTATCCCCGGAAATCTCTATCAAAAATCACCGAGTTTCTGCTTTGCATGAAATGCCTTGCTTGATTATCAAAATGTCCCCGAGAAATCTGTCCCTAAGAAACCACCCATCAGCAGAGAGGGAATCTGAGCAGGCCAGAGGCCTCTGGATTTAAACTGTCCCAAAACTGAGATAAGTGAAAGAAATTCAGAGCTAATATCATGTTTTCCCAAGAAAGCCTGGATGCAGAGGTCTTTGGTATGTAGTTCCTATCAACACAGAGCTCCTGAAAGTCCCCAGGGTTCTTTGCAGCAGGGAACTGTCCTTACACACAAGTGGATACCAGTAGACATCCAGCAGGTTGAATTATTTGGATGGGTTATTTTGGGTGGGAGGAACTGTGGGAGCAGTAGATTATTTTTAAGTTCAATTACCCACATGACAGCTGAACTCCTTTCTCATCCTTTCTGGGCATGGCATTATGGGTAGCTGCATGTTTTTGTATTGGGTGTTTATATGTGTTTCTTTTCTTTTTGTTTATTTTTTACAGATCTTTTGTTGTCCTAAGGTCTTCATTATCATCAAAAGAAGGATTAAAAACCTGATATTTATCTCATTTCCCTGTGTGTATCTATAAGCTCTAAAGCTTATATCTATGAAACTCCTGCTGAAGCTGCAGGTTTGTGCAGTGTGGTACAGAAGGGGTGGGATTTGGGGGTGGTACAGAACCTCTGAACCATCATTTCTCAGGGAAAGGATCCTCCAGGTTATTTTTCAAATATGGACTCCTTCCACATCCTTAAGTACATTGTGGCTTTACAAAGGTGCAGGTATTTGGGTGGGGCTGGTGTTTGGCAGCCTTTTGGATGAGGTGACGCAATTGCTCTGTTGTGGAAGAGACTGTCCACAAGCATTTGGGCATCTGAAGATGAATTCTGCCTTTCATTAGGGAGGACACTGGTTTTTGTTTTAGTGATCAAGCTAATGCAGAAATAGTTCCCCTGAGTCAATGCAAGATTTGTACATTTCAGGCTGTGTGTGAGTGTAGAAAGTTTGGCATTAAGAGACTCCTGATCAGCACATTAAGATATCCTTAAAGCAAGTAGCCACGATGAAGTCCTGCGTTTCTGTTATTTCCTGAAACACACAGATAACCACCAAAATCCAGGCATAGTCCATGCAGCTCTCAAGTTTCTCCTCTGGCAGCATGTTTGTGCTGTGTCCAGGCACTTCTGGGCGGGATGATGTGCGGCACTGCCAAGCACTGAGGGTGAAAGGGGGAAGAAACTCTGAGGCATGTCGCTGAAATCCTGGCCAGGGCCTGGGAGCACAGGAATGCCCTGCAAGAGCAAGTGATGTGTGGCTGGGATGAGGAGGAGGAGGCAGAATGCCATGGATACTCTCAAGCTGCCCCTTTGCTTCATTCTCCACCTAATCTCGGGTGGATATACAGGTCTCTTAGGGCTCCCGGCTCTGCTGCTGTGACTGCTCCCCCAGCTTGCTGCAGGCTAACAAAGGCAAGTCATGGAACATCTGCTCTTTAAACACTGAACACCCTTCTCACTTTGACTAATGCAGGGTTGGTGAGTTCTCACATGACAGCTCTGCTGCCAGGCTGGCCAGGAGCTAAGCAGGAATGGAGAGCTGTGGCCTGAAACGTCTCCAGCCAGCTCAGCTACAGCCCACAGAGGAGGCACACCAGCAGGCATCAGGAGCACTGCTACATGGCCCAGAAGTCTGCCAAGGGCAACAGCTCTGTTGCCAGAACAGAGGAGAACAACCTGCTCTTCCCAGCTGTGAGAGCAGCAGAGAGCAGCTGTCCTGTGGGCTCTTGGCACATGAGCATCTGTGTATAACCTCTGGAAGAAGATCTTGATCAAGACAGTACCTAAGCCAAGCTTTGCCATCCAGACCAAGCTTGCCCACTTCTGAAGCACCCTTGCCCAGCCCTGCTTGTCACTGATCTGGCACTGTGTGCCACGGCAAATCCCAATTGCCCCTTGGTGCCATGCAGTGTACCAGAAGGTCCCCTCTGTGCCTTCTTTGAGGGCTCAACTGTGTCAGTCCAGGTAGAACCAAACCCACCTGCTCTGCCCATCAGAGCAACTTCAGCCTGGGGAGCTGATGGATCTCCCCTTTGCCTTTTTAAAGGGAGCAGTTCTGAGAACCTGGGAGCTTTGCCTATGCCAAGAAGGGGCTTTGTGGGAATGAGGTAAGAGGAAGGGAAGAGAGGCTGTGTCTGTGTGTAGTAGTCCCCAACTACTGGTTTCCAGCCTGGTGAAATCTGGGGTGATTTTTATGTGATGCTGCACAAGGTAAGCACAGAAAAATAGGGCTGCTGGTGTCAAAGGCACATGTGTACTAGGAAAGAATGGAGACTGGTGGCTGTGAACAGCTAGTTCTGGGTCCTGGTTTCAAACCAAAGGCAAGAGTCCAGCTGAGGGTCTGGCAGAACAGCCAGAAAAGAGGCCAGAAGAGGTAGCTTAGTCCTTGGGTCTTATTTTGTACCTCCTGCCATTTTTTAAACATCTTCCAGTGGAGGATCAAAGAGCAGAGCAGTCTGAGGGGCAGTCTCCATCCATCTCTAAGGGGACAGGCAGAGGCATCTCCTGTGGTGTGATCAGGACTTACCCAACACTTTGGGCTCTCTGCACATGGCCCCATGCCAGGTTTCCATCCTCCTCTTGAGCCATACCTTCCTATGCCTCTGTGCCATCCAGCAAGGGACAGTGACTCAAGGAAACACATGGAAAATTAGGACAACTGCAGAGATAGGCAGGAAGAGGCACAGCTTTCAAAGGGAACAAGATTTTGAAGAGAGGCAGGGAAATGTTTGAGGTTCCCCATCAGGAAGCCAGTCTGTGTCCCAGGCGTGGGGCAGCCAGGAACTTCCCAACCTTATTTGCTTATGGTGTGTAACCTCCACTGAGTACACTCAGAGAGGTGTGATGACTTGGATGGATCCAGGCCGGGGGTGAGTTGGTACAGGCTGCCATGGAACCAAAACTGGGGCTGCCCCAGCTGTCCCTGGAGGTCTGGGGTGAGGGGACCTGGGTCAGAACAAAGTGACCCTCCAGTCTGGATTGAGTTGTGACTGAACTTGTCACAGAAAGGGTTTGCGTCTGGTTTGATACAAAGTTCAAGCTCCAGTGGGTGAAAAGTAGGGTGGGGTTTGGGTCAGGGGCCAGAAGGATTAAGTGGAGTTTTGGGGGAGGTCAGTGGAGGAGATGTGAACAGCCATGGAAGAGTGAGCAGGAGACAGGCTAGAATGGGATGGTCAGGACAAGAGGATAGGTGATGTTTGGAGTATTTTCATCTCTCACAATTACCTCTTCTGCTACTTCTTTGGGGGACCCTAGAAGAGCTCCCTAGATGAAGAGCTCAGTGAGTGCTGGTGCCCTGCAGCAATGCTCCTGGTAGTGCTGCACAAGTAAAGTAGATGCTTTCCAGCATCTCATAAGGATGGGTTTTTCCAAAGCAGTAAATCAAAGCATGTTTGGAGAACTGATCTGGGACAGAGCACCTTTTGCAAAGATTTGCTAAAGCTTAGCTTGTCAGCAGCCAGTTCCATTCCTGGCTGCCTCAGAGGCTTTTCCATGTGCTCCCAAGAGCACTGATGCTGAGAGAAAGAGTTTAAGGACTGGGCTGGGTCACTGAACATTGGGCTCAGAGGTACTCCCACAGAATTCCTTCTTGCTCATTGAGCCCCTCTGCACTTCTATCATCAAATCTGGCACAAGAATCCTTTTCCCCATCCTCTTTCTTCAGAAGAGAGGTTAATCTTGGTAAATGCAACTCTTAAGGGCTCTAATTCAGTGGATCTTTGATTTTGTTTAGACTTCAAGGTACTACTAATATACATGCCAAATTTATTTCTCTGAACAAAGCATCTTCTCTCCTCCTTTGAAGTCCAAAATGGGCAGCTGTTATGTCTGCTCTGAACAGCTATGGGAATATGTAAGGGATGTGATTACTCTCATTTAGGGCTGTCTATAGAGATCCTCTACAACTGTGACTGTCAGATGGATGTTTGAAGGAGTGTCAGACCTTCTAAATACATCTGTGCTTTTGCTCAGATTCCTGACAGGCCTCTGAAGACACTTTGTGGGGGACTACAAATGCTGCCGAGCTCATGACTGCCTCTGAACTGTCTGAGTTGTACCTCTTTAAGCAACACAAAGGGAGATAAAGTTGTATGTGCTATTAGATCTTACCTCTGTTAATGAGTAAAGAAATGTAAACAAGGTTGTTTGGGTATCGTGGGTGACATTCACCTTTCTAACCAGCCTCTGTTAGTGTGTACCCAAAATTAACTAAAGAATTGCAGTGGCCATGAAGAACAGCTTTATGTAGTCCCAAATATTAGTTTTTGGTGGCTGTGCTGGCAGTTTAAACACTGGGGCCACTGCAGAAAATTAGCCAGTGGTGTGCCTTCTGAGCTGAGTTAGCAAGATAACTTCAATTTTTTCTATACTTTCTCTGCAAGACTTATCTTCATAAACCTGGGGAATTGCCTGCCTGAAAGCCAACTTCCCAATGCCTGAGGCATCTTGGCACCTCTAGGGGAGTCACTGACACAGTTCTGCTTGAAAAGAGCCCTTCGAGGCCTGTGCTGTAAATCAGCACATCAGCCAGGGTGTAATGGGCACAGCACAGGCTGTGCTGGCAGCTCCTGAGGAGTTTAAAAACTCTTCTCGTGGCAGTTTGCAGGGAGATGAGGGTTTCTGGGACCAGCACATGCACTTGTCCCCTCCTCTTGCTGCCAGCACAGCTCATGGTGCTGATTACACCCAGAGCTCTTCCCCATAGGACCATGAGGGCCATGAGCAGGATTCTGAACAGATGAGAAAAAAATCCTTGTAAATACAAAATCTGAGCAACACAAAGGCCAGACCTGGCCATTGAATTATGCCTATCTTGTTGACAGCTGCTCTGAGGGCTACCACACTGACATGGAAAACATGGGTTCTTGCAACGATAGACCCTGATCTTTGGAAGAGGAACCTAATCCTTCTGTTTTATCTCCCCCCTTCCCTCTCCATTTGCTTATCAGCACTTGTCAATGAGTAAGTTACTTTTGCTGGGACCCAGGGCAGAAAGTCTCTCTGAAGCTCTGCCTGGGCTGTCTGGCCCCCTGGCCTGGGGCAGTGTTTGCTTAGCCTGTCATACCCGGGGCAAATGTTTTCCTGGATTAAAATTGGTGGCACATAGTGACCTTCCTGAGCTGTCACACCTCTGTTGTGCCTCGGGACCAGCCTGTGGCACATCCCTTCCACTGTGGCTGCTGATCTGCTGGGCTCTGGGGAGGCATGGCCATGAGTAGGGGCAGGGAGCAGGCTCCTGGCTCAGCCACCTTTGTAGCACAAGGGTGCCCCAATGCACGTTAGGAATCACTGAACCAGGGCGGGCACGTGGATTTCAGCTCTACTTTCGCCCCTAGTGCACTTAGAGACTCCTCCACACATCCCACAGAGGTGTTTTGGCTCCCAGGGCCCTCAGAGAGTGACTGGCCAAGGTGATTCTGTTTGCACCTTTGAGCTGTTTATCCCTTCCCAGGTTCTTGTGATAAAACATTACCAGTTTGGAGGAGCTAGTTCTGATATGGCACAGGGAAAGTATTTACCACACGCCATGGATCAGAACTTCCCCATGCCAGTGCCAGGGCTGGGCACAGCAGCTCTCTCTCACCATCAGCTGGCAGAGCCAGCTCATGGGATACATGAAACAAGTGCGAGCACTGAAGCCCTGACTAAAGCTCCATATGTATCCCTGCAAATGCTTGCGCTTTGATGGGACGTGTGTGTATCACTGCAGAGCACTGCTGATGCTGGTGGGACTGTGGCTGTGGGCTGTGTTTCGTGTGGAGGGGGATGGATGTGGTGTTTGCACAGGGAAAGCCACAGGGCACTGGCTTGGGGAGGGACTCAGAGATGCAGCCTGTGGTGTGCGGACTGCAGCTCAGCTGGGCCCAGTGGGGTGGGTATGTCCTTTGTGGGCATGATTGTTTCCCAGTGTGGAATTGTTTCCAGACATGGCTATAGCCTGGCCAGACTGTGCAGCCCCCACATGGTGACAGGGAGGCCACTCCATCACTGCCCTGGGGTGTGGGATGTTACACCCTACGGGGCACGTTATATCCTCTGAGGTGTATGATCAGCTGCTCCTCTATGTTGTCCCCTGGGTATTCCATTTTGCCGTCACCGCAGCCTCTGCTCATCCCCCTCTCACATTCGTAGCCCCTCCACAGCACGTTTTGAAACAAGACCAGCCTGTGCAAGAGCTCTGAGGCTGGTTGTGTGGCAGACTGGGGGGGTCCCAGGTCCGCACCAGCACCCTCTCGGCTGTGCCTGCCGGGCAACGGGCGCGGGCTGCTCCCCGCGGGGGTGTGCGGGTACCGGCACGGGGCGCATGGCAGTGACCCACGACAGCCGCCGCCCGGGGTGTGCGGGTACCGGCACGGGGCGCATGGCAGTGACCCACGACAGCCGCCGCCCGGGGTGTGCGGGTGCCGGCACGGGGCGCGCATGGCGGTGACCCACGACAGCCGCCGCCCGGGGTGCGCACAAGGGGTGTTGTTCTGCCTGCGGGTGGCCGGGGCGGGTGCGGGGCAGTGGGCGGTGCGGAGCCGGGGCCGGGGGCGGTGCGGGCGCGGATGCGGGCGCGGGGCCGCGCAGGGCGCACGGCCGGGGATGGCGGCGGAGCTGCAGGAGCTGCGGGCGCTGGTGGAGCGGGCGG
>VWZG01013475.1:2472500-2659259 GCA_013396735.1 Grallaria varia | reverse complement strand
GGCGCTGCTGGACGCGGCGCTGCGGCGGCACTTCCCGGCGCCCGGCACGGTGCAGGCGGCGCGGTACGGCCCCGGCAGCCCCGCAGAGTGCCGCGCCGCCGCCTGCCGCGCCCTGCGGGCCGCCCTGCAGCACCCCGCAGGTACCGGCGTGAGGACGGGGACACCGGCACGGGCAGCGGGGGGGCAGGACTGACCCTTCCTCGTGCCCTCAGCCAGCGGCCGGGGCATTTTACAGTGGGATTTGTTGTGTTTTCCCTGTGGGATCTTCCCCTTCTCGGTGGGATCTACGCCATCCTAACGGGATCTGATCTCTCCTGATGGGATCTCTCCCTCAATGGGATATGGCGTTTCCCATCGGGATCTGACCCTTCCTCATGGGATCTTCCCCCACATCTGCCAGATCTGGATTTCTCCAATGAGACCTATTTCGTACTAGTGAGATCAAGAGGGCACGGGCTTGAGCTCTGCCAAGGGAAATTCAGGTTGGATATTAGAAAGAAATTCTTTACAGAGAGAGTAATCAGGCATCGGAATGGCCTGCTCAGAGAGGTGGTGGATTCCCTGTCCCTGGAGGTTTTTAAGATGAGACTGGACGCGGCACTCAGTGCCATGATCTGGTAATCACAATGGTGTCGGATCAAGGGTTGGACTTGATGATCTCGGAGGTCTCTTCCAACCCAGCTGATTCTATGATCTGAGCCTTCCCAATGGGATTTGCCTCTTTCTGGTGAGGCTCCTAGTCCTTTCCGCTGAGGAGGACAAATTTCCCAGCAGTTTGGGAAGCACTAGAGCAGCTCATGGGTAACAGGGATGTGGCTGCTGGCAGCTGTGACATTGTGGCCATCCATAACATGGTAGCCTTCCATGCTTGTTCGATGTGTGTTCTTGAGGGACGCAGGACTGCAGTGTGGTCAGTCCTATAAGGTGCAGGCAGGACCTGACCTCCCTGCAGGAGGAAGATGCTTGTGCTGGTTTTACATAATGAATAAGTAAGGACGGCAAGTCATTGTTTGGGTGTAAAACCATCTGTCAACGTGAGGATGGAAGGGTAGAAGCTGGGTGTTAGCCAGGCCTGAGGAACAGCACTTGCCCTGGGGCGAAAGGAGAGTCAGGTTTTTGTGCCACTGCAGGGTGATGGGCAGCTGGGCAGACTCTGCTGTCACAGCCACCATGCAAAACACTTTAATTTTTGGTACTGCTTGTCTTGGACTGTTTCCCTTTCTTCCCCCATTCTTTCATTTTCTTCCTCCATTCCTTCATTTTTTCTCACTTTTCCATTGCTCCCCAGCATTTCCAGGGACATGGGTTGTTCTGGTATCTTGTTGCCATTCCTTGACAGATCCTGGCACTTGTCTTCAGCACCACATTGGCAGGGTCCTCTGGGATCCCTGGGACATGGGGATGGTTGGATGCAGTTCAAGTGCTTCTTTCCATCTGCTCAGCCCAGAATCTTGGATCTCGACATTGAGGAGCTTTGAGATGGCTGGTACCCATTGCAAGGGCAGAGAGGGCTGTCTCCTGCTAACTGTGTAACTGAGGCACGCACAACCTCCTTTCCAACTTCTCTCCTTTTGCTTGCTTTTGCCTTCTTCACATTGTTCCTGCTGCAAAAATTTCTGGTGTGCTCCCAGACACCAGTGAGTCCTCCAGTTCTGGTTGCAGCAGCCTGGTGGGACATCAGCTGCTGAGGCAGAAAAGTATCCCTGCATACTCGACACTTTTCTGCCTCAGCATGTTGCTGGTGCTTGGCTCAGTACATGTATTTTTGTGGCTAGCTGTGGAGAACAAGGAGCGGGAGGAGCTGGATGGGGTGTTGCTGCCAGTTTGTGTGTGCTTTATAATTGTGGGGGGTAGGCGGACTCAGCTTTAATTCAGCTCTGATGCTCTGCCTGGTGCTCTGAGTCATGAAACTGTCCCATGCATGTATGAGAACAAACCTCAGCTCTAGGGTTCAACCTTAGGCAGTGACAGCTTCTTTCCATGCTCCTGTGAGCCCTGCCTTCCAAAATCTCCATGGGGACAGAGGGATCCCAAGTGTAGCCATGCTTCCAAAGAGCCATGCCAGGCACTGGAGTTCTTGGTTTGTTGACTGGCAGAGAGGATTGCCACTGTGAACCCTTTAGTGTTGCAATGGTATGATAAGCTGAAGGACGCTGAATTGGTTTATCATGTGTTATCTGATTAGAAGGTGAAAGGCTGGATGATATTTCAATGGAGATGCTGAACTGCTGCTGTTGGGGACCATAAAAATTACACTGCTGTAGTATTTTACAAGCTGCTGTAGTGTTTGACTATAATGGCTTGAAAATCTGTAGTAACCTTGTTGTCTTCCAGAATAAATACTATACATCGACCACAGGCTCTGTAATTTGATGCAGTTTTCAGTGTGCTGCAAGTCTGTGTGGCCAGGGAATTGCTTAATAAAACAGGGAACAGTAAATAGGTTGATGTTGCAGAAGGTGTGTGATAATGCAAAAGAAGAACTTCCTTCTGCGGGAATTCCCTAACTGTGTCAGTTCCCAGCCTTGCCACGTGTGCTGGCTGAGCTCCTGCCAGGTTTCTTGCTCGCTCTGAGCTGCTGCATCCCGGATGGTTTTGGCAGGGAGGTAGCAAAGTAGAAACTGACACCAGGGACAAATTTCCAGGGTAGCAGAGGGGCTTCAGCCAGAATAAGGATTGCCAGGAGCTGTTTTGTATGTTCCACGGGTGGGCTCTGTGGTATGGACCTGGTTTTGCTGCGAGGAATTGGGCTTGTGGAAGGGAGGTGAGGGAGCAGCAGGGCTGACCTGCTTCCAGTCTGAACTCACCTCTTCTGGTTTATTCAGAAGAGGGGAAAGACAGGGAGAGGTGGAGGCTCCCATCCTTCCTGCGGTGCTTTTCTTGGAACTGGAGGAGCTGGAGAAAAGATCATGAAGCAAAAGCTGCAAACAAAGTTCATGAAGGTATGCCCAGCTCCCTCTGTTGTACTCTGCTGTGACCAACAGAGGTTCCTCACCAGCTCCCTGGTGCCCAAAACCCTTGCTGGTGGCCTCCTTGAGCTATTTCCAGCTCTGCAGTTGCTCTCTCTCCCCTGGCTGTTGTTTGGCCCAAACCTGAAGACAACCAGCACACATCTGTCTGCTGTGTTGCTGTCTCCCTATTTTCTGACCTTTCGCTTGCCTAAACAAAACCGTGCTGGGTCTGGTGCCCAAATACACCCCTGAAAGCACTGCCGAACTCAGCTGCCTTTTGCTGGAGTTTCTGGCAGCAGAACTACCGTCTGTCTAAACAATTAGTTGGAAGCATCACCCTGATGTTATGTGATGTTTTCTGCAAACGTAGTGGAAGGAATGTTCCCAAACCACTTGCCTTTGGGGCTAGCAGAGAAAAGGGAGAGGGCAATCAGCCTTGAACTCCCTGATTCTAAAGGAAAGTGTCCAGGTAACAAAACAGCATAGTATTCAGCACTGTTGGCACTTCTGCTTACCATTCCCAGCAGTGACTTTATTGTAGTAGAAGTGCTTCATGCAGGAGGCTATAAGGTGTGTAGTGTGGAGATCCAGATTTTTCTATGAAGCACAAAAGGAGGGAAAGCTCCTTCACTGTAAAAATAGAGTAGAATATTATATTTTCAGTTGAAAGGCACGTACAATGATCATCTAGTCCAACTGCCTGGGCAGATGTTACTAAGGATATTGTCCAAATGCCTCTTAAACACATAAAATGCTTAAGGAGCATAGGAGTTAGAGAAAACAACTGAAATGCCTAATTTATGCAGCTTTGAGACAGGTCCTCCAGGGTCAGAAAAGTGCCTGATCTTTCTGTCAGTGCCGGGCAGGTGATGCCTTGTTCTGAGGGCATGCAACTTGTTCTGAGACTGCTGAGACTTCAGGAGCCCAGGAGCTGGGCCCTGTGCTAGTTTGCTCTATTTGCTGAAGCAATGCTGAGTTTGTGAAAATTAGTTACAAAAAAAATCAGCTGTGCTTAGGCTGTGAGTATATATATCAATTGCTTCATGCCATGTTTTCTTTTCATCTTAATGGATGAGGAAGCGTTTTCCATTCAGATCTCCCTTGACCTCTCTCTGCTCTTTGCAGATGACCTGCAGGACCCCGAGGAAGAAGTGGCTCTGACCAGCCTGTCCCCCAATGGAAACTGCAAAGAAGCTGCTGGAGGCACAGGCACCTAGAGCTGCTGGGCACCGTCTGCATCCCAGATCTACCCAGATCTGGTGGATTTGGAGCAGTGGGAGGAGGAGCTGGTGCATGTCCACTCACCCTCTCCTCCAAAGACCACCTCTCCAGGGAGAAGCTGCTCAGCTGAACTCCTCAGGGTTTTCTGTAGCTGCCCACAGCCTCTGGGGTCTGTGCCAGAGAGCCATCCCCTGCTGTGCCCTGGGGGTCCTGGAGCTGCTGCTGGTCACCAGGCTTCTGAGAAGCCCTTTGGGGATGTATCCCATATTCTGGGCAAGATGACGTTGGGACTTTGAGCATGAAGTACAGTTGCCAGTTTGAAGAATGAGGAGTGTTTTCTAATTCTGAGCCAAGTACCCTGCTGAGGTTGCCAGGGCTGGCCTTCCTTGCAAACTGAGTCTGCTGCCTTGTTTTCCTGCTTTATTGGTGCTTTGAAGTCCCCACCCTCTTTGTGATCAGGCAAAAAACCACCAAAACCAAACAAGTAACACTGTGTGGAGACTGCTGTGGGATTAAATATGAGGTTTTGGATCTACCAGCTGCTGAAAAGGCTTGAGTGTAACTGTGTAACGTGAAGAATGCAGTAACAGCCCAGTGTGGGAAGCAGGAATAACATAAAAGATACTAATAGGAATGGCAGCTGGAGCAGAGTGTGGTTCGGGAGCAGGATTCATCCCTCTGGCTTGTCCTGGTGCTCATAGACTGGCTGATGAACTGCCTGGGTTGGAGGGGTGGCAGCTGGGCAGTAAGCTGTGGCTGATGTTAGATGGGGCTGTGGGAGAGGCACATCTTACCTGGGACATCTCCACAGCCACTTGGTGGCAGGTCTTGAAGCTGACCTGCAGCACAACACAATGTGGCTGTTTCCTGAATAAATATAACAATAAAAAATATCTATTTAAGTAGTTCCAAAGGGCTGCCTGTAGGGCAACACAACTGATAACAAATCTTTGGTTCATGAGGAATATTACTCTAATGCCAATAATACCTTTTCCACTCTTACTTTATGCAACATAAAACATGTCTTATTTTATTCTTAGCACAAGCTGCTGTGTTTTGTTTGGGACTGGCTGTGCTTCAGTTTTGTCCAGCTCAGATCAGAAACTTCAACTTCTCATGTCCTGCCTACTTCTTCTCTGAGTTAGCTGCTGAGTAATGTCAGCACTGAGCACTAAGTGCATTTTGGTGGGATGAACGTTCCCTCCTGCTCCGTCCCTGGGACGAGCCCATAGCTCTGCTGTGAAGTCCCTCTGCTTGTCCCTCTGCAGAGCCCAGGCCACTGGGCAGGTCTGTATTTCCCAATAACACCCTTGGTTAGGTGGGCCCAGTAAGACCTGACACTATGATCGGGGGAATCTTTATTTTCTTGCAGTAATTGGCCTTTGCTGCCAGGAATTCACCAATGCAGATGTGGCCCAAGAGCACAGATTTACAGTTAACCTTACCTTGGTGCTGAAAATCCAATGGATTTATTTACTGGTAACTTTTAGATAAATCATGCAAGTTTATCCTTGCAGGGAGAGTTGTGAAAGTGGATGAACTTCCTGGGCTTTAGGAGGTGTGATTTGGAATACTTTTGACCAAAAGTATTGTTTTCCTTTGACTGAGGAATAAAAGTGGCTTGAATCCTTTTTTCTTTTTTTCCTCTTTTATTTTTTTTACTGTCTGAACATGTGGAGGTGTAAGCAGATAGTTTTATGTGTTTGATTGATTTAATAAGGGCACTGTTATGTGCTTGTTGTAGAAAATAAAGACATTTAATTTCTGAATTGGAATGTGCTTTTGATTGGGTTTTGTTTGCTATGGTGTTATCCTTAAGGTAGCATTATCCACAGCTTAAGTCATATTTATCTTAGTTTGAATAAAAGGGATATGGGGAAGAAATGGAAGTGACTGCAGTGTATGATGTGCAGAAGATCAGCAGAACTGGTCTGTGAGCAGCCCAGGTGGGACAGTGGGAGGCTGGAGAACTTCCAGTTGTCTGAGAGCGGAGCTGCACCTCTTGGTTTCTTGGGTAGGGCTCTGGTAATCTTCATTAAGAATCTCCATTAAGAACTTTCATTAATAACTTTCACTACCTGATGCCATCAAGAAAGCCAAGCCCTCCAGAAGGCAGCACCATTGCTGTTGAGCTGAACTTTCCCTTTTGCAAATCCACCAGCCTGCATGTCCCATCTGTCCGTACTGGAACCAAAGCAGGAGCCAAAATAACTTTGTGTTCTTCCACAACTGGGGCACCTTCAGGTCCGTGTCTCTGCAGATCTGGTAACTGCCAAGTGATGGAGGGGGAAAAGGATCTGATAGGGGGCCTGTCAGACACATCTGTACCTGTGCTTCCCTTTTTAAGGGAGAGACAGGGTTAGGTGGAAAGGTGAGAGGCGTCAGGGTCTGCAGACGTGGTTGGCAAGAGCTGGTAAATCCATGGGGTAAAATCCCTGATCCCTACACTACCATGGAACACCCTGTGCCACCAAGGATGGCCCCAATTGTGGGCAACCTGTCCTGGCAGGGGAGCAGCCGTTTGTCTTGGCATCGTGCAAACACGGGCACTCATGGGGTCACCCGTGGGGACGCCACAGCTCCGGCCCTGTGGCACTGGGGTGTGGGCTGGAAGCGCTGAGAACCCTCCCTGGCCAAGTATGAGGTGTGGGCTCGGCGGGCCCGGTGTGGGGTGTCTAAATCCCGTGAGCGCTCTGCGGGCTCGGTGGGTCCTACGTGAGCTCCGTGGGCCTGGTGTGCACTTGGTGGGTTCCATGTGGGCTCGGTGGGTCCCGTGTGGGCTCTCAGGGCCCGGTGTGGGGTGTGCAGATCCCGTGTGGGCTCTCAGGGCCCGGTGTGGGGTGTGCAGATCCCGTGCGGGCTCTCAGGGCCCGGTGTGGGGTGTGCAGATCCCGTGCGGGCTCTCAGCGGTCAGCATGGGGTGTGCAGATCCCGTGTGGGCTCTCAGGGCCCGGTGTGGGGTGTGCAGATCCCGT
The DNA here is from genome assembly GCA_013396735.1 of Grallaria varia. Lineage (NCBI taxonomy): Eukaryota > Metazoa > Chordata > Aves > Passeriformes > Formicariidae > Grallaria > Grallaria varia. The sequence goes on along the minus strand of VWZG01013475.1, from coordinate 2,652,112 downwards.
GTGGGCTCTCAGTGGCCAGTGTGGGGTGTGCAGATCCCGTGCGGGCTCTCAGGGCCCGGTGTGAGGGGTGCAGATCCCGTGTGGGCTCTCAGGGCCCCGTGTGAGGGGCGCAGATCCCTTGTGGGCTCTCAGGGCCCGGTGTGGGAAGTGCAGATTCCGCGCGGGCTCCGCCAGGCGCAGCGGGCGGCGCGAGGCCCCCACCGGCAGGGCTGCCCCGCTCCTGCCTGCCTGTTTCCCCGCGGTCCCGCGCAGGCGATCGCCAAGGGCGCCTTTCCCGGGCGCGACACGGAGCCGCCGGAAGGGGCCCTGGGCGGCACTTCCGGGCCGGGCGGCGGCGGAGGCACCGCGGCTGGGCCGGACCGGACCGGACCGACCCCTCGGATCCCTCTGCACCCCCCGCACCCTTCCGCGAGGGCCAGCGCGGCGGCACCATGATCACATCGGCCGGTGAGGCGGCGGCGCTCGGCAGCACTGCCCGGTGGGGTTTCGCTGAGTCAGGGCCGTGACTGGGCACCGCCGTGGGGCCGCCCGTCACGGCGCTCCCGCTGCCCCGGCACCCATGGCAGCCGCCCCGCGGCCCGGCACGACCGGCGCTTGAAACGCCGCGCACGTGTGTTGCCGATGCCTCCCGAGGGCTCCGGTGCCTGTGCCGGTCCCGGGTGCGGTGGGTCGGTGCTTGGGGGAGCTCCGCCTGGGAGGGGTAAGAGAGGCGGGACCGGGGGGCTGTCGGGCCCACGGGAGGTGCAGCAAGGTGAGAGGGACAAGAGACTTTGGAGGAGTTCGGGAATGCCGATGCCCGGCGGAGAGAATGTCAGCCCGGAGAGCCGGGACAGTGAAGCGCGTGAGGAAGTCGGTGTCGCACCCTGCGGGTGTGCGGAGAGCCCGGGAGGGTGGGAAAACACGGGGAGTGCTTCCGAAAATACCCAGGGCACCGATTTACGCGTGTGCGGTCGTGGCTTTGCGAGGGGAACTGTGCAGGGGAAAACAGTCCCCAAGTGCCTTTCTCTTTTTGAACCCTTTGTTTAACTCTTGCTTTAAGTGATGAGAAGTAGGAATTCATTTCAGGGTGGTTTTGAAAAGGTAAAAATGGCGTGTGGAATTGAGGGGTGTAATCAGTATGTGGAGTGAGATTGCTTCCTCCTGATATATCAGGTAAATGCTGATTATTTAAAATTAAATTAAAAGAATTTTTAAAAAATCAAAACCAAACAAAAAAAAACACCCCAAATCAAACGTTTGGAGTAAAGTTGCAGTAAACACCTGGAAGGAGCAGTGGGCTGCCGAACTTGTGTTCCTTGCCTGGGAGGCACCTTGGGTTACTGATGGATGTGTGTCTAACCTGGTTTGTAAAAGATGTCTGATAGAGGAGGCTCTGTGACCTCATTAGGCAAAGTGCATAATTGTGTTACTGTTAGAAAACTTTTCATATCATCAGACCTCATTCTTTGAAGCTTCAGGAAAGCTTGGTCTTGCTACTCCTGTTCATATCTGAGACAAAGATCCGATTATTCCCTTCCTTGTAGCTGCCCTGTACCTGGACTCTGCACCCTTCCCAGGTTTCCATAGGCCAGCCAGTTACAAGACTCCAGGAGCTGATTGCCAGAATTCCCAGTTCTTTCTGCCTGGCTCTGAGCAGCTGGGCTTGCTCGTGACTCTCTCAAGGTGTTGCCCAGCACTGGACAGAGGGGCTGGCCAGGCTTGTGGTGCCAAGGGAGGGGAAGGTGCCTCGTGGGGCTGCCAAGAACTGCTACACATCTGTGTGAGGGTTGGGTTCTCCTTCTCCCATTGCAGCCAAATGATATTAGAGATGATATTGTTGATCATGTTTCATCTTAACCCTCCCTGCTGTTCAGATTCTGTATTTGTATGTTTTAGTTTTGACCTGCACATACTCATTTTAGGTTTGTTAAGATCTTTGGAAAATCCAGTTCCACCCATGGCCCTCCAGCCTTTCCTGTTTCATGTCTTACTTAGATTTAAAATGGTCATCAAGCTGTACAATAGATGAAAGATTTAAAGCAGTGAATTGGGTCGGACTTTGTTCAGATCCTGTTCTAACCCTTCTTGTGGCTTCCTTGCAGTCTGACAATGAAACTGCCTAGAACCATTCTTCAGATTAAGCTCCCCCAATATCTCTGAGCCTCGCAGTCATGTCAGTTAAACCATATTTCTGTAGCTGTTTGTACAACTATTCTGGGACAGCATCAGGAGGCTTGCTAAAGCTGTGAGGTGTGACATTTCTTATACATGAGGCCAGTTTCCTTGGCATGAAAAAATTCTCAGAGTTCTTGTCTAATGGGTTTTCCTCTAAGAAGGATCATCTTTTATAAACAATGTACCTTTTCAGTTATAAATTCTGAACTGTTTTACATTGTTTTTATGCAAACTTGAATCTGATCTTTGAAATTTAATACTGAAGATTTAAAATCAGCATTCCAGAGACAGCCTTCTTTCCTGTTCTGCTGGTTTTGAACTAATAACAAGCTTGCTTTTGATGCAGAAAGTCCAAAACTGACTATGATCTTGCTTTGCAGCTGGAATTATCTCTCTTCTGGATGAAGAAGAGCCACAGCTCAAGGTAAGCTCTTACATCTTGCAAACAAGAGCAAATGCATTATGTTGAGAGCCTAAAATCAAAAAGGAGTGCATCTCAATAATTAGCGGTTGGACAGCAACAGGTGGGCGCCAAATTGCATGTAGCTTGAAAGCTGAAAGGAAGGGCTTAAATAACATCATAACAGATGGCAAACTTCCTTGTTTTGAACATGGATCAAACTAGAACTTCAAATGTAAAAATCTCTATTCATCAAAGCTCCCAGCTCTCTGATGGTAACAGGGCTTTGTTACTTAAAATTGTTCCAGAGACATTCAAAACTGAAGAACATACTGAGTTTTTAGCATAGTTTAAGCAATGTAGAACAAAAGCACAATAAAGTTTTCACTCAGAAAAAAATCACAGTGGTAGTATGAAAAGAAAACAGCAGCACAGACTTTACAGTGCACAGAGAGCACGAATCCATAGGACAACAAGCCCTCAGAGTGGTGTTGTGTTAGTGGCTTTTGGTTACTTGAACAGTTAAGGTGGCCCCTTTTAGGAGGGGAAGATGCACCTTGTAATATTGATAATCCTCGAAATGTTTTTATTGGATACAGACAAAGGTGGATCTGAATGGGCCCTGTTTTTGTTGTGCACTGATTACAAGTGGGCTGATTCCAGTCTGGATACTGTTGACCTGCTGAAGTACTGTGTCCATATGAATAAATCGGATTGGCAGGCATAGACCACAGGCTAGTTCTGTGTGCTACACAAAAGTTGTCACAGACTTTGGAAACTTTGTATTTCAAGGAGTTTCACCTATCAGTAACTTTAGCTAGTCATTCATCACAAAGAGGCCATGGGAAAGAATGTCTTACCTGTTAAATAACAGCCCTTGATTTACAAAGGACTTGCAAAGATTCGTGAGTGCTTGCAAATATCTTTTAAAATAGAATTTGCTGTTTAAATGGGTCAGTATTTATGAAATCCATATTAGGGGTACTTAATTTTTACTGGGCAAAAGTGGTAAGTGCAATTTTAATGTAATAAAACTTTTTTTTTTTTTTTTTGGTAGGAGTTTGCTCTTCACAAGTTGAATGCTGTTGTCAATGACTTTTGGGCAGAAATCTCTGAGTCGGTGGACAAAATGTAAGACACATAATACTTCAGGGTGTGCTGCTTTAAAAGAACATGAGATATGAAGTGGGTGTAGTTCTGGTTGCTTGACACTGGCTAGTACAGCATCTAGCTCTGTATTTCCTGGAAAGCACTAATGTATGTGGCTGTGGGGTTGGAGCTGTAGTCCCAAAGATGGAAGTTCATTCAGGCTTGTAGTTGTGCCCTGTGGCCTTAAAGAGATCTGAGCACACAGAGCTGATGCTGCTTTCTCTCGTCTCTGCAGTGAAGTTCTCTATGAAGATGAGGGCTTCCACAGCCGGCAGTTTGCTGCTCTTGTCGCCTCTAAGGTGTTTTACCACCTTGGAGCTTTTGAGGAGTCTCTGAACTATGCCCTGGGAGCAGGTGACCTCTTCAATGTCAACGATAACTCAGAGTATGTGGAGACGATTATTGGTAAGCAACTGTTGCTGCAAAAGAAAAGCTCTTGCATTGTCAAAGCTACTGTAACTTTGAGATTTTACTTGATTTAGCTGTTTTTCTCTGTATTCCTCTTGCTGTCCTTGTGTTCATTTAAACTGGTGGTGCAGCTAGTTTTACCCAGTTTATTTGTACTTTCTCTCTCCTGCTTTGGGATTCTGTAATGGAACTGACTTAGGAGTTCTGGCATTTTTTTCCTATTCTTAACCCTTACTGTATAGCAAATTCTTAATTAGAAAAATTTCGTTGGTTGTTTATTGTCCTTTCTCATTTTTGTGCTGATATCATCATCAAATTCAGCATAACTTTGGAAATAACTTGAGTAGTAGGGGTAGCTGCACACCTGACTGAGGGGGACAATTGTTTTTATCCACCCATAACAAGATAGCAAGTCAACTGTTGGAATGCATGTATAATTTGAATGCCTGTTAAAGGTCTTCTCTGCTGGTGTCACTTACAGTCCTGTATAGGATTTGATGGTCCAGGGCTGGGCCTCGGTCTCCTCAGCTAGTGCTTGCAGTGGAGCTGGGAAGTCTCCTACTGCTGTTTCCTCATTTAAGATATCATGACACTTGAACAAAGGTCACATCCTTGGTTTCATTTTTAAAATATCTACTTGATTTCAGTGCTAAAATCAGAGTTTGTTAGGAAATAAAAGAAATATCTTCCACTACTATCTGTATATGACTACACAGATAGTTCTCGTGCCCGTATTTCCCATATGCTGTATTTGCTGGTAGAATGTATAAATACCTTCATCTTTAAAAAGCTGCAAAACTCTAGGAAGTTGACTTTCCCCCCCCCATGTTTGTCCATTATCTCTTCAGCAAAATGTATCGACCACTACACCAAGCAGTGTGTGGAGAACGCGGAGCTGCCAGAAGGGGAGAAGAAACCTGTGGATGAGAGACTAGAAGGGATAGTGAACAAAATGTTCCAGCGGTGCTTGGATGATCACAAGTACAAGCAGGCCATCGGCATTGCCCTGGAGACGCGCAGGCTGGACGTCTTCGAGAAAACCATCCTTGAGTCGGTACGTGCCAGGGACAGGAGGTGCCTGTAGCTAGGCCTTTCCAGGTATGGATCTGGAAGTCAAGTGCAACATCTGTGTTGCTGTGGCACTTGCCCTGTTTTGTGTGAGCAGAATAAAAGATAAAACTCAGGGGTGTTCAGTTAAGCATGGTCATGGAAGGTCACTGAGGGCTATCAAGTAGAGAGACCCCCTACCTTTAAGAAATCCTTGAGCTACAAGTTGCTGGGAGAATATTCCCAGGAGGCTTGGTTGTATGCCCTCTTCTTGAGGTATCCCCTGCCAGCTACTGGCAGAGATATGATACTGGACAAGGTCTGGCATGGTGTAGGAACAGCTGTTTAATTTAGCTGTACTTGCCATCTGCTGTAATTCACTGTGGGAAGTGATCCTTAGGGCTGGGTAAGTGATGTATTATGATAAGAAAAACAAAAAAATTCTGGTAATTGGGTGAGCTGCTCTGATTTTCAGTAAGTGGCTGTGTGCAATCTTGGCTTTCCCTAACTCCAAGGTAGTACAGCCTGACTTTAACATCTTTCACTGAGGTTTCAAGGTAAGTCATGTTACTGTTAGTGGCAGTAAGAAAAGCACACCTGTAGTCATTTGCAGCAGCTCAGCAAACTTGTTGCGCTGCAGTATCTCAATCATAGGCCAGACACATAGTTTACATCCTTCGAGTTTTACCACTTTACAGTTTACAGCTTACCTGTATGTTTGGATGTCTCCCATTTCCGTATATGAGAATGATAATCATAAGGCATCCATCTTGCTTTCTCTGTTCTCTTTGTTGTCCTGTGCATTTGCAAACTTAATTGCCCATTATAAATCCCTCATTTTGAATTACCTTTCTGGAGTCTCGTAACTGAATCTGTTTTAGGCTCGAGCAAGAAATAAGTGTGTTGAGGATCTTTTCTTGGTGCATGGTTTATTTTGGTGGCATTTTATGTTAGTGCAGTGAATTTCACTGCATTCAAAACTGATTGTTACAACAAGAAGGATGAAGAAGGGGAAGTAGGTATTAAACTTTTGCATGTTTTAACTAATGAATTAAATACTGGTCCTGTGTGGTGTTGATGGTGTTTTTTCTTTTAACTGCAATACACCTGCATATAAGCTTTTGTGAAAAGGGAAACTATGAAGATTTACATGCATGTGCATTTGCTCTGCTTTATGAAACAGAAAAGGGATAGCTTTATTTTAGTTTCTAAATCTTGCTTGTCAGTCCAAACCCAGACTTGATATCCCTGAACTGTATTTCAGAATGATGTTCCTGGGATGCTGGCCTACAGCTTGAAGCTCTGTATGTCTTTGATGCAGAATAAACAGTTCCGTAATAAAGTCTTGAGAGTTCTAGTTAAAATCTACATGAATCTGGAGAAACCAGACTTCATCAACGTGTGCCAGGTAAACTTCTCAGTATTGTGTTTAAAGTAATAAAAAGTAGCTCTTCTGTAGATGTATGTGACATATAATTTACTTACTCTCTGTTTTTTGTTCAGTTAAATGAAATACCTTTTAGTTGTTGTGTGCTTCCAACATGTATCAAAGTGAGACCAACTTGAAAAAGACGCAAATATTGCACATTTGGTCAATTTACAGAAAAAGAAATGTGTTCAAAGGTAGTTTGAGGACATAGACAACTATAACAGAGTATTTGAAGCCTATGTATGGAGTATCAGATGGTAGGTTCACAGCTGGGAATTTTATTGATTCCTCCCGAGAACATTTCCAGTGCTTTGTTGTTTTGGTAAGCCATTGTCTGAAAGTGTTTAGACAACCAGTTATGAAGTTACTCAGATGTTCTCAGGTCTTTGCTAATCTTGGTATGCCACATGTGTGTGACTCAGTGTTACACCTGTTTCATTTTAGCTGAGGCATCCCTACAAAATGGCTGATGCTTCTTCAATGTGATTTTAAAATTTCTGTGTTTAGTAGAACAACATTATCAGTGTATATTGTAGTATCTGGTCTTGTTTTTCAGCTGACCTATGAAAACTTTCTAAGTTTTCTGTTGTCTCCTATAAAAGAGAAGTTTTCTTTCTTTGAAGGGATGTTCTGTGGAAGCAGCAGAGGAGGTATTTGGAGTGTGGCATTGGTAATGTTGCTTTTTCATTCTGAAATATCTGATGTCTCCTGAATTTATTTTTTTTCTGTTCTTCCCTTTCTCCTGCTCAGTGTCTGATATTCCTGGATGACCCACAGGCTGTGAGTGACATCTTGGAAAAGCTGGTGAAGGATGATAACCTTCTTATGGCCTACCAAATTTGCTTTGATCTGTATGAAAGTGCTAGCCAGCAATTCCTGTCTTCTGTCATCCAGAATCTCCGCACTGTTGGCACTCCCATTGCCTCTGTGCCTGGATCCACCAACACTGGCACCGTCCCTGGATCAGAGAAAGACAGGTGGGGAGATTGTCTGTGCCCAGCCTGATCTCTGCGCAGTCTTTGGCAGTGTGTGATGGAGAATCCTGCCTAGATCAAGACTGGTTAAATACAAGGGTTTATGCATCTTTGAGGACCAGTCACCCAGGCATAGCAAGCATTTTTCTCCCTCTTCCAGTGAAATATAGGCACAGAGTAGTTTATCTCAGCCTGTGAGACATCAGAACAAGGTGCTAACAACAGCTTAATGTGTTTCACTTGCATGTGGGTGCTCTAGGATCCATGATAATAGCGAGGAGCTCAAGGCTTCTGGGTGAGGCTGTAATTATCCTTGCTGGCTCATTTGTTGATCTTGTTTTCTCACCTCTCTCTGCCCCTTAATTCCCCACAAGCATCTCTGTTTTTATTGTCTCTATATATGGAATAATGGAGTAGGATTTTCCAGGCCTTTGTCTTCAGGTTCCCTGAAAATTGAATTGGGGAGGGGTTTCCTGCTCAGGAGTGATCTCCAGATAGTCAGCTCTTGTACTGTCAAAGTCCTGTTTCCAGGCATCATCTCAAATCCCAGACTTCTCTTTCAGGACCGTGTTCAGCTGTAATTATAGTTCTTGACTAGTTACAAGTGGTGAACTGGGTTGCATTTTTAATTTTTATTTTATTTCAGTGATGCTATGGAAGCAGAAGAGAAACCAGGAAGCACTTGTGCAGCAGGGAAGTCTGCGGAAATTGTAAGTGCCATTTCCAAAATACATTCCTTGCTTAGTTTTTCTTATGTGTTCTCTTTGAGTCTGGAGAGTTGCCAAATTGTTTGCCTAATAAAAATGGACTTCCTTTTCTGACTTGCTTGGAGACAAGGCAATAGATGATCTCGAAGGACCAACTATCTGACAGACCAGCAGTTCAGATACTGAAAGCTGGGCAAGAGTGGGAAATGGGCAGAGTTCAGTGGTAACTACTGAGTTCTGAATAAGGGCACAGAAGAATCTGGCTCATGTGTTTACTTTTTTGTTGATACTGAAATAATCAACTTATTCCAGAAGAAAAGGCCTGAAATTTAACTGCTGCTGAGCACCTTAGCAAGTGAATTAGCTTGATGTGTATTTTTTTTCTTCAGAAATCCAGCTGTGGTTCTGGCTGGATAGAACTGATGCTGTTCTGTAGAAATGCAGGAGGGGATGCTGATGTTTCTTTTACATGAAGGGGTAAAGTTGCCTCTGGCCTGTGTGATGCTGGGCCAGCTGGTTGAAATGTTTTTGTTTAGTTTCTTTTCCCAAGTATTGGAGAAAGTGAGTTCATTGCTAACATGCACATGCAGTTGCATTTCAGCATGTAGAATAACTAGTGCAGTTCTGTCACTTCAGTGATGAAGAAAAGAAATGGTATCAGAGAGGAAAGTGGAACTCAAGTGATTTTTTTTCGTCTTTTCCCTGTGGTCTGTGTTTGCAAACAGAAGTTGGGAATCTGAGAGGTTCTTGCAGATTACTTAAAAATTAATTAAGGGCAAAAAGAAGTGTTTTTTGCCCCATTAAGGAACCTGTAAACAGTGCCTTTGTGCAGGAAAGGTGTTTTGGATCAGTTTCTGCTGCATTGGCTGACTGTGCCAAGGGACAAGTACACAAAAACAAACGTTCTTGAGCTTTATCTTCCACAATTCAGAGTGCTGACTACAAAGAAATAATTGAGGGAATTAGTTTAAGGGCTGAACTACACTTGGCTGGTCTCTGACCAGCTAACAATGTCAGTACAAAGAACTGTGATGTACTTTTTACCCTGCTCAGAAGGAACTTCAGTTTCCACAGATTAATTTCCAACTGTTCAGTCATGAGGAAGGAGACTTTCTCTAAGAGTTCTTGAAGATGAATGTCCTAGAGATTCCTCCTAATTCTACTGGCTGTTGTTCTAAATGTAGTCTGTAGCTCACAAGAATGATGCTGCAGCTCATCAGGGTCATGCAAAGTGTCATAGCTTTGTGGCCCTCTCCACTAAAACTTCCTTGGAAATACAGGTTCACATTTGTGAAAGGGTTTGCCTCTTGCAGGAGACTCATTGTGTCTGTAAGGCCAAACAGCAGCTTGAAGAATGTCAGATGTCACTCGTTTCCTTTTGCTTTCAATGGTAGAACACATTTCGTTTTGGAGAGTCTCTTCTCCACCTGCACTGTCTTGCACAAAGGAAGTGGATTATCTGTGACATTTGGGCTAGTGCATCAAGGACAGAAACATCTTTTTTGTGCTAAAACCTGGTAGATTTTTGAATATGGTGATGGGAATATACCAGGATGGCATCTCATGAATTGTTTTTTAACAGAGCCATAATTGGGTTCTTACAGATTTTTTTTTTGTTCTTTTTGCATGTATGTGAAGAACACAGAGCCTAAGGACCAGATCTCAAAAATGATTAAAATTTTAAGTGGGGAAATGGCCATTGAGTTACACCTGCAGTTTTTAATACGAAACAACAATACAGACCTCATGATCCTTAAAAACACAAAGGTAAAGGACTTTGTTAAATGTAGTTGTCTTGGATTCATTCTGTGTTTGTTTTGACCATGATCTTGTTATTTTACGACATTGTCTTATATTTTAGCAGGACCTCCCTGGGTTTTGAGGATACAAATATGTCTTTTAGTCATGATAAATTAACATTTAAAACTTCAACTTGGGAGGCTGAAGAGCTGGTTGTACCCAAAGAAGGCTTACAGCTAGTATGACCTAATGACAGGCTGCTACTAGCACGTGCATTTTTTAAAATTTATTTTTCTGATTGGTTATAGAAACTAATCTTTTACTCACCACCTTTTTTGGTGGGTTAATTTTTTATCTATTCAGTAAGATGGGCAAAACTCACCCTCCAGCTCCTTATCTGATCCGTTGCAAATGCTGCTCATTGAGAGGGAAGGGAGGGAGTCAGCCAGGACTGTAGGTTGGTGTCTTGGCTGAGGTGTTATGTGAGCCCACACCTTCAGCTTGGCTAAAGGAATCCTGGGATGTGCTAAGAGACCCATATTCCATGTTGAAGACAAAACAGGTACTGTAGGCAGTGCGGGTGAATTGAGTATCTGATTTTGTTTTGAAAGATGTTACTCAAGGGTGGGCAATTGAAAACTTAAAGGTAAATTGGACTCTCAAAAGATTATTAGAAACCATAGAAGAAGTTTTTTATATGTGAAATAAGGTGCTCATCATCAGTAGAAGTGTTCAGGATTGCTTGTAAGTGGGTTCATCTATTTCAGGAGGCACTTCAAATGTATTGGAAAACCTTTTCCATCTGCTGGTTAAGTGCTCAGGAGTGATGCTGCGTTTCTGGGAATGGCTTGAAAACGTCAGCAGCACACTCTGCAGTGCTCAGTTCTGGGAAACAGAAAGGGGGGGTTCTCCAGTTAGGTTGCAATTGTAGTAATCACATCTCTGACAGAAACTCATAGAAAGGATTGTTTTGCATGGGAAAGATGGATTGAGGATATATTAAAGTGTATTAACAATCTATTAACTGATTAAAGGGAAATTGCTGGTTAAATTGAGCACCATTACAATCCATTTTCCTAGTGTACTGGCAAGCATGTTAAGTGACCTAGGGCATATCTTTTGCCAACTGGTGATACTGATTGTTCTTGTTCTTTCAGGATGCAGTGCGGAATTCTGTGTGTCATACAGCAACTGTTATAGCAAACTCCTTTATGCATTGTGGGACAACCAGTGACCAGTTCCTTAGGTAAATCTTTGGCAAGGAAGCTCCAAAGCCGTTTAGAGGTGTTTGGACAACATTCTTGCCCTCCTTAACTCCATGTTTCCAAATCAGTGACTGCAGAACTAATGATCTTAGAGGATTGTTTCCTTTTCTCTATCCTCACAGACTGGCTTTATTTGACTGATAACCATATGAGCAGTTTGAGGGTGGAGATCTGGAATTTCACTTCTTTGTTTACCAGCTGGAGAATTTCTGAGATGATGTGGGGTTTTTTTTGGTAGAGACTGACAGTTCTGAATGACTCTTGGAGGGGAAATACCAGGGCTGACCTTACCAGTGGCTTCAGGAAAGCTCCAGAAGCTGCTGCTGTTTCTCCCAGAGTAACATGGTGGGCTGCATGTTGAGCGATTGTTTTCCATCTTTGACTGGTATCACCCATATCTAGAAGCTTGGCTAAAACTAGGCAAAAGTCAGATCTGATGAAGGGGAGAGAGATATACAGTGGAAATGTGCTTAACCTACTTGCCTTCTGGAGCTACTTTCTGATTTGAAAGCAGGCATCAGTGCTCTGAAACCCTGCCTATAGGATGAGGAACGGGCTGTATGAAAAACTTTGTATAACCTTTCTCTTTTCATCTTCTAGAGACAATTTGGAGTGGCTGGCCAGGGCCACTAACTGGGCTAAGTTTACTGCCACTGCCAGCTTGGGTGTTATACACAAGGTAAGATTACATTGTTCCCTCTGCCCAGTATAAATACTTGAGTTGTGATCACTGAAAATGTGGAAATGGGAATTCTGAATGGTGCCTTCACTCCAGTGTACCTGGCTCAGCTATAACATATTTTGAGTCTTTGCACTAAAAATCTGTGCTTACATGATTTCTGATATCTGGTATAATTAATGGCATGTCTTGCTGGGAATCAAAGAAGTGGTAGGATAACATGGCTTAAGGAGAGTCTTATTCCTAGCTCTTCAGTTCCTATGTGAGTGGAAAGATACTATAGTTTCTTGCTATTAAAATTACATGTATGTATTTCTTAAGTTTTTGGGGGGATTTTGGGACCTACCAAAGTCTTTACTGTACTAAGCTTCACTAAGTTTGAATGGTGACCCAGGTAGTGGTCATTTTCTTCAAATTTATTCACAGAGGGTATCTTTAAAGCTGTTTTGAAATAACAGGAGGTCTTTGTAATGGCTTTGTGTACCTCAGCCTCATTACAGTGCTCTAGTGAATGAATTGGTGTAGCTTCAGGCCAAATGTGTCCTAGTTTAGATCAGGGACCAAATGAGTACTCATGCACTGTGATTACTAGAACCCCAGTAGAGAGGGATTCTTTGCTGATTGTTCAGCACTGAAACACTCATTTTTGTGGAGAAAGTAATGTTTTCTCCTGATATGTTCACATGTTATCATGAAGTGTTTGCATCTGCTGTTTTTTCACCTTTCACTGTCTTCCCTTCCTACTGGACATACAGGGTCATGAGAAAGAAGCATTACAGCTAATGGCAACTTACCTGCCCAAGGACACCTCCCCAGGGTCAGCCTACCAGGAAGGTGGAGGTCTCTATGCCTTGGGTCTCATTCATGCTAACCATGGTGGGGACATCATTGACTACTTGCTGAACCAGCTGAAGAATGCCAGCAATGATGTATGTACTGGGTTCAGTAATGAGCCTTTGTTTTGTTGGGAATATTCAAAAGTGCTGGCTGGTTTAGGAGTGGGGGGTAGTGGTAATTAAGATCATGGCAGTAGTGTGGTACTTAGACCTCCTCTGGACCTTAAAGATTGGTTAAAGTTTGGTTTTTGACAACCTATTGCTTGAGGTTTAGGTAAGATTTTTAGGAAACCCTTACTTGTTTGACAATGGCTGTAGTTTCATCATATTTACTACTTTTTAGATCTCCTTTGTTTTGCTAGTGGACCTGCAGTATTCAGGCTCCGTTATTGCTTATGGCTTAGCTGTAAGGGAAAGACTCCCTATAGTTTTTAATGCATCTTGCACAATAAGAAGTGTTTTACTTCACCACTTTACTTTTTGTAGACCTCTACAAAAAATATCTTTTTAAGCTGGGAATAGATCATTGTCCCAGCATGTTCCTCTTCCTTTTGTGGAATTTCAGATTACATTTTAAAAATTCTGTAAACAGATCTCATTTGTCTTGGTGCAAATGTAGTGCCTTTACTCTATCTGTTGTTAGAACAAGAAGTTATAGACTGTTTAAGTAGGTACTGATTTACCTTCCTGTTTAAAAGCCATAACTGGCCAGCAGTTTTTACACATGGCACAGATTTATTGTTTTACATAAATCACCCGGTGGGGAAAAAGACCTTGAAGTTACTAGAAAGTCTCCAGTGCTATGTATAAAGATTGCAATACTCACTGTTTATGAGCTTTTGAACCTCTGTTTCTATTCTATTTTCTGCCTCTTTCATTGGACCTACTGCCTAAAACAGTGAAAGTGGTATTTCTAGCAGGTCAAGAGATCAGTTTGGGTCATGTGGGGATAAAAGTTTGCATCTTTGTGTTGATGGAAAGATGTCTACTTCAGCTGAAGCCACATTGTTCCCTGTTGTGCAATGACTGAACTTGCATATGCTTCTCTAGATTGTGCGACATGGTGGCAGCCTGGGTTTGGGTCTGGCTGCCATGGGGACAGCACGTCAAGATGTGTACGATTTACTGAAAACAAATCTATACCAGGATGATGCAGTGACAGGTAAATGTTCTACTTTCAAAGCAAATAACCATCTGAGGCATTATAAGGCCTTATAAAGCATCTGGGGTTTTTTGATGGTGGTTTGTTTTTTTTAATCCCAGGGTTTCTTTTAGCAGAATAGATTGTTCCTAGCTATGTTTTATTTACTGACCTTTTCCGAATCAGCGTGATTCTTTTGTTACGTGTCAGTCTTGTTCAGAGGTCCTGTCTGGACTGGTCTGTGGCACTATGCCAGGTATTGAGAAGACATGCTAGGTCTTCAAACAGTCTCTTAATTTGCTCTCTTCTTTCCTTTGTCATATGCTTTTTATTTAGTGTGCCTGATCTCCAGGGCCATATGCATTTGCTGGGCTGAGAGACAGACTTGGAGAAGCTTGTGGCGGCTACTGCTGCATTGGTAGGGACTCAGAGGAAAATGGTCTCTTGGGCTCTTGCCCCAAGGAAGAGATAATTGAACTGGGTAGGGAAGAAGACTAAATTGTGGCTGGTAGGTCATTACACATTTGGCCATGAATAATGGAGTTGCTGAGCAAGGTGGTGTCCAAAGTCATCTGTTGGCCTGCGTCATCTGTCATCCTGTGTAATTCTGTAAATACAATATTTGCTATTTTTGGGAACTAGGCTTGCTTCATTCTTTTTATTTTCTGTGCTTTCCAGGTGAGGCAGCTGGCCTGGCACTGGGGTTGGTTATGCTGGGATCTAAAAATGCCCAGGCTATTGAGGACATGGTTGGCTATGCCCAGGAAACCCAGCATGAAAAGATCTTGCGAGGCCTTGCAGTTGGAATTGCTCTGGTCATGTATGGGAGGATGGAGGAGGCAGATGCTCTCATTGAGAGTCTCTGCAGAGACAAGGCAAGTTGAGCTGTGACTGAATCCCTAACTCTTTTGTTACATGGGTGACCTTCCTGTTCCTTTGTGAAATCTGCTACAGCAGGTTGGCTGTTTTGAACCTCAGTTCTTACACAGGTCTGAAATGGGACCGTTTCACAAGTTGCTTCACTTTGATGAAAAATACACAACTTAGGTACTGTTGTTCTTGTATTTCTTTAGCCTCATGCTTGGTCTTCATAGTCCTGTGAGCAGCATCAGGAAGCACAACAGGGCATAATGGTTAAAAACAGGTGAGGGTTGCTGTAGGTGGGTCATTCATGTCATTGGCTCTGGTAGTGGTCAACAGCAGACCGCAGATGAGAAGCAGAATGACACATTTGCCATATACTCTTTGGCAGGCTGTAGAATAGTAACTTTCTGCCACCATGAAATTGGTTATGACCTCCCCGCTTTGATGATTGTCCTGTTACTCATCCCAAATAAACAATTAAGCAGTGATGCGACCTGTTTGCAGATCCGAGGCCCAAGAGTGGAACAGATTTAAAGTCAGAATTACTGTGTCACTGTTCGGATGGATGTTAAGTACTGATGCCTTCTCTTCCAGGATCCAATTCTCCGTCGTTCCGGCATGTACACTGTTGCTATGGCATACTGTGGCTCAGGGAACAACAAGGCCATCAGACGCCTACTGCATGTGGCTGTAAGTACTATGGGCTGAGGAGCACGTAGGGAGAAATTTGTGGAGAGAAAGTAAGCTCATCACTTTGACAGGCTTTGTGTCTGCGGTATTAATATTCTGGTCCAAATCAGAGACTGTGAAGTGATGAAAGCTTTTCGTAGCACTGTGAGTAGAACTAACAGGGCCTTCCATCACTGGGGCAAGTAGACTTTCAGCAAGAGAATATTCAACCTGGTATCACAGAAAAGGAACCTGTTAAAAAATAAAACATGAACCTGAAGTAGTTGGTAATGGACTTGCAGTGAATAGTCTGTGTAATAACAGACTGGAGAAAAAAACAGTTTAATCTTTAAAAGATGAGGTCTGTGTGCTCTTTGATTGGCTTGCCGTCAGTGTGAAAACAAGGATGAGGCTGTTTCAGCTAATGCTGAACATGATTGTGAACTAACTTTCTCTGGAATCCTGTTTTCATGAATAACTGCCACCTGGCCTGAAATGTTGCACAGTGCTCAAGTGTTTTAGCTGTATTTTGAATGTCCTGTTTTCCCTTTTGTAGGTGAGTGATGTGAATGATGACGTGAGACGAGCAGCTGTGGAGTCACTTGGTTTCATTCTGTTCAGGTACAGTATCTTCCTTGGTCTCTTCTACAGCCTTCAATTTGATGTTTGTTACTTTTTCAGTAAATGCGTGTGCTACTGCTTTCATAAAATTACTCAATTGCTAACTGAGTGGATGTTGAAAAGTTAAAAAACTGAGAGGCAATAAAACTCGATTCAGAATTAGAAGCCTTCTTTAATGTTCAGCAGATGCTTAATGAGTCTTTCTGTAGGTTTCCAGACTTACAGTTTAATTTTCCAAATAGAGTTAGATGCAGTTGACAAATAGAATGAAAAATTGATATTTGTATGATTGGGAGTTAATTAAAAATTAAATATATCGTGCTTGTTCCAGGCCTCTTAAAGGCAGCACTACTGAGGCATATATCTCCCTAATGGCTGTCCAGAATATTCCTGGAGGTTGTGACTTTGGTTAAAAAAACCTTGAAGAAGGATTTTGAAATAGTCATTGTTTTTTAAGTATCCACTGTTAAACCTTGACCGGTTACCGGGGTTACATTGTAATGTGAGCCCATCACAAAACAGTCATAACAGTTGCTTTGGTTCTCTAAAGTGAAATCTGTCACTGAACTGGTATTTTGTACTGCCCTACAGTTTTCTACCTAAGAGGTGTTTGAGGTGGGGTATTTTGGTTTTTTTTAATTGGATTGGGGAATTGGAAGGCTCCCCAAGGACTACACCTGCATCTGTTAATGCAGTAATCTGTGTAATCTGGGCACTGTGAGGGTGCCTGAGAGGCGGTAATGTATATTTGGGTCCATACTTGTACTTTAAAAATCCATGTTCACATCTTAGAGTTAGTGGACTGTCCTTAAAAGCAGGATGAGAGGTTCTTAAAGATGGGATTAAAACTCTGGGTTACTGATGTGAGCAGTCACTTTGTCATTAACCAAGCTGTTTGTCACACAGAAGTGACTCTATGCCATTGCATTTTATCTGAAGGATGTTCTGACAGCAATTGGATGTGGTTTATAAACAGAATGGATTCTCTCTGTGGGCAGCAGGTGTCTCCCAAGTGCTTCTGCTCTGTCGTTTCCATGAGCACAGCTTGTTCCCTGCTGTGCCTCTCCTGAAGCCAAGGGGTCTGTTTAATTGACTTCTGCATCTGTGTACAGAACAAAAATTCCATGCAGGCCTTCCATAGTTTCCAGCATGGTTTTTCCAAACAGATTGTGGCAAAGTCCTTTTGATCTCAGATTTCAGTGTAATTTTTCTTTTCAACAAATGCAAAACATAATTGGACATTGATAGCTCCTACTAAAATACGAAGGTTTCAAGGCTCTGAGCTGAGCTGTTTACTGTGTGCTGGCATTTGGTTGGAGCAGCATACTTCAGGGCTGTTCTCTCCATATCCAGCAGTGAGAAAATGGGTGACATCATCTTTGACTCTTTCACCTGCTTGCAGTGGTTCAGGTGTTATCCTGCCTTTTCTCTTCGCTTCATTTCTGGAAAGGTACAGTCCAAAACTTACCTGTACAAAAGGGAGGAGCATTTCCTTGTAAATTCCAGTGTCTACCTTACTTGGTAGTCAAGGATTAAAACTTTTTAGTTGATTATCACTGGCTTTTGGTGGCAAAAGGTTTGGGTCAGACTGTGGTAGTTGCCAACACTTTTTGCTTGATAACTTTCACAACATACCTGATGAGTCGTTTGCTTTAAGACGCAGCTCTAGTGGGAGCCCGTGGCTTCTCTAGCCCAGACCCCTGCATTCCCATGCAGCAATGGAAAGGATTTTCTGCTCAGAGGACCCCACACATCACCCCTTGCCATTACTGTCTCTGGCTATAAACCAAAAGCTGCGTTTCAATGCCTGGAAAGAAATGTCTGTCAGTGTAGGGATCTGGGTGCTGGTTTTGTAGTCACCTTTCATGTTTGCTGAAACTGCAAGTTGGCACTAATTGTGTGCTCTGGCCCAGCTCAACGCTGCAGGTATGCAGAGACGTAAAGAACAGTAATTGTGAGTTTGTCAGTTTTCATGACTAAAATGACAGTTCTTTCTTGGGACTGTAGTTTGTTGAAGTCTAACTGGATTTACTTGTCTTGAAAGACACTAATAGAGCATGGAATACTGGCAAGAGTAAGTCATTTGTCAGCTGCTGGGTATACAAAGCTTTTGAATGAAGTGTTTTGTAAGAGGAGGTGAGCAGGTCTGTGACACAGTGGGCTAAACCCCAGAAATTAATCTCGTCATAGGTGAAGGAACATGATTGAGGCTCCTGTGAGAAGAGTTCTCATTGAATTCTTTGTATGTAGTTTCATAAAGGGACCTATGAAGTTAGGATTGAAATAGGAGAATAAATTTGTTCAATGTGATCTACATTTTCCGTGGGCAATTCATGGCATTAGTGTAGGGTTGAATATGCTAGAGCTGTGATTTCATCTGCTGGGTTGTACACTACAGCAGTAGGAGTAGCTCATTCTTGTGCTTCTGTCTGTTCCTCCTATAGGAATAGTGAAATCCGTGTAAGTGTGGAGGTTACCCAGTCAGAGGGTGGTAATTTCTTAAAAGCACCATTGATTGAACATGACGGAACTACAGCCCACAGACTCACTTTGTCTCATAAGTACCTAGTTTGTTTTCTCCTGTTGTTACAACTGTCTGTGAATAAATGTTCTTCCTCTTGGATTTGAACTAAAAGTGTCGTAAACGTCATAAGCCCGCTATTTTTAGGTAATACATTTACATAGCAGAACATTCTGTAAGGCTTTGCTGTCCTTGTTTACCTCTGTGAGTCTTCCTTGCTAGCACATACATACAGCCCTGTGTACATTTAAGAGCATATCTTGACTTTTATGGCTACAATTAATGAAAACAGCATAATATCAGAGTAAAATGTTGTAGAACGTCATGCAATAAAACATGGCGTTTAATTTTAGAGCAGCAAGGTTTTGCTTGAACTTAAAAGATTTAAACTTTTAAAAGATTGATCTTTTAAAGATTAACTTTTTATTATTTTTTAAGCACGGAAGATTTATTTTTTTTCTTGTTCTTTTGAATTACTGGAAAAACCTACAGAAGAATATGTGTGGCTTCTTCATTATTCAAAATCCATGAATCAGGGTTTATATAGGATGTTCTAGGCTAGGTTCTTAAGTTTTACCTAAGAATGCAAGCTTAAATTTTTTACTGTATTGTGAAAGATACTAAATTACTCAGTTACAGCTTGGAGTAAACATGAAGAGTTGGTGAAATTCCTGCTTCTGCAACAGGATCACTGGGTGTGTTTGCTCAGCAGTTCCTCTGGTAGTTTGAGGGTGAGCCACGTAAGGAACACTTGATGAGCTCTGGGCATCGGTCAGAACATCAGCTATGCTGCAGGAGCTTAGAAAGGGATTAGGGGAGCAGGGGTTAGTGCTGCTGAACCAGTTACACTCTGGGATGTTGGATGCACACTTGCTTGCCTGTGGGAATGTCTGCAGGCAGGTCACCCAAGGGAGCAGAGCAGTATCAATCATACTGCTTGAGCTGCAGAATACATTGCAAGGTCCTGTTCCTATAGCATGAAAGTTAACTTCCTTGTCCTGTTGTTGAGCTCCCCAAAGCTTTCCAGGGAGCCCTGTGTGTAGAATTGAACCTTCACCAGCAGTGTTCTTGCTGTTAATTGTTTAGAAGCAGTCCATGGGTTCAGACTGTGGATGGAAAGCACAACTTGCTGACTGTAGGACTTGGTGTGGCTTTTTCTCCTCTCGGCTTAGTGCCATACAAAAATTAGGCATTAGTTAGGTATTTTGCAACTGATCATTTTCATGCCACTGTATTAAATTATCAGAAAATTCCAATGCAAGAGAATTGTTTCAAAACTGCCTCCTCTAGTCTTCCTCTTCCCAACTAACAAGAGAGTCAAAATAGTACAGCATAGAAACCTGTGACATTATATCTTCTCTCTTATAAAAATGGCCTTCTCTTATAGGAGGCACTTTAAAGTAAAATGTTACTGTAAAATGGTGGAGAGGCTTGAATAAAGCTTGAGGTGTTTGGACCTTGCAGGGTGGATGCAGAGATGGACAAGAAGCTGTATTGTGAAATCGCAAGAAGAAAAGTGATGTATTGAGTTGACTACTGTAACGTGTCTCTGTTTTCCCAGTCCTGATCCTTTTGCCAGTGGTTATAGATGGCAAATTTACCTTATTGTTGATGTTTATATATTGGTCCTTTTTTTTTTACTGAGGTGGTTTATAAAATATTTATGGCTGTTGGAAAACAGCATTTAAGGCACTTGTGATTTCTGGTCAGAATTTTTTTAAGACTATTATGATGAGATGAAAAACATAATAAATTTAAAGTGTTTTGCTTTTCAGAATTGGAAACAATTATTTTAATCTTAATTTTAACCACTTTAGATCCTGAATTGATCTTTGATGATATTGCGGAGTGAGATGTGATTTTTTTATGTAGTCAGCTTTATTTTTATGTTGTTAGAGCAGTGCTGCAGTGTATCTGAACACTTTAGTTTATATACAAAATGAAGAGGTAAATGTTTTATCGGTAGAACAAATCTGATTCAGGAGGAAGCTTCAATGTGGGATGCAGCAGTGCTTCAAAGCCTGAACTAAAAAGGTTTAATGCTCTCACAGGAATTGTTAAGTCCAGGGGAGTGAGAGCCATGGGGAAACAGGGCTTAAGTTTGTAGGATGCTGCTTTTGCCATGGTGCAGTATTGTTGGGAAAAGGGTAAGGGCAGGAGAGGGAACAATGCGGCCTCTAGAGATTCCCAAAAGGAAGGTGTAGTCTCAACTGATAAGTGTAGGCTGCCCAAACATAGAGGACTCTGCATGGCTTGTGTTCAGTTTTTCATTTTAGGATGATGCAAGTGAAATAATAATGTTTCCTGCTTTTGTATTCTTTGTGTTTACATAGCCTTTGGTATTTTAACGCTATATATTTGTTTTAAGGCAAACAGATCAGATACTTGGATTTTATTCCAGGAAGACTTGGGCAGTTTGTTTTCTTTAACTCCTCTGACCTACCTTTATCCAGGAGGCAGATGGCAGATGATCTGGGTGATTGAGTGTGAGGCTGACAGTCACTCTAATGTGATCTTTTTCAGTATTTTAATTGTGAAGAAGAGGAATTTAGTAAAACATACCTGCTTGTTAATTCTTCTGTAGGAAAGCTTAAAAGGGGTTTGTTTACCCTTCAACCCATTTTATCTCTGTCTTACTCAGTCTTTCTGGGAGAGGAGAATGAAGGTCCTTTTCAGTGAAATAGAAGCAGAAATCGTATTATAATCAGAGGAAGCCATAGACTCTCACTGAAGTCTTTTTGGATTTTAAAATGCCTTTATCTGCAGGTCTGAAACCAGAAATGGAGCTGTGTGTCTTCACTGACGAAACTGGAATGTATTGGAGAACTCCCTTGGCATCTGGCAAAACTAATCTGACTTTTAATGAGAATTGTAGCTGTACAGTCAGATTGCACAAATACATTCATTGTTTCAAGGAATATAGTATGATATCTTGCATTAATTCTTACCCTGCCATTGTTTTCTCTTTGTTCTAAACTATTTGTATGCATGAGATTTTACTTACTTTGGAAAATAGGGCTCAGAGCCTTTTTATCACTTAAGAGCTTTTGAAAATCTCAGAAATGTTGTTTCTTCAACCTAGCTTGTAACCTGCTGAAAACTCAGAATTTATTCCTTCAGGAAGTTCTTTGCTCCTTAGGGCCTTTAATACTGCCTATTGTAAGCCTATAAACTTGTATATAAAGATTTCAGATCACTTAATCACAATGTGCATGGGAAGAGGGAGAGAAACCAGCCTAGTGTGTTCTCCCCCTCTAATTCCAGAAAACTATTTTCCTTTTCTAGGACTGTGCACACTAAGACTTTCTAACTGGCTAGCTGGCCATTTTTAAACAGCAAGATTTGTAACTAATTTGGTTGTCTGACCAAGTCCTTGAAATTTGCTTTGCGACTACTGTTCAGCAACTGAACTTTTAAATAAAGTAATCAAAAATGCTGAGATTCTTTGAGCCATTAAATCAAGTTGATTAATTACTTTTTAATGGCAAAAGCTTCCTGTTGGATTTTTTAGGAAATATTGATATGCATCTTGCAAAATAAAGGGCTCATTTGTTGTGTAGGGTTTAATGAATTTGAAAATGAGTTGCCATTACCTGTGTAGAGCATTTGTAAAGAGGATCCTTCAGAGAGCAAGAAGCTCCTAATTTTTAAGAGCATGATGTTGTTTTTCAGAGATTGGAACGACATTGATACCTGGATGCAAGGAATCTGAGCTGTGGCATGTGTTGACATGAATTATTAAAAATAGGAGTAGAAATGGACACTTTAGGTAGCCATCTTTCCTATTTTTGTACCTAGCTTCCCATTTTAAAATGAAAAAGCTTCCTCTCCTTCTCTGTAGGGCAAAAGTCTTCCTTTTCCACTGGAGAAAACAGTGTGTCTCCTGGCAATGGCACTGATAGTAAACACCGTGGTGTCATGCCAAATCAAAATTACAGGAGTTGCTTCTCTCCTGACTGTTGTTTTTGCCATGTTAATGGTTGCCTAGAGAGGCAGAGGGGAAGTGGAACAAAGGAGGGCTTCATAGCAGTTGTGTGTAGGCATCTTTATCAATATGAAGAAAGAAATCTAATGTTCTGTGGTAATATTAAGTCAGTGCTGAGAACTGGCCAGAACTCTGGGATTTCTGGCTCCAGCTTGCAAGGCAGAAAGCCGGAAGAGCTCTGGCAAGTGTTCTGCTCTTTGGGCTCCAGTGCCCCAGGTTGGTCAGTGTGCCTTTACCAGGTTTATGGTGCTTACATTACTTTACTTTTTAAGTCTAATGTTACATACAGCAGCCTAGAAAAAGATTTAGGGGAGTAATGCTTTTGCTTTCTTATACTAGTTTGCAGTGATATGGATTTTTCCACAATAGGAAAACAATGTAGAAAAACACTACTTTCCCTAAAACTTTATAAAAAAATCATATATGCCTCTTGTGTGCTGGTGAAGAGCCTTATGGCATCAGTCTCTCTTCTCAGTGCCTTGACTTCTGCTTAACACTGGATTTTTTTAACTGCATTTGCTTTTGAAAACTTATGGCCAAATGTGATATGGTTAGGAAGAGTTTTACTCTTTGAGAGTACAAGATAAATGATTAATACATTTTTCTAGATGCCTTTAAGCTTTCTGATAGAATCTGAACTAAAGGCTTGCAGCTTACAGAACCCCAGACAGTTTAGGACTGGTTTCATGAATGCGTTATTTATCACCACAGTTGAGATTAACTAAATTTTTTGCTATTTCTCAGGGTGACCTAAAAGTTGGGATTTTGTTTGATTAGTTTTGCTGGTTTTTTTTTGTTTTGGTGGAGGTTTTGTGTTTGTTTTTGTTTGGTTCCTTTTGTTTTTGTTTAGTTTTTCAAGGTAATCCTTTTACTTGTGTTTCAATGCACTTATTCAATTAGGCTTCAAACTCCATTACTTTCCTCTTTGCAAGTCTTTGCTGAGTCCTTATGTCCATGACTGTGCTGTAATTTTTAATTACATAGGCAGCCAGAACATTGACTAAATATCTCCTAATGTATTTTAAATAATTAAACAACCAAAAAAACCCACCATATTTGTCCACTGCTCTTCTAAAGTGTATTTCTTCCCATAGTACTTGGATGTTGCAGATCAGCTTTGACTTTTGTTTGTCTGGCTTTTCAGTAGTTTAAAAAGAAATGAAACCTGCCAGATAAACATCTTTGTGATAATGAGAAAAGTAGAACTAGGTAGCTGTGTAAGTTACGGAGTGTGTAGAGGCCATGGAGCTGGCCAGGTGGTTGATTTGGCATGGGTCAGATTCTGAAAGAACTGGGAGCATTTTGCTTCAGAAAAAGGAGTCCTTTTTTTTATCTTTTATGTTAAATGGGAAGTGCATGATCCCTTTCTTCTGTAAAAATGTGCTTGTGTTCTACTACCAAGTGACTGCAGAGCTTTTATCAGTTATTATTTAGGCTGCTTTTTTATGAAAGAAGCTGGAAGCTTTAAGGATACTCCCACTTCACAGTCAGTGTGTAAAAATGCATTTTATAAATTTGTATTGCCTGAAGTCCTGCGTCTCTTGTCTTGCTTGTCAATACCCCACGAACAGCATTGTCCTAGTTACCATACAACACACTTGTGCTTTCTTACAGTAGCTTGCAGTGACTCTCTCATCTTGCCTTGCTAATGACAGTGATGTCTTTGTTCAGATCTGTTCCTGTAGATACAGTTGCTAAAACAAAATCTCTGCTGTCCATTATGTTGTCCTTTTGTTTCAAAGTTCTGCATCTTCTCTTCAGCTTTCTTTTCACTCTGTCCTTCTGCTGTCCAAGGTATTACCTGAAGTCTCACCTTATTTACTTTGTCAGTGGACAAGCAATGTCTTTTTACTCTTAGCATGTTAATGGGAACGTGCTTGCTTTATTGCTGATGTGTTTCTGTCTATGGAGAAATACCCTTCTCTGTGGGAAGACTGGATTTTTGATTGGTCACTTTTGATTGAGGTTTGTTGTTGCTGACTAAATTCAGTAACTGGAACATGTTGAGCTTCTATCTACAGTTACTAAAGTCGAGAAATCAGTATAGTCACTTGAGAAAATACATCTTTGTTGGGTGAGACTTCTTCAAGGATTATTTCCTGTTTGTGGAGTCTAAGCACTGATTACAAAGAGTCCTTGGAATAGTTCTCTGTGGGACACTTAGGGCAAATTACTCCTTATGTAAGACAGAATGCAGACTGACAGCTGTACAAGAAGAGGGTCAGACAGAAGAGAACTCAGTTACCACTCATTTTTCCTAGATGCTCTGAGTCAGCTGTGGTGTTTCTTCTGGAAAGGGAAAATTTAAGTTGTTGCTAAAATTAGATGATTGTTGCCTGCTATATGAACATTTTTTTGTTTAAATTAACATGGATTTACTTAAGTGTCAAGAGAGTTTTAGAAGATGACTTCTTCCTATTCTCTAACTACTGGTCAATAACCCCTCACTAACTATACTGTACCTGTTTGCCTCTTGGTGTTGTTCCCCATGAGGGCTGGTTCCTGCATTGCCAATGATGCTTTTGTGTTTTTTGCTGTGGTCACTCTGTGCATGGATATGATTGCACCTTTACTTGGTCCCAGAGCACCTGCTTTAGGTTAAATAAGGCTCTGGTTTGTGACGTTTTCAGTTATGTACCTGGAGGGTTTGGTGATTTTTTAATCCTACTCCTCACTGTTTGAACTTCAAAGTAATCTAGGTCTTACTAAAAGGTTTTGATTCTCAAACATTTTTAAGTATAGGTGTCTTTCACAGCTATAGCAGGCCATCAATTCAGGTTTTGAACTACAGAATCCTCTTAAACAAATTTTGATTGTCTGACGATGAGTGAGAGCAGTTAGAGCTTATTCTGACTTAAGTGGCTAGTGACTATCACCAAAAAGGGGAGGAAGGAGACAACTTACTGTAAGTACCACAGATATATTTTTAATGCTTTCTCCTAGAACTCTCTGGCAGTTGTTATGGTAGACTGTTTCGAGCTTGAATATGTTTTAAATTAAATATATATAAATAGATGTTGGAAGGACATGTTATCTTTAGTACTTTCTGTTCAGCAGATGAAAAAAGCCTAAGCCTTTTGCTGTCCATAATTTTAGTGTGTATCTAAAGAATGCTGAAAACATGAAAAATGAAAACAAAGCCCAAGCTGAAAATTTTACTGTAAATGGAAACTTGAAAAAATGGTGAGCTGGGTGTTTGCTGTAAGAACTCCAGTGCATTGGGAAAATCCGATTTCCTTCCCAAAGAGGGATGGTCTGGAACTGTCAGAGGCTTCTGATTTCCCAAATGACAGACTCTGGTAGCTTTTACAGATTATGAGAACCAATTCTTCCTGTGAATTTTGTGCTCACATGGAATCCTTGAGCGTGTTGGAGAGCGTGCGGATTGGGACCTGTAATTCTCTGATTCTGTTCTATGATTCTATGACTCCAATCTTATGCCATTAGTCCCATTAAATAATTCTAAGCTAAGATAAACTGGAATGAACTGTTGTCTCTGCTGTCTTTTAAACACTTGTTCTTATTTTCAAGTGAGGTAGCTATTCTATCTGTGATTTTTCTGCTTTCTGTGGATGAGGGAAGGCTTTCACTGAAGTTCCCGTAGTCATAAAACAGGAAGTTTGTTCCTATAAATTATAGAAATGTTCCAGGCACTGCCTGTCCTGTTTTACTCATGATCATTGATCATGTATCATCCTGTTTTGATTAAATATTTCATTTTCTTAGTATGGAAAGAAAAAAGGACAGTTTTCTGTGACAAATCTGACAATACTGGGCTTATGTGTATATGAGTATAATGGAGATGGAATTCAGGTGTGTCAGAGATTCTGCCCACCCCTACAGTAAAGAGGTAATTTCTGCACAAGGAATATTTAATCATGCCTTGTGGAATGGGCATGTACATTGGTCTCTGGAGTGAGTGATTCTGCTTGTGATTTACGTGCCCTGAGAGAACAGGAAAAGCTCATATGTGGTTACTCAGTTTCAGCCAAGGAATGTATCTGTAGGGGAGAATGCAGTGAGCTTGTGTGCTGGTCTGTTTACAGGGATTTGAATTAAAACCAGTGATCTTGCATCCCACTGCTACTTCCATTGTAGACTATCAACCTACAGAGTTTTGTCTTCTTGCCAGAGTGAATGTTAAAGTAGTGTTGGTACAGAAATGCTTTTCTTATAAAGGTGTGCTTTGACGAGACTGAAGATGATGAGAACTGAAGTCAGATACTCAGACTGATTTATATATTATTTATTTCCCTCTTCCTTAGGCTACAGTTTTGCATGAGTCATTTTTCATGGAATGAAGTTGTGGTTGCCAGCATGGGGTTAAAGTAGAGAAGTCTTAGGAGGAGAGGAATTAAAATAAATTTGTAAGGTATTGCTTGCATAAATAACCAAACCCAGTAGTATTTATACCCTTTTTATAGCACAGTTATCTAGAATAATACATACAGTAATGCTATATACAGACACGGCTGCAGTTCTATACATAGCTGACTTGTTCTTCTGTTTTATCGGCTTCGTTCTCAGTGAGCAGCAACGTATCCAGCAGAATGGCTGATGATGCCTGGATGGGTGAACTCCTCAGCCTCATTGGGCTCTGGTACATAATGGGGCTAATCCCATTTCTCATCCCATTCATGACAAAAAGCTTGGAATTTTCTGCCACAGAGCTTCTGAAAGAGATCCTGCTGGAGTGCTTCCGCAGGGCCTTGATGGGCTTTGTGGTCTGATAGTTGCAAGTGATATACCTGCTGAAAGCCTCCCTAAATGTTTTATTGAAGAGTGTGTATACAAGAGGGTTCACTCCTGAGGATACATATCCTATCCAAACAAATATCTCCAAAAGCTTTTGAAAAACCTCCTTGTTGCAGGAGTTGCACAAAACTGAACTTATGTTTGTTATGAAAAATGGGCACCACATCAGCAAGAAAAGAAAAAATACAATCCCCAGAACTTTTGATGCCCTTTGTTCATTTGTTATGGTTTGCATGGACTTCCTCCCAATTGTAGATGTCCTGCAGAGAGGCATGTCACTGGGCAAAGTCTGGTCCTTTCTGGAGCCATTGAGCATGGCCACCTTCTCTGGTGAGGAGGCAGGTGTTGTGTCACGCTGAAATACTGTAGACACTGTTGACCAAGTGAAACGCTGGGGT
This sequence comes from Grallaria varia, assembly GCA_013396735.1. Taxonomy (NCBI): domain Eukaryota; kingdom Metazoa; phylum Chordata; class Aves; order Passeriformes; family Formicariidae; genus Grallaria; species Grallaria varia. The sequence continues at coordinate 2,624,370 of VWZG01013475.1, read as the reverse complement.
GGCTTGTTGATCAAATAGGCTTTCTTGCGCAGCACTTGGATTGTCAGAAAATAGGTGACAATCATGATAGCGAGGGGAATGAAGAACGCAGCCACTGATCCGTACAGAATGAAGTCATGGAAGCGATCAGGCATCAGGACACACGTGATGTTTGTGGAGTTGGTATCTCCGTCTTCAATGCCTCTGATAGGGATCGGGATTGCAATGCCTGCAGGAGGAAAAACAAGTACTTCAGCATGTGGCATTCGCTTGCAATCTCCTCATTTGGGTCTGCAGCCTCAGGGTTTCTAAAGAAAGCTAGTTCCTGAGCTCTGGAGCAGGCACAGGGTGACAGACACAACACGAGTTATTGACAGCATCACGTGGGTAATTGGGCAAACAGTACTTTGTAAGACTTGGCAAGCTGAGCTTTAAGAGGGTGCCCTTTCTAAGGAGATTGGGCCTAACCCTTAGTAATTGAGGAAGCAGCATAAAGTTGCCAACTTTCAAGTGTAAAACACATGAATTGCTTTGACTCTAGTTGTTAGAATTAGTATGGCTTTTCCTCTGGTGAAATGTGTTTTCCTAATGCCATCTGCCCTTTTTTTTCCTCTTCTCAAGGGTAACCTTTGCACTTTTTGAAGGGCAGTTTTGTAAATACATAAATTAACCAAGTGACTGGACACAGACAGCTGACTTTTTTCATCCTGCTTGACTCTTTCATATATACAAGTAGTTAAATAGTTGCCAGAATTATGCAGTATGTGTTTGAGATGGATTTGTTGTTTAAAGTCTCCTGCATATTTAGGAGTGTTTAAATGAGAATGGCTAGCTCTGTAATTCACCGCTCGTTTAAAAAAATGTTAGCAGTCTTGTCTTTTAAATGAATTTTTTATAACCACTAAATTACAGTCAGCACTTCATTTGCCAGCAGTCTGACATTACAACAAAAACAACAGGTTCCTTGCTGTCTGGTGAAGGTTATTTGTGCTGTTTTCTGATACCACTTAATGAGATATGGGGATTTAGTGTATTCCTCTGCTACTCGGCTTACTGAAGTTGGTTGAAGGCAGTGAGAAAAATGGGTTAGTCTTCAGCAACTTGATCCCTTTCTCAATTAGAAGCACAGCTTCAGGTACAGCCAACATTTCAAATGAGGATTGAACCAAATTAACCTTTGATTTGGAGAACCTGGCTCAGCTGCAGAGAAGTTTTGTGTTAAATAAAAAGAAGTTGGAAAGTACAGCACTGGTTAAATGGCAATAAATCAGGCATTAAAAGGCCAGCTTGTAAGTGTCTTGTCATGCTGAGTTTTCTTTTTGTTTTCGTTTGATAAAATAAAAATAGCCTATTTTCTCCTGTCATCACAGCTCTTCCAGAATTTTTTTCAAGTCAAAAATTTTGGGTTTAGGGACATTTGCCTCAGCCAAGAAGGTGGATATACCCATTCTCCTATGCATCATTGGCCTTAACAATGCAGAATAATACTGTTTTCTCTTGCACATAGAGCATATAGCACTATGGCTGCCTGCAGCATGCATTAAGTTGTTTGAATTTAGTGTTTTAAGCATTATAGACAGGTGAGGTGCTGCATGCACATCACAGGGATGCTAATATCATGAAAGTTTGTACCTTTATGTAAACTGTTCAGGGTTTGTTGTTTTGGGGGCTTTTTGTTAGATATTATCCCTTCTGTATGCTTTATTGGGAGTGCATCTTAGCCTTCAGTGTGGATGTTACCAGCCACTCATTTAGCTTTCAGTCTTTGGTCTAAGTAATGAACCTTTCTGTACTTGCTTCATAGGGCATTTGTAAGGCACTACTCAAGGCTTAAAACTGTGTTTGGGACAGAATATACCACCACAGGAACATGAACCTTGCTTTCCTGGGAGGAATGCTATACATGTGGATATAGTCATCTGGTTTTTGAACTTTTAGGACCACGAGGAAAAGTGATGATTATCCTGACTCAGTCCTTGGCCTTTCTGGTGAGCCTGATAAGGAGCAGCGGTTCAGGCAGTTTTTTATGATGTAGCTGTGTATGATCCAAGAGGTGGACTTCCACCAGCCTGGCTGTTAGGGTCCACTAATCAATAGTGCTTGGCTAAATTTTCCATTTTGCCCAACTTTCACGTATTGTTTCAGACACGAAAAACTTCTGTGTTTCTTTTCCAGTCTCCCAAGTCTCACGTACCTATTGAAATGAGCCAAACCACGATGATTTTGATGATTGTTGTAGCCCATGAATTGTACTGACTAGCCTGGATTGGCTTTTTTATCGCAATGTAGCGGTCTAGTGAGATGGCACACAAGTGCATGATGGAAGCAGTGGAAAAGAGGACATCAAGGAACAGCCAGATAGGACACAAGGCAGTTGGTAAAGGCCAGGTATTGTCTGAAAGAGAACAGAAAACTCATTAGAATCTGAGCTTTTTGAGAATTTTCAGTGTGTGATTTTCCCTTGGCATCAGAGCCTTTGAGGTTCATAGTACTACAGGAACTGAGCTTTGCCACTGCCTCAGCTGGATTCTTTCTTTAGTTAGCTCCTAATTATCAGGGTTGCTGCCATCATATTGATCAGGCTGTTTGTGTATTGTAAGCCTTTAGCTGTCTTTTTTTCCTTTTTAGATCAGAAGCTCTTTGTGGCAAGGACTCTGGATTAAAAAGTTCACGAAAAATGGGCCATGACTGTTTGGTTCTTGCAAGCCTGCTGCTAAATGTTTATTTTCAGCTGTTTCTCCTTGATAGTCCTATGATTTGGGGTTTTATTAAATGGTGAAGATAAGGGTTCATAACCAGTGTGTAAGTCAATCATTGTAACTGCGTGGTTGAACCTTAGTGGTGATTTTGAAGAGTCTAGTTCACAGAGTTTTAAAATGAGTTTGGTGTGTCACTTGAGCAGATACAGTTGAGTAATAATGTGGCAGAGCGGGCCTGTTCTGTCTCAGTAACAATTTTGTAAAAATTGAATGCTTTGATGTGTGTCTTTTTTTTTTTTTTCCCCAAGAGCAAGGAGATTTTAGGTCTGCCATCCTGTTTCTTACAGTAGTTATATGTCTTTAAAGTTTTTCTTTATAGCAAACTTAGGGTCTGTCAACTGCATTGTGTCCAAGGTAAAGGTTTTGTAGTGTTTCACCTTCCAAAAGGCTCATAATTTTGAGAGTTGTGTCTCCCATGCCAAATGAACTTTAATGGAACTGATTATTTTTTTAAACTTGTTTATTTTCAGTCAGAAGTCATTTGAATTGCAATCCAGTGTTCAGTTCGAGGTGCACTTTGAGGTGTTGTGTTAGAAGGTTGGTTGTAGTCCTCAGAAGGAATGTGTGAATAAGGAAGATTTTTCTGTTTTAATGGTAGAAGTTGGTCTACTAATATATTCTCCTCCCTTATATTGTGCTCAGTCAATAGGCACATAAATAGTAATGCCAGAGAAATCAGTTCCTTATTGAAAAAAAAGACATTTCTAATTAATCAGATTGGTTTTAATTTCCTTGCTCAGAATAGATAGATCTACATGCTGAGAACACCGATTGAGCTGGAGTTTTTGTAATGTCCAGTCTTGTCAATGTGGTAACATTGCAGTAGTTTGAGATGAAAACATTTTTTCGCAATGTGACTGATAGATGGAAATTATAATGGTGCTGCCTTGACCTGAATTATAAACTCCACAAGATGGAATATTTTAAAAAGACAAACATAGCAAATGCTTGTCTGAACTCTTACCTATGGTGGGAAACCTTCCATGTTAAACAAAGAGAAGGGATAGATGGAGCCCTGCACTGAACCTCAGCTGTCCCCAAAGCAGAGGGCTCAGGGTGAGGATGATGTGAGGCAGAAGGGAAAGAGGCAGTTTGTTTTCAATTTATTAACCAGTCACTTTTAGTATCTGTCATACCTGTTCTCTAAAAATAGATTTCATGGTTGAAATTATGCTTCAGAAAAATTACTCTTGTGAGGCAGATATGAGAAAGTTGTAATTAGTATATTAGGAAATGCTTACTAATCTTTGATTTTGGTGTCTGTTCTTTTAGCTGGCACTAAGGTATGCTGCACTTTTGAAACGGGTTTCCTTTAAAAAGGAAAACTAAAATGTCTTGTCTCATGTAACCAGCTGTAATAATAGCAATAAAAAGAAACAGTTAAAAGAAATAACTAATTTGATGGGTTTGAAATGTTTTTGTTCACTTCAGAAAATTAAGACAACTTCTTTTGACTTTTTGATGAAGGATTAGTTCAGATAAAATGTGAACAATGGAAAGTGTCTTCTACCGCTTGAAGGATGGCGGATAACACAGCTGGATTTCCAGTGAGCAGCTGATACTTCTTTTGTGCCACTCCCTGGGTTATAACTGCTTTGTGTTCTGGAGAATCATGGTGTGATAAATTCTTTCCTTTTCTTAGTTAATTTATTGTTTGCAGAAGAAAACCCTTGAATGTCTTGCAACAAAAGGCACTTTTCCTTCCTTTAAATACACATATATTTAAACAGCAATCTGATGCAAAGCAACCTTGTAAGTTTTTGATTGTAAGACCTTTTATGAGTTGACAAGTGCAACTGAACAGAATAAGCTTTATTTTTATCTAGTTTTGAACTGGGTGCTGAAAACGTTACCACATTCAGGATTGTAGCATTATGTCCTACTGTATTTGTGTGTATGAGATGATGGTTTTTATCCAAACAAAATCAAAGTAGACTTTAAATGCAGTAGCTGATAAGACCTGATAAGTTCTGATAAGGACTGAAGATTATGGTTATTATTTAAATGAAACAAATAGCATGAAACTGATACTTAAAGCCCAAAGGAGCCACATAATTGTCTGGGATTCATTCTGTGGTGTATTTTGCTTTATCTTACTTTGATTTGTTGGTTACACCTGCATTAGAAACTCTGTGCCTGGTGTTTGAGGGACTGCTCTGGGCTGAGTTCTTGTGCTTTCCTTGTGGTGGTGGCAGAGTCTGTCACTGTTGGCTGGGAATGGGGAAACGATGGAATATTAATTTCCCTTTGGTACTCAGAAAGCATCTCTGACCTTCATGTTTCTTGGTAATTGAAATGCTGATTTAAACAAATTAGGGAACTGGATTTTTTAAAACTTGTTTTTAAATGCCTTAGTTACCCAACAAATGTGCCTACCTGAAAACTTGTCTGTTTTTTCCAACTGTCATGTAGTATAAGTTAAAAAGAAATTCCTTCTTCCTACAAACCTTGTCTCATGTCCTCCAAGCACTTTCAGCAGTGCTGCTGTTGCATATTTTCCTTATTTTGAGTAAAAACAAGATAAAATACATGCTTTAAGATTTGTCTTGCACCTTAAGAGAAGATGAGCTTTTACTGTAACTGTCTACCCTTGATTAATCTTTATTTAAGAAAAGCTTTATTTATAGGAAATACCTTAGAAATGTGTAATCCTTAAAATGAAGTACAGTGTAGAAGAGCTCTTCTTGCTGTAAGCCAAAGGGTTTTTGGAAAGCTTGAGAGAAAGCACTGCTTGCGTACATGTATAGGTGTGATTAAGAGAGGTCTTTGAATAGACTTGGAAACTGTTGTGGAAGGGCTGCAGAAGTGTGTTACCTGTAAAGGGCCGTGTTGCTGGTAGATAATGATGCTTTTGCTGAGGTGGAAATGGATACTTTCAGTCCCCGGCTCATTGAAGCCTAAACTTCAGTCTTGATAGTGGAGCGTGTGTGTCTGTGGGGCGTTCACCCTCCTGTCAGTGCTGGGCTCCGTGGGCTGCCAAGGCTTCGTGTCTCCAGGCTGCACTCTATTTTTTTTTTAATTTAACCAAACTAATGCGTTGTTTTGGTTTTTTAAAAAAATTATTATACTCGCTCTGTGAGAAATAAACCTTTGTTTTCTTACTTATCTTTAGATTTGAGATTTTGGGAAGTAGCTCTCGATTAAAGTAGTTTTCTCTGGTAGTTCACAGAAGCAAGAAGGGAAGATTTGTTGTGGTTCATCATCAGTAATGAGGGAAGATGAAGGCAGTGATTGCTTATGATAGATTAAAATAATGGTTTGCAGCCTAGGATGAGCAGTATTGCCTTCTATTTTCAAGTGCATGACTACCAGGAGTAGAGACTATATTTTAAAAGAGGCACTATCTCCAAGTAACCCATTGCTCACCAAGCCATGGACATCGGACTCCTTACTGCTGCAGGCTTTGCAAATGGAAGGATCTCTCATGTGCTAATTTGACTATCCAGTGAGTAGCAATATTTTTGTTCTCCTTCAGTAGTTCTTAGGGCTAGCAATTTGGCTAACTGGTTTGAATTTAGAGAATGAAATGATCTCCTAGTTGGGCCCTTTTTTTTTTTTTTTCTTTTTTTTTTTTTTTGTAAGAAATGAGAAGAATTTAGTGAGTAATAAAAGCTATGAAATGTTTATGTATTCTGACACTTGCACTCCTAAATTAAAATTGCTGTATATGCATGTACTGGGGCACATTTTGGTTGCTCTGCTGAGAATAAATAATGTGCTGTACATGGCATCACACCTGTGAGTTGCATTTATTTACTTATTTTTAAAAGTGTCATCTCTTTGATAGAGAGACAGTTCTATTTCAGAAGATTTTTTCAGTAAGCATACCAATATCTGTAGCAGGTTTTGAACACCCTGTGACACATTAATTTGTACAGTCAGGATCTTAGTCTGACTGCACTTTGTTTCACACCTTTTCCCTCAAATATTCTCCGCATAATTAGGTATCAATCCCAAATCGGAAGCATAATATTTGTACTCTGTATCTAGAAGCTGCAGCCAGCTCTGTCATTATTCAGGAAACATTCCTGTATGGAAGTGCCAGGAGGCTGGCTTTAGTTTGCTCTCTGGCTATCAATGACTGTTCTTTGTTCAAGTAGTTATCTGGCTAATGTAGCTTCAAGATTTAGAGTTGTCATATATTTAAATATCTGTTCTAGCTTCATTCCAGTAACTCCTCATGTTTTGCTCACACTTTGAACTTCTATAAACATCTCAGCATCTTCTCCCAGTAGGTGAAGAGGCAAAGCAGTTTTTGTGGTTGGCTGCCAAAGAGACTTGTATGTGAGAAATCTGAGTTTTAGCCACTGTTATGTGGAAGGCAGCTTGCAGCCTTAATTAATTATAACTGATTTTACTACTTTTGGGTAAATTTCCTGCATCATGAAAGATGTTTTTGTTTGACTTCTGAATTAAGATTCCTAGCATGCTTTAAGCTGTTGTATCCAGGGCTTAGCAGTGGATTAATTGAGAGATTAAGGAGCAATAGTCTCTTTATAGAACTATAAAGAAAAGATTTGTTAGTCTAGCAGAAGAAAATAACAAAAAAAAATTATCTAGAACAAAAAACACCACCACCACCAAAAAAAGAACTCCACAAAATCCAGAATTTGCCTTCCCTTCCTGTTGATTGCAAAACAATACTATGACTTGTTATGGTTAGTAGTTTTATTATTAATGAGACCTTTGGGAGGAATTGAGTAGTTACAGTATCTGTGTGTATGTATGTATATACCCATCCACCTCTTGCCTTCTCACACACATGTGCACATACATGACATACCAAGGTTTTCTGTAAGTGAATGGTTTTTTTGAGTTAAAAAATCACTTTTCTGGTTATGTACATTCAGTTTTCTTTTTAGAAACTGTTGCTTGAAAAAGCTATTTTGTTATCTCAGCACTGAATTCTGACCTCCAATTTACACTTCTGTTTAGAGAGAAGCAGTCTGTAATATAGAGAAATTCAGTCTCAAGACATTTAGTGAATAAACAAATTTGTTAATAAAGTGATACCAGTTTTCTGCAGCAAACAAAAGCTACTGACGGCCTTTCTGAAATAAATTTTATGCTTGTGTTTGCTTGTTGCTCAGGCAACTCTTAGTCTAGCTTAGGAAAAATGAACTCCTGCAGTCTTTCCTTATCTTGAGCCCAGTGGTATCTATACCTTAAAGATAATTATATAAATCTGTAAGATTATTGAAAAACCTGTCTTGTTGATTTTTTTTCCATTTATGATATGAAAAGAAACTACTTAAAATATATGCTTAAAGAAACCCTAGGAGTAAAAGAGAGAGACTTTTCCATGGAGCTGCCTCTGATTAATTGTCAGAAGCAATATCTAAAATAAAGCTGGGCATGAGAGACTATGGAAAAATCATGTTTGTTCTGTAAGAACTAGTGAGAAAGAAAATATTACACCCAATGTATGTTCATGTAAAAAAACTCAAAACTATTTTATTTCATATGAAACAGACTAAATGACAAATCTGAATCTCAAACATTAGGTACATGGATCGAGGCTTCCTTGGCTTGACAGATGAGTTAATTCTTTAGGATGCTTTATAAACCTGCTGCTTTACTCAGGGTGGGAGAAAATGGATTTTTCTGAAACTGGTAAAGGTTGTAGTCACTGATGGTACCAGGGACCACCTCTGCTCACGGAGCTTGGAGTCAGTACTCAGGTAAAATCAGGTGTGTGACTCCTAGAAAGTTCAAAACCTGTTCAGTTTCCTGAACAGATGCTTAGTCTTAATTTTGAGTTTTTTAAGAGATGACTGCCAGCAATTAGTATAATATCCAATACAACAGATACCAGCATTGTGCTGATGTTGTTAAACATTCTATTACACTGTACAAAATGTACTTTCCTATGTCCAGCTCCTATTTAAATCAGTTCTAAGTATCGGGTGATTTTTGAATGGTTTGTTTCAAAGGAAAGAATATCCACAGTGGTTGTACTTCCCATAGAGATATTAAGGTATGTTAAGGTGAGAGGGAGGGAAGATTTTGCAGCCTTCATGCAAGTGGGTTTTACTATTATAATAGTGGAAAGCAAACAGCTTTTCTGTTTAAATTCCACCTCCCCAAATTGTACCCCATATGCAAGCCTGATGAAACAAACGTGCTGTACTTACCAAATAATATTATGAGAAGGGCAATCGGCATCACAAACAGACCCACAAGCAAATCTGCCACTGCCAAGGACGTCAAAAAGTAGTTGGTAGCATATTGCAACTTCTTCTCCAGCGACACAGCCAGTATGACAAGTATGTTCCCCCCAATGGTGGGGATTATCACCAGGAGGATCAGCAGCGCTGCCCAGCACACTTTGTTTCCTTGTTCGCCACTTGGGTCATCCTGCTTGGGTGCTCCTGTTACCGAGAGAGGTGACAGAGATCCATTGCCAGCTCCAAACCCGTTGAAGAAATGTAAAGAATAGGACATTTTTGTGTCCAGCAGAACGTGTTCAGGAGATGTGTTTTGTGCAGGAATTGTGTACGGTGCAAGAGTTCAGTGTTCCTCTCTGGTCCAGGATGGTCCTGAAGAAAGGCCAGCATGGTCAGTATAGTGAACTGGTCATCTGCTATTTTGAGATACTGTAACCATGTCCGAGATGGTATCCAATTTTTTTATCCTGTTCTTTGCTGAATGCAAAATAGTCTTAAAAACAAAAGTCCTGTCTTGTGTCCATCTCTGGCTAGTAGGGTTCAGTGGTCTGGTCTCCCCTTTATAGCGAGTTTGAGGTTTCAGAAGATTATAGGAAACAATTCAGTAGCTGTGAAAAGTAAGCAGTGCATTAATTTCCTTTTTTCTTTCTTTCTTTCTCCAGCAGTAAAAAAGTGATAGATGAATCTAAATGCCAAACAGCTCCCTTTAGATACAGTGTGTGTCGATTTGCTCTCTGTGAGTACAAACTGATGCAAAGGCAGATGCTTGAGTTGTGTGTGTGCAACTCCTCCTCTCCCCAGTGTCTTGTCTCCAGCAGCGTGTGCGTAGGCAGGCAGCAGTTCCCATATCTCCCCTTATTAAGAATCCTATTTCTCCATAGAGGGAAACCCAAAAATACCTTCAGAAATTATGTATGAGGTTTCCGTTTTAATCTCTACAGCTCCTAATTTATCAGGTGAGGGTCAGGAAGCTGCAGACAATAAAACACTAGTGACAGTCTCAAGGGGACTGTAAAGATTTATCGAACTGAGACTTCTAAATTTGCTCATTACTTGAAGGGGCGGGGGTGAGTAAAATGCTTGTTTTTGTAATCTGAGCAGGGCTTTTATTAAGCACAGCCTGTTCTCTCCCTCTGTCTTTCTTTGTCTCTCTCAACTCTGCTAAAGACTTAAGACTTGCATTTCCCCCTTCAAGCAGAGATTCAAACAGCTGTCCTGGCATTAACCTGAGCAAATGCTCAGTTACTGAGAAGATTTGATGTGTTGCAATTCTCAGGTGAAGAAAGTCTTACCTCTTTCTGTTGCATTTTAGTAGAGTTCACTTTGAATCCAGGAAGATCCTTAGTCGTCTTCTTTTTCATCACATGGTGAATTTTGAGATTTTTCACTACTTTCTGGAAAACAAGTTGTTAATTTGCTTTTGGCTTTTATAATCTTTCTGAAGATTGCCTCTTCGTGTGCATTTGTTTAGCATGTACATTTCTTCTATCATCAAGATTAAGAATTTCTGTTTTGGGAAAAATGTATTCTCACCCAGATGTTTTCTCCAACTCTAAAATGAAGAGGAATCTTTCTTACCACATTCAAAAAAAGATAGAAATAAGGTTGTGTTCTTCTTTGCTGTCCTTTCTCTTCCATTCTTTGTTGATTTTACTGAAGTGATGAGCAGAGCCTGTGTGCAGTTTTCCCTCTGTTCATAAGCAAAACTCACAGTTTGCTGCTGCCCTTGTTCGTTGATTGACTCATTCCAGCGTATCCAACTCCAAGTGCTTGAAAAGCAGGGAAGTGAGTGAAGAGTGGAGGGTTTGGCTGGAAGAACAGCCTCAGAGAGCGGGTTAATGGATTCAGTGCTGCAGCACTGGAGCGTGTGCTCCGTGTAGCCGTGTTGTATCTCTGCACCGTGCTGTGTGTCTGTGTGCGCCGCTCGCTCGCTGGGCTCTCTTGCTCGCTTGCTTTCTGGACAGAAGCACAGTTAACCCTGAAAAGTTCTGCTGCCCTGTAAACACTCCAGGGTTTTTCTTGCCTAATTTTATGAAAGTATTGTCTGGCACACTATTTTAAGCATGTGCACTGTTACTTTAAAACTTTCTTCATGCAGCTGCTTTTTGTTATCCAGAGTGTTCTCTTTTATTATCTTTCAACTTTCAGTCAGATCTTTGCATAGTCTCTAACATCATCTTACAGTTCTGCATGAAAATAGGAACAGTCATTCCAAGATCACTTCCAAGGACAATAGCTCCAAAATTGTATAATAATTCCTTGAATTTAATGCCAGAAGAGACCATGAGATCATGGTCTACCCCCCTGTATGACACCAGCCATTACATTCCATGAATTGCTAGTGCTCACCAGCATGAGCTGGAGATCAGATCCTCAGTGAACTGTGAATCAAAAAATTCGTGTCTTTAGGATGGAGCTCCTGGGGGGACAAAGAAAGCAAGCTGCTGCCAGAAATTAATAGTAGTACTTTACTTGAGGTGTGTTCAGATAATACAAGAGAATTTTCAGTAGTTTTCACCTGTTCCTTATTTTTCCTGTTTAAAGGAAAGCAATAAAATTGCAAGCTGTATTCATTTACAACTGACTGTTGATATCTTTATTCCTCAGAAAAGTACATTTTAGGAAAATAAAGATTAATCCAGCTATGGTAGTTCTGTTTTCTTATCTGGCCAACCCCCCCCCCCCCACCCCGCCGTTGTCACCTCACTACTGAGAGAATAGAGCATATCAAAACATATAAAAAGTGAAAACCAAGGCAGGACAATACTTTATTTAGTTAATGAGCATTTGGATTCAGTTTTTCTTAAGCTCCACTGTATCTAATCAACTTCTGGTTTGTATTTCATCAATCTTGAAAGCTCTGCTGGTGATAATCTAACTGTGCTTGAGGTCTTTACCAAGATTTCCATTGGATTAAACACAACCAATGTTCACTCTTTCTGATTGTAAAGATGAAGCTTATTTTCAGTTATCCTTGTCACTTGAGCTGGTTTTTTGTGTTGTTGAAAGGTGGCTGGAACTACTGCACTTGGGAGAGCTAGAGCTACTGGCAGTCTATCTGCGTCATAAATGGAAAAACAGTGATCCAGAGTAAAACCACCAAAGTATAGTAAAAGATAAGAGTTATCGTTTATCTTCAGTAGGTATGTGCCTCATACAGATCTTCATGTCACATCTCTGAATCTAAAGAACACAATTAAAAAATAGTTAATGCATCTATTGGGACCATCTGCTAATCATCAACATCAGTTGCTGCATCATTATATTGAAAGACTTTTATGGTTTTTTACTTTTCATGCTTTCTCTTTTACAAGGCAGCAGACGCTATTCCTCAATCACTGCAGAGTGGAGGAAGTATCAGAGTTACAGAAGTGTAATTTTGTTGACTTGAGTTCTGTAGCGCCTCTTTAGAAATTTTCTTCACAGATCTTACCATCCAAGGATCAGCACTGTTGGCTACTGCAGTAAAGGTTTGTTTTGGTCTGAGTGAAAGTCAAGTGTTCCCACTTCTGGAATGCCTCAGGAGGTGTTATAATGTCACCTATATGGCAAAATCCTCTTTTAGCCACTAGAATGACTAAATTAAATTAGGAAGAGGGAGGCAGCTTGATGAAGCACCCGCTGAAGGCTGTACTGTTGCCTGCACATTGTTCTGATGAAAGCTATTGAATGCATTCATATCTAATTGAAAAGGAAATTGTTTCTTTAAATACAGATAAAACAGTTATCTTAGGAACTTGCAGAGGAAGATCATAACAAGTTTAGTGGCATGTAGGCTTGCATATCAAATATACCTGCTTGGTGCATTGTTAAATTTCAAAGAGCTAGGAAACCTATCTGCGTTTTGTGATGTGTTTTGGACTTTCCCAGGTTTGAATCATTTCTAAGAAATACATCCTCCTCTGTATCTATTACAGATCTGCAGCAGGTTTTTCACTGCATGCTTCTGGCCAGGCTTTTTGTGCAGTCTGCTGTTCTACCCCCATATCCTGCTCTCCTCCTGTGTTTGTGATGATAAACCTTAGACCCCACTCCTGGTCGCTGTAGCCAGAATATTTGAACCATATGTAGATATTGTTTTTATTTCCCACTCCTTGCTGCTACTTCTGTTTTCAAATTGTCAGTACTATTTTATTTAAGTGGAGTACCTGGGGGCAATGGGAGGCTCCTGGACGTTCTTGCTTAGACTACTAGGAGGCATTTCAGAGAAGAACATTGTGGAGAAGGGGGCTGTGCTGCACATGACATAGTTGTAGGAAATTCCTGGCTTGGAAATAACTGGGATAATTTTTGTCCAGAGAGGGGAACAGGGTGTTTAGTCTACACTGAAATATATCAGTTTGTTGCATTTTAATCTGCAAGTTTTCAGTCTTCTATGTATTCCCCCCTCTGCTACATGCACCGCCTTCAGAAATGGCTGCAAATTGTGCAGTTAGATATCCACATTCCTCTTTAATTAACTCATTCATGGATAAAATTAAACTTTCGTTAAGCTTTTTTTTTTTTTCCCTAAGTCATCACTACATTACTAAAGCAACTTGTGGAAATATTCTGTATAAAATGATTAATTAATGACCAATAGTTTAGAAAGTTATAAATATTTAGAATATTTTGAAATATGACTGGAGAGACTTAATGAGGAATTTAGAAGATATATTTGATATTGTTCTTCAGTTCTCTGGCATTTCATTTTTCAAAGAGTTGTATAGTACTTAAATATTTAGACTAAAAAATAAGTGATGCTTCCATTTTTAGTCTTAATCACAAGACGAATGTGATGGATTTTATTCTGTATTCTGTTTATTTGCTCATTGATGCCACCTTATACATATGCATTTCATGTTTAAATATTGCTGAAATATAAAGAAAAATGGCAATCATACTTTAACCTTCAACATGTTCAGCTTACAGAACTGGAGATAAACTGCACAAAGATATTTGGATGTGATTCTGACTGGGCTGTGATCTAAGAAACTTCAAGTGGAGTATGCTCCAAGATACAGGAGTTTTTAGTTTGTCTTGTTGCATGCCTCTTGGGGAAAAAAGATTAAAGTGCATTGTTAAAGAGAGTTCATGTACCCAACAATGTTCTTCAACTTTGAGGAGCCCAACAGGGCTCTTACAGGCACAGCCTACTGAGAACTACAATACCTGTAGATGTTGCAGTTGTAGTTTTTAAAAAAAATCCCAAACCAGCCAGTATTACAGATTCCTGATAATGTTGCAGTATGAAATGTATCTTAGTGAAAAGGCAATACAGTTTCATGTTTCTCTGCAAAATATGGAGGTCCTTCCATGGTCAACACCATGGATTGAAAGAGAAACTGACTGCCTTCTGTGTCCAGCTTACCTGGGTGGTTTTGTTCGTATTAGTCTGTCTTAGTAACAGTCAACATCCTAGTCCTCATTTTGTTAAGTTTTGCACTGGGTGCTTAAGAAAAATTTTCTTTCCTCTCTCTGAGAGTAGTGAAGAATTCAAAACTTTCTTTGGTTTTTCGTAAGTTCTAGAGTGCTTACAAGCTACGTGTCAGCTTTTATAGAGAGAATAGGACATTTGTATATATATAAATGTTACTTATATTTTATTATGTCCAAGAAATTAATGTCCCCAGGAAGGAGTTCAGAGTTTAGGCTAAGGCTAAGGGAATTGGGCAGGAGTTAGGCAAGTCCTCTGTGTTTTCTTGGGCACTGCTTTCTAGAAAGATTTGAAATCCTTAACAGCACAAGGTGTTTGTTTCTTGTGGAGATTTCGAGAGCACCAAGTTGGTGAGTAAAGCTAAATAAAATGCCAGCTGTTATGTTTTGCTGAGAATCTCTTATTGCTGTCTTGGTGCATCTTTATTTTTCTTCATGATTTTGTTTGGCTTCTGAAACAAACCAAACTGGATCTTGGAGGAAGTCCTTCATCTGCAGCCGATTTGTCACAACAGTAAAAACTTATCCTGGTGTAGGGTGGAAACAAAGCTGTAGCTGACTACTGTGTTGAAGTGCCATAGAAGAAACTTTTAGACATTTTTAGGTTCTCAATTCCTTTAGTTTCCTGGTAACAGAACAAAGTTGAAGCTCGTTGTGATGTAGGTTATTTTTTTGTATTCCGATCTGGGTTCACTGACGTCTGTGATTTCATGGTTTAGGTAGTAGCAGCTGAGCAATTTTCAGATGAAAATGAAGGAAATAATCAGGCCATTCTTTTGTCGTCGTTTTGCTGTTGTAGTAAAATGTAATTGCAAAAGCAAACTGCTTGAGCAAAACCAGTGTTAGGAAAAAAGGAAAGAACCAGTACATTAAAGATAATTTGGTTCTTAAAAATAGACATTGCCTATCTTTCTAAGATACAGAGCCCCGTTTAGAGGCATGCCTTAGGCTTTAATGTAGGAATTCTTTGATGAAATTATTTTACTGTGTTATGGGAAGGTCAGACTTGAGGACTATGGTACATTGCTTCTGTCCTCAAAATATATTAATTATACTCCAGGCTTAGAATTTTTACTGTGACTTTTAAGAGGGGAGGAAAAATTTGTGTCTGGAGATAAAACTTCTGCCTACTGAAACTCCAAGTGTTATCATGATATTTCATGTGATGTTATTGTCTGTGTTTAACTTGCAGCAATGACAGATGTCCGTATTAGGAGTGAGCGAGGGTATCTGGTTACCGAGTGTTAGCTGTGACAATCCATTTATGTTTTTCAGTACTGTTTTTAAGTTTTCTCACACTCTTCATTATCTCTCTCCCTCCCATCAGTGGTTTGTACTTTGTACCCACATTAATTCAGCCATCAGCATTCAGCAGAGTGGTGGAGGTCTCCAGCAGGGAACCAGAGGGGTGGACTTGGTTTGGGAACCTTCATGGGGCTGGTACCTGTGGAGTGGAAACTTCCTCCATCAGCAGGAGGACTGTCCCTCAAAAGTGTGCTGAGTGTCAAGTCAGCAGCTCGAGGGGCTGTGCTTTCAGTGAAGGGTGAAAGATGGGGCAGGGGAAGGAGAACGTGGTCGTGTTTTAAATGTATTCCCCAACTGGTTTGCCAGTTGGAAATAATGCCACAGGAGCACAATTGCAGCCTGTAACTGCTTATGAGGGCCTTTTAACTTCTCTTTTGATCACTTGACAGAATTGGTTTGGGTTTTGTGTATTTTATGAAGCGTGGGTGTGGGTTTATACAGGCTGACCCTTGGCAAGAGTGTGTATGACACTGTAAAGCATCTTGGCAGTAAAGGAGTAAGAAAATGTTACTGCATAGGCACTGATGCCAACAGTGTACTAAAGTCCTGTTCCTCTGATACACACTTTTGCAAGACTCTTTTGCTTCCTTGACCCACTTGTGGACCTGCCTTCTAGATCTCTGTTACTTGGGAAGACATTTTTTGAAGATTTAGGGTTTGAGAAGCTGTGTTACTGAGGGAAGTGGTGAGACCCATCACATAGCTTTAAGTCCCTAAGTGGATTTGTAGAAGGCCCCCTGTCAAAATGTTTGACCATTCTATGAATAGGTTGGAGATAAAAACACTTAAAATAATGGCCACAAGTAATTTAAATCTAGCTAAGAATTCTAAAATCAATTAGTGTACATTAATCCTGATTTTATAATAAAAGCTGTGTTGGAACTTCTGAGCCTGCAGACACAAATATGTGTCCAAGTTATTGATTCTATAAAATCCAGCTTTCTGAACATGAATTTAATGATTAATGCTTCTAAGTGTGTAATCACATCTTTGCCAGAAAATGTTTTTCTCTTCTTTGACTTACAATCTGCCTGTTCAACATTTGCTGTAGTAAAGCAAACACAAAGGTGTTAAAAGTCGTTGTGCAAGAGCCAAAGTCTTCTGTGCAGCTGAATGCTTGGGCTCATTTATTATAGGATTTGTGTCTCCTGGTCTCCACATCAGCTCTTCTTAAAAAAATGTTGTCAGCATCCAAGCTGTTGTTTGAGCAAAAGAGTGATAGGTAGTTTAAAATGTATCTTTTAGTTTATGGTCTCCACTTATATTGCTTGCCTGCAGGACTGAATTGTTCTGTTGCCTTGTTCATCCCCCTTTCTTAATATTTGTCATCACAGTTGTATCTTAGAGGCAGCAGAGTTTCCAGCAATTTTGTCTTTGCCCCTCCTTTTTTTTCCCTGCTGTTTGGAGTGAGGGAGGTGTGTTTAAGGTAATGATGGTAGGTGCGATTCTTTCCTCTTGTGAATGTTTTGGAAAAACTCATAAAAAACCAGGACTGGAGGCAGGAGTGAGGTAGATCTGGGTATTTGCTGAAGGGTTGAGTAGCCTCTGAAGTTTGGGTGCCTTCGAATCCATTCAGCAGTTGTGGAGGAGGACTGGAGCCCGTGTTGTTGATGGTGCTGCCTGTCTGTGATCAGCTGGAGCAGGAGAGAAGAATGTAAAGAAGAGTTTAGGACTAGTGATCAGAGGAGACCATGGAAAAGTGTTGAAGTGGGAATAGCTAGAGTAGAAATTAATTGATTGTGTGTGTAGAGTATAACTGAAGTATAATTGTGTCATATTACAGGCATGTCTTCTGTCCCCAGTCACAATAAAAGAAGAGAATTAACTAGATTATTGCTTAAAGTCGTTTTTATTTCTGTTTTCTATGATTCAGCTATTCATTTAAATAAAACCCATGCTGGAATACACTCTATAATGGTTTTTCTCTTGAGTTGTTGAGTGCTTTGATAGACACTTAATGATCCTACATGATGCTGTAATTCCTGTGTACAACAGGTACTGCTGCCACTCTCCAACCTCCATCTTTCAGTGTAGCAAAACTAAGAAGGGAAGCTAAAACTAAGGTGCTCTTGGCTTCTTGCTGTGTGCATTTCAGTCTGAAATCAATTTATAGTCAAAGTAAATGGCTTGCAAGACTGCTTCTAGCTTTGGGAATGTGATAATTAAAATGCTAGTCTGGGCTGCAAGGCATGGTGTGACAGAGTGAACAGACAGATGATGTTCACTTTGAAAACACATATAATTAGACCACTTTCATTTTATAGTTTCCCATCTTTCTTATTCACGAGCATGTACTTGCCAACCACATTCCTGCATTGGTCATGTGTTCATGGTGTCATGAGACTGGAAATGCTGAAATTGGCTGTGTATGATATTATCAAGTGGTTTGTGTGGCATCAAAATTAATGGAATGATTAATATGACTATGAAGACAGGAAGGAAATTAATATATCCACACCTGTGAGTTCTGCCCTGCTTCTGAAATACTCACTATTTACAAAACTGTTTGTATTAGCAACATGTGCTTCTTGCTGTAGGAAATTAATGTTCCCTCTCATCTCCCTCAGCATGGGGCTGGAAGTTCTGTTGCTGTAATGGCCAACAGGACACTGGTTCTCAGCTGGCGAGCACAGAGCACACACACCCATTTCAGATCTCTTGCAAGGCAACTACATCGCAGCATGAAGGAGGCAACAGTAGATATTGCTCATAAACTGATTGGAAGTGAACGTTGTGTCAGCAGTTCCTCACGTGCTTTGATTTACAGCAGTAGTGGGGGTGAGGAGTCGTCAGAAGCTGTGATTGCAAAAGGGGTTTGAGACTCACCAACCTTGAAGGTTGATTGAATGCTGGAGTTGGGTTTTGTGTCTGCTGATGGAAGATTTAGTGCTGTCTGTCTCCTGGAGAGTAAACCTCTGCTAGTGGAACGTCTGTCACAACAGCATGATTTCTAGAGATAACGACCTCGATCCCACAGATATATCATTCTGCTGGGTGATCTTTTAAAGGCATAAGATAATCACTAAAAAGGAAGACTTCGGTAGTGGGAGCTGTGTGTGATATCTGCAGTGATAGGAAAGTTTATTAATATGTGCACATCCCTGTTCTCCTTTTAGCCCATTTGTTGCTTCTCTGTGGTTGTATTTTGAGAAATGCAAAAACATACGATGTGGAAGGACAATATGAAATCTGGTATGAACAGTTAAGTCTCCATATTTTGAAGCACAATACCATATTTTGAAGAACAATAATAATAAATGACATTCTTTTTTTGCCTTTCTTTAGGACTCCTGAGCAGTGTCCGAGCGTGGTTTCTTTGCTGTCAGAGAGCTACAACCCCCATGTGCGTTATGGGGCTGCCATGGCTTTGGGGATTTGCTGTGCAGGCACTGGAAATAAGGTGAGGGCCAGAAGCATCCGTGGCCAAGTCTGTCCCAGCTCTCTCCTGCCACAGACACGTTTGTGTGGTAACTTCACACACACAGATAGATTTCTCACCCATGTACACTGCTCGCCAGCTGGACTACAGCAGTACTTTAAATTCTTTAACTGTTCTGGGTGTGGAGGTTCACTTCCTGCTTATACAACATAGATAAAGTAGAAGCATGTTTTTATACGTTCTTGGAATTT
Organism: Grallaria varia; assembly: GCA_013396735.1. Classification (NCBI taxonomy): domain Eukaryota; kingdom Metazoa; phylum Chordata; class Aves; order Passeriformes; family Formicariidae; genus Grallaria; species Grallaria varia. Next base: position 2,605,115 of record VWZG01013475.1, on the reverse strand, counting down.
AGTCTTCAAAAGAGTTTTCTTACTGTCAAGCTGCCATTGAACTTTAAATTGTGTTCAGTACTCCAAAATCAATACTCCCTTGCCCTTGGAGTGCCAGTGACAGGAAAACAGCAGGTGTTTTGCATAACTTCTAGTTCTTTTCTTCTTTCCTGCAATACACGATTCATGGAAGATCCATGTAGAAAAGCCAAGTGCAATGAAATTTAATTAAATATACTGTTGTTTCAGGCATGTAATTAAAAACCAGTAATTGTATTCTCACTTTATACGTGTTAGTGAAGGTTAATTCTCAGAGATGGTAACAGAGACCTTTTACAGTAGAAGGATTCCCACTTCTGCTGTGGGAAGTGAGCACTTGTTGGAACAAGCAGCAAGTAAACTTGGGAATAAGTTCCCTCTTCCTCACCCGCATGTGTATGTAATCTGCACTGGTACAGAATCACAGTTTCATGAAGATGCACAGTCTGTCCAAATGGAAGTAATCTTTCATGCTTCTGAGTCTTTGATAAATCTCTTGCTTATGTGTCTCATCCCTCCCTCAGCCTGGATTAAACTCTTGCTCTGTGGCTCTTGCGTGAGCGCTCTCCGGTGTGTCACTTGTGCTCTGCCAAAAGCACAGAATGCTGACGTGCACTGCCTGCCTTCTCCAGTATCTAAAGCATCTAGACTTGAAAGCCAACTGAAAGTCCTATTTTTATCCAGGTTGCTTTATTCTTGAGTGGAAGGTGGAATCAAGGAGCTAGGTATTTTTAACCTGCTGCATCTGACAAGATAATTTAAGTGGAAATGCTTTTAGTCTCAAAAATAAACCTGTTTTATTTCCAGATGCATTGTGTGGTGACCTAAACCATCTGATTACATGCAGACGTGTCTTCCAGAGCTTATATTAGTAGGTTTTGAAGGCTCAAATATATTCAAGTTTGGAGATCAGGAAGTTCAGCTCTTTGTTAAAGTGGATGTTCCATCCATGGTACTGAATGCTTGCCAAAGAGTGAATGAGTCACCTTCAGGTGGAGAAGCACAGCCTCTAACACAGCTCAGATGGCAAAAGCAGTCAAAGCAAAGGCTTGATATTATTCTAAAATAGTTTCCTGTATAAAATGAGCTTCTTTTTAAAAGCCTCACCTGACAGAAGTAAGACCAAGAGGGGTCTTTGCTGGGAATCACATGCTCTCAACTGCATTTGCAGCTGTCCTCAGTTTAAGTATGGACAGGAGAGATTGCCAAGTGATTCTGGCTGACTTCTGTAATCAGAAGATCATATAATAGATAAAATAGATAAAAGAGGTGGATATTAGGGTGGCTGTCTAGCTGTTATCTCTCCTGTTCCAAAGAGTATATAACAGCTTGCTTCACATGCCATTGCAAAGTGCTTTTAGAAGGTCCCTGTGTTGCCACAGACCAAATTTATCTCTGCAGCCCATGGCTTTCCAAACTGTCATCTTAGGTCTATTCTGCTTGGATCTGGAGTGTGGTTACTGAAGGTTGGTTGAGCCCACTAACAACAAACTGCTTGGAACCTCCTGCCACCCTTTACTCTGTTCATGTCCCACTTCCTAGTGAGCTGATTCAGATATAAACACAGAGAAAACTCACCCAGATACCAGAGAACTGTTTCCTTTTTTATTGTTACTAAATTATCAAGCTCGAAAAGCTGAGAGGTGAGACAAGGGCTGCAGCTAGCACAGGGAAAGGGGAGAGGGAGGGACTGGGTAGCTGAAGGGAAACTGAGGAAGGAGAGGGATCTTGCTTGTGGTAGCAGTGAATTTAGATGAGCTCAGTTGTCCTGTGTAAGTGCACTGGGGACCTTGCATGGTTAGAAATTAGTTTGTCTCTCTAATAATTCCATGTATATTTAAGCCATGGCTTGCAAAGTAGCAAATCTGTAAGTGGAGTTTTTCATATTCAGTGACTGCATTGAAGACAATAGTTACTGACAGGTCATTGTGGATCATGTTCCTGTTGTGCTTATCTGAGAAGTCACTGAATTTGAAGAAGCAGTAGAGCATTTTGAACTGTGCTAAAAACCTAGATTCACTATATGGGTGCTCAGAGACTGCCCTACTTGAAATGAATGTTTTCATGTGATTATAAATATTACAGGTTCTAACAATAAAGTGTAAGGCCAAGAATTTGGAATCTAAGATGATTAATGCATCTTTTGCTTGCCCCTGTTGTTTAGCTGTTGCCTAGTTTCTGCAGCTAGATCTTGTCCCACCAATTCATCACTTGTATTTAGTGTTTTGGTTTTTTAATTCCTGATTTTTAGATTAAGATCTAGAGAAATACAGATTTTTGCGTCACTTACAAAGAACAGGCAAAATATTTTAAAAACGTTATCTGATAGCATCAATCTGATAACCTTCCATTGAAGTACTGAGTCCTGGCATACTAAAAATAATAGTATTAATTTTGTGACTCCTTTCTTTCTTTGTTTTAGGAAGCAATTAATTTGCTTGAGCCAATGACAAATGATCCTGTGAACTACGTACGTCAAGGAGCTCTGATTGCATCTGCCCTTATCATGATCCAGCAGACTGAGATTACCTGCCCAAAGGTAGGGTTTCATTCCTTACATACCAGCTTGTCAGGTGGGAAAATGGTCTTGGATGCCAAATCTTTAGTGCTTGGCACTGCATGGAAGCACTGGAAGAGAATGCGCATGCCTTGTAAAAAGCCAGAGCTGGATGTGCAGCAGGAAGCTCCTGCATGGGTCAGAGCATGTTCTCAGAATGGGGGAGCCATGGCTGCTGATGGAAACATGCCTGATGGATGGCAGTATTTTAGCTCTGGGCACTACAAGAATAAATGCCCTTTCTTAGAAGGTCTTAAAGCATCCTGTAATAATATGAAAGTGACTGTCTTCCATTAGTGTGCACCGAGGCCTGTGTGCTCATGATCTATGTGAACACTGTTATTTAGTAAAGGCATTGGTTCTGACAATAGTAAACTGAGTTTTGGATGTGGTCACCCTGCCAGGCAGTCCTGTTATTACTACGTTTCCTTTGTAGTAGTCTTAAACGTGTCAGGTGAAACAATTCCTGCAGTCAGAACTGGCTTAGTGGCTTTATAGCAAATACATTTTTAATGGAGTTTTCTGCTCAGAAGGCAAAAAGGATTGTGTATGCTGTGTTTAGCTTTTAAAAGTAGGTTGCCCTGTGAACGTGTGACAGGTGATGATATGCAAACATTTGTACAGACTAAAAGTCCACGTTTAAAGAAGCTCTGAGATCCCACAGTTTGCCTGCCCTGGTGCTGAGGCAGAGCAGTAGCTGGTGCTTCGCTGCTCATCTGTTGTATATAGGATGCTTTTATTGATGTCATTTTAGAAATTGAACTGTGATAAAAAGAGACACTTTTTACTGCATTTGGATGAAGAGAATGAAGAAAACCTCTTTGTCCAGTGGAAAATTTCACTTGGGAAAGTGAATGAAGGAAATCTACAAATGCAGGTGTTTGGGTATTTCTAAAAAAAGTTAGTTTTCGCTAAGCAGAATCCAGGAATGTTGTTTATATTATCAGAATTGCAGTTCAACTGAATAAGCCAAGAAGTTCCATTGAATAAGCCAGTGGAAAACACTGGACTTCTGTTGGGTCCCCTCATCTTCCAAGATACAAAGTCTCTGTGATGTGAAGTTGAATTATCTCTCTATAGAAAGAAATTAATTGTTGTTTTGTTTCCTCCTTAGTCAGGTGATTGGAATGCCAGGCCTCAGTAAGAGATCAGGTTTTGTCATTCTAACGCTGCACAAATTGTATAGCTCACCTCTGCCTCAGTTTCCCATCTGAAAGAATGAAGGATGATACTTACATATATGGAAGGACATTATGAGAATAGATTAATCTTTATTTGCAAAGCACCCTCATCCTCTTGGGACTGGAATTGCAGACTGGTCTGAATCAGACAGAAATCTAAAACTGTTGTGGGTGGAGTTCCAGGCTTTTTGAGATAGTAGGTGAAAGACTCTGTCCTAGAGAAATATGTCGACAGAAAAAGAGCTAGCAAAAATACAAATTATTTGAGGTGTGTAGAAAAGCAGATCTCTCCCCCAAAGAGGCCTGGTAACCTTGACTTCTGAGGTATGTGTGATACCTGGGCATGATAAATGGGTTGTTGAAATAGCTGGCCAGCAAATACAAGGTGAGATGTATAATGTAAGAGTCAGTGGCTTGTTTAAAAATGCACAGAGAACTGGAAAGAGCTTTATGCCAGGGCCTTGCTGGAGCCAAAATTTGTGTGTTGTTACCTGGCATAGGTATAGAAGGCAATTCATTGCCCAGTCATAGAAGCACTGCAGGCATTAAAAAGCAGACAAAAACAAATGCAAAACCTGCAGATTATAAGACAATAAACAGTCCCCGAAATAAGATGCCAGTTTAGGCACTAAACAGAGAATACGTAAACTTTACTTGTTTTAAATACTCTAAAAATTGGTTATAATCATTATAGTTTCTTGCTCTAAAGTAAGAGGAATATTTTGAGGAATATGCTGCCAATCAAGTTATTTACTATCCATGGGAAACTTTTTTTGGAGCTCTCTGCCAGTCTGAAAAAAAAATCATTTTACTCTGATGTGAAAGGGTGGAGTTCAGAAAAGGAGCCATTTTTGGTTTGCAGGGACATGTTTTGGTCCAATTAGATTCCTAAGTGACACTCTGGAGCACTGTGTGCCAAAGAGTCTGACTTGATGGATGTGGGTATTTGCAGTGCTGAAGAAGCAGCTAGGAAGAGGAGAGAGGATTTTTGTGTCCCACCAGCACTATGTGTGGTCTTGAGGGGGTTACAGAGAAGTTAAATTTTATGTATCACCATCTCACTGCTCCAAAATACTTCATGGTGCTTTGCATGTGAGAGTTGGTGATTTTAAGAGATTGTAACATATACTCTGACCAGCTTCCTGTCATTACTGTTTAATTTTTTCTGTTCTGGGATTTCATGTTTGTTTGGTAAACTTCTTTGTGAGCTTTGTGTTAGAAATGCTTCAATTTCTCTGTTGATAATTTGAGGTGAAGATGGTAGCAAACAATCTTCCTTGAATAGATTTAGATTTTTTTCAGATACAAAATATCAGAGCTGAGCATTGCAATGCTGAAATGCCAGAACTAAACAGAGATTTAAGAATCAAAGTATTTTGGTTTAAAAGAAGCCATTTTCATTGTGAGAGAAGGTAGATGTATGCCTTTGAATCAACTTTGCTGTAACCTTTCCTTTGTGTTCATCCTCTTCTTTGTTGTGCTTGCTCTTTGTTTAAATGAATAATTTAAAGAATTTATATTTAAATAAAGAGTCTAAATAAAGAACTATCATTCTATGAAGGCCCCTTGAACTTGGAAGTTGCTTAAGTGCCAAAACGGGTAGCAGGTGTTGAGCAAAGTTGATTTGGCCTCTTTGGAGTTGAAACACAATTCCTCCATATGCGGCCAACGTGATTTTTCCTGACCTCTGTTGATATATTTTAGAACCATATTATTGCAGGATACAAAATATTAACAAGTTTATTTTGTGAAATGGAATCCTAAATTGCATGTGTGATGAGGTCATGGTAGCTGAAATCAATGGCAACTCTATTATGTATTTGTGACCCGCAGAGCAATTAGGACAGCAATTTTGGAAACAAACTGCAGGTCTTAACGACTTGAAAAAGTAAATTCAATACCTAGTTTTGTGTTAGGATAGTCATCTTGGCAAAACGAGAAGATAATAAGGTCAAGCCCTTTCCTCCATCCTCCTTCAATCACATTGGCCTGTTATCTTTACGTTTTTGTGAAGAAACCAGGACCATATTGCTGCTGGGATTTTTTCCCCATTTAAATGAAATGCTAGGTCTTGTTAGGGTGTGCAAGAGTGATTTTTGCAATACTTAAGAGCACCTTTGCATTCCTTTATGCAAGCCTGTTACTGCTTCTACACATTGTCTGCTCCTTCAGGAGAGTGTGTGCGGAATAACTTCATTTTTTGAAGAAGATGGAACACACAAACAGTTTAAAACCTGTTTTATTAAGTTTTGTTAATGCTCTTGTTCTTCAGAACATGCTTTTGCCAAAAGCATCGTGCGCATCACCTGCCACTGTTTCCTGTAATTTACTGTTTATGAAATCTTGGTCTTAACAGTCTCGTAGGGTTCGTGTGCATGGATGTTGACTGGCAGAGGGAGAAGTGGTAATCAGCCTGATAAATGACAGCTCTTCGTGTTTGTGGTAGGAAATGGTGCTGTATCATTCTCGTATCTTAGGCTGTGTTGTTTCCTCAGTGTTTCCAAGGTTCTGTGTTTGGCATCGTTTGAACTCAGTGCCATGTTGTTTTGGCCAGCACTAATTATCAGAATGGGCCGTGCGTATTGTTTGTAAAGATGGAATGAGTCACTGCCTACATTTTCGTGTTCCTCCTGGAAGTTGCCCAAATAAATTTCTTGGTAGCATTTCCAAATGCTATAAAATTTTTGAAGTGCTTGAAGATTTCAAGGGAGAAACAAAGCTTGTGCATTTCATAGCATATTAAATAAATTTATGCACTAGTTTGGGTTGTGCTTGTTGCTGTGGTTTGAAGGAAAAATAGTAGCAGATTAAAGGGCTCTGCTAGACAAACTCTGGCAGGTTTTGCTTCAACTGCTTAAGAAAAGACTGTCTGTTGATATCTTGCTCTGTTCTGTAAGAGGAGCAACAGCAAGGGCAAGGCTGAGCTTCTGTCTGTGCTGCTCATGCTTTCTCTAAAGAGATGGAGCTGTGGCTCCATGGGAGGATAATGCCTTCCAGACCCACTGCAGCCAGAACTGCCAAACCAGGCTTTCCAGGCTTTCCCCAGCTGGGGCCTTTGGCACTGCACAAGGTCCTGTTACAGGCTGCAAAGGCAGACTAAGATATTTTTCCAGTGTACAAGAGCTCAGGCGTAAGAGGTGTAAGAAGCAAACCATTTATATTGATAGTGCAAAGCTCAGTGTAAACTTTTATAAATAAAAATTGGGAGAGCGTGAAAATGCATAAATGGAGTGTAGCAAGAGCAGAGTTTGGTCTGCCTATCCAGAATAAACCCTGCACTGTGTGTGCTGTATCTCTCTGCCACACATCTGTCTGTGTGGTGGCACTGAAAATGTATGTTGCTCCTTTTTTTTTGTTTTAGTAATTTCAAGGAGATTTAAGTCACCTCCTTTTGGGGACAGGAAATAGTAACTAAATACTTTTTAATGCAAAAGGGAATTGATGAATAGAGAGCTAATATTAGCACACAAATTGTTGGACTTATTTAGACTGAAAAATGGAAATAGCTGCTGTTTTTCCCCTTCCAGCTCTAATAAATGCATCCTGCTCTACTAGAGAAGTGTTGTTTTGTTCAGCTTCACTGCTTCTGTATGAAAGTGGCTGTTTGCCCTGGTGCTTCATGGCAGTGAGATTATCCATCAGTGTGAAAAAAACAAAGTAATTTTAATGCAGTCTTATTTAGCAGCTTATGACTTGCTTGTATGAATTAGTGTCTTCTGCTGTCACAGTGTGGCTTAAATCTGAGGTTAGATGCCATCAGTGCTGAAGGAGTTGAGGTGGCAAGTAGTGCAACTGGATTAGTGCCTGAAAGAGTGAAGGCAGGAAAGATGTCAACCAGAGAGTGCTCCTTTAGGATACCTGTATTTTAAGTGGTGTGATGAGTTAACCTGCGTTGAGAAATACAGAAAATATGCAATCTTAATCTCAAGTGTCACCAGGTGTGCAAGGCTGCCAAGCAGCACTGCAGCTCTTGGGTATAACACTTCTGAGTTGGAGAGCAGGCTCTGTATTCTTTCCATCCCAGATACTGGACATAATCTCTCAAAGGTCTGGTTGCAACTTATTGTTGCCTCTGTGCAAAAATTCCCTCATGAAATGTAGTGACATTCACTGCCATCATTACCTCATGCTAGGATTACCTCATGGCTCGGATGTTCTTTTACTGGGAGTCTGATCTGGTGCCATGCTGAGAAACTCCTGCAGTTTTATTTGTCCCCTCAGACAGCCCTTCATTCTGTTTTTTGTTTGTTTGGGTTTTTTTACCTTGATGAATCCAGGTTTAATAAAATGTTATTCCCAGCACAGTTCTCATGCCACTGACTCAGTTGTATGAATGGATTTTTTTTCACACGTGTGAAAACTTCCTGTAAAGCCCTTTGAGATTCCCCCGTGCACCCCAAGACAGGCCATGTGTGGGAGGAGAGATGCCTGAAGGCTGCCCCTGGTGCTCTGTGTCCTGCATGGATGGGACAGGCAGTTTGCTGGCTGCTGCACCGAGTGTCATAGTCAATGTTAAAGGCTCTTTCAACGGTCCATTAAGGAACTGGGAGCATCACAGGCTGTGCAAAAGCCCCTTCCTCGTGGTAGTGTTGAAGCTTGGCCTCTGCCTACAGCAGACACTGTTTCACAGCTGGAAGGAAGGATCTTTCTTCAGGTGCTCCTCACCGAGCAAAGGTCACTGGTGTGCCTGGGGAGCCCAAGTCCTTTGAATGTGGAAAGTGTCTGTGGGTTGTCTGGTATTAGGGTTTTATACTTGGAAGCTTGAACTGCATTTGCAGTACCAGGAACTGCTCAGTCTCTGGGGGTGGGGCCTTGAGCTGGAAGTTCATCCTCTCCTCTGGCTGCAGATGTAGATAAAGAACTTGGAACAGCAGCAACAAAGTGGACGGGTAGTGAGGAAAAGCTTCTGCAAGATATCTCAGAAGGATACCTTTGGAAAATACCTCCTTTACTTTTGAGTATGCCAACTGAAGGCTTAGTATATAAACAGAAAAAAATATGAAAACATCACATGGGTATCTAGATTAAAATGAATTTAAGAAAGAGGAATAAAAAATTCTTCCAGACTTGCTGTGGATGGGATGCAGTTTCCCAGGTTTTGACTGGATTTTATAGCTGCTTTTTCAGCTATAAAAATTATGTGAGCTATATTGTTGCTCCACTGTATATTAAAAGACATAGTTAATTTACAGCAAAGCCTTAGACACTGCTGAATGGGATACTGTTCTGTCTCTTCAACCCCTGGGGAACCAGTGAAAGATTAAGCTGTTCAAGGCAATGACAATAATATAAGCAAAGGTTTAAGTGTTTCCCTCACTAATGTGCACTTAAGATATTGTCGTGAACATACCATGGCATAAACTGTAACTTATTATATATTTTCATTAATGATTTTCATTAATGATTTAAAAAGTAGAAGTGCAACAGCAAAATTTGCTGATCATGCACCACAGGGGCATTATTGATACAGGAATGGAATAAATTTGAGGTGTTCAGCAGTAGCAATTGGAGGAAATTTAATAAAGAACATACAGTAGTTCTTGCTACAAGCTCATCAGCTGGTCTTTTATTCCAGTGACACTTCAGAGATTCTCAGGATGTTTCTGTAGGGCTTGCAAAATGTGGTTTCGAAATTAATATCCATCCTGACTATTTTAAAATCACTAAAGGGGTATCTTCAAGTGGGGAGAATCTGTCATTAATTGTTAGTGGAGTGACTTGTATTGCTAAATACAAAACTAAAGCTGTTGAAAACACAAATGTCATCATAGGATGCAGAAATCCAGGATACATCCATTAAAGATGGAATATTTGACTTGTGCAGTCAGTTTTATAATCTCTCTTTTTTTCTCCTTTTTATCATTTTTGTACAGGTCAGCCAGTTCAGACAGCTCTACTCCAAAGTGATCAATGATAAGCATGATGATGTTATGGCAAAATTCGGAGCAATCCTGGCACAAGGCATTTTGGATGCAGGTAATTCACCAACCATTTAAAGCTCTCAACATTTCTTAAACTTGTTTAGCTGCCATTGCTGTAATAGCAAATTTTATTTGGGAGATGAGGTGCTGGGTTTATGCCTGTCATGTAATAGTAGCAAGAACTCTCAGATTTCAAGTCATGTTAGCTAAAGAAATAAATTCTGTTTTGTAGTTTCAGCTTGTATTAGCATGTTTCTGGTAGGAGAGACTCAGCCCAGTCATTGGGGCAGAATTCATGTCCAGAAGTCTGGACAACATGATATTTTTTCACCCTGTATGTTAATTTATTATAGCATGATAGGTTGCTTCTTTATTTTTCTAAGTAAGCACCTGCTCCAGAAATTTGGAAATCATGTGGTATCCAATCCTCATATTTTTCTTTTTATGTTAAATTTTACATAACCAGTTTAAAATATATATAAATGTTTTTTATATATATATATTTAATACCTAACTTTTGCTACTTTAATGATTGTTAAAAGAGGTGCTGCACAAAAAGGAAGCGCAGTTAACTGCATTGGTGTTATTTCAGAAGACCCAGTTAGTTTCACAGGCTCCTACTACCTTTTCTAGCAAAGGAAACATCATTTCATTAATGTTAATGACTAAATGATGAGTCAGGGATAGAATTCTCTAAAGGCATCAGCATTTCACAAGAGCTGAGTTGCAGGGCCAATTAAGGAAGGTTTCTGTAAGCAACAAGGACAGACAATGTTCTGAATTTTTCCTTCTTGAGTAGTTAAGACCTGTACAGTGCTGTGTCTGTCAATGGCACTCCTTTTCCAAGTTCCCAAAGACAGTTTCTCCCACCTGGTCTCTTGTGCTCTGGCCTTCTCTTGCCGTGCACCTCCTTACCCACTGTGACAGGCAGAAACAAGCTGTTTCTTGCTGTACTGTGAGACTAAGGCTAGTCCTGAAGTCACATAACCAAATGAGTCTTAGAATTTGTCTCTGTGGTGTGGTTACAGTGTGTGTGTGTGAAATTGCTGCATCTCCAGGCTGGGTGGGGAGGGGAGAAAGACCTGGGGCTGCCTCCAGCTCCCTGCATGGAAGTGTGGTTAGGAAGTTTTCCTGGTGGGCATGTGGCAGTCAGGCTGCTCTGTCCCAGGTGACATGGGCTGCTCAGAGAGGAAAGTAATAGGAACCACCTTCTTGATCTTTCTTGCCTCCTGGGTACCTCTCCTGGAGCTCACATTGGGCAATGTTCTTGGCACAAGACTGTTAGAATAATGTTGGTCATTCCCATACTCATACTGTGTTGCTGGGAAGGCAGAGCCCAGCTGGCTCTGAGATGTTTCTCTCTGCAGTACAGACCTGCTCTGAATTCTGACCTCCAAGGATTCATAAAATCATAAAAATGCAACTTATTTTCTTCCTGTATCATTCATGTATTGTATAATGATTTGGAAACCAGAAACATGCAATTCTAATAAATTACATGTGAATTTGTGCCAACTTTAAGCTCTTTATTTCTTGCTGAGTGGAGGGGAAAGGCTGTCAACTCCCTTTCTTAACCTATTGCCACTTTCATTAGAGCCTCCTGAAAGAACAAATTCTTTTTATCTTTCCCATACAACTGCAAGTGCTTATCTGAAACAATGAGTTATAGAATTTAATTATCACTACCAGGAGGAAAAGGTTCTTTGTGTTATCTGCCATAGTTGGGGCAATTGAGTTTAGGGGTTTTTTGGGTCTTTTTTTGTGAGGGGACGAGAAAAGCCTCATTCCCTTCCAACAATGGGGTTTGATTAGAAGTGCAAGATTTTCAGCACACAACTGGGAAATAATGTGCTGGAGGTGGGATTTTTGCTCTGTCCATGAGGCAGCCATTAGACTGGTGGTTTAATGGAAGGAGCAGAGTACCTTGGAAACACTGAAGTGGAAATGAAGAATTTGGGTATTGTCTAACTGATAGGCTGTAGCAGCTGCATTTCTACTCAAATTCAAAGTGCCTATTTTTTCTTTATTAAACTTAGCGTTTGGTTGTTTGTTTTTTCTCCAAAATACCCTTAACTTGTATAATGCTCCCCTTCATGGTACAAACATGTTCTCTTGTTCCAGGTTTTCTGTTCTTTGCAAAATCATTATGCCTTATTTTCTGGAGTGTTTTTAAATATGAGCTACAAAGGGGATTTACTGATCTAATCAAATCTCAGCATTTTACCTGCTTGAAAATTATTTTGCACTCTGGACTCTTGGCATCTTCTCTGGTTCTTAATGCCACATTTCTCAATCAGTGAGAAAAATGACAGACCAGCAGTCCTATGTGGAAAAAAGCAGTCTTGTCCTGTCTGGAAAATCCTTTCCTCGATATTTAGAGAAGGGTTGGGTGGTCAGTACAAGGTTTGGGGACAGAGTGCAGCACTGGGCAGTGCAGATTGAAGACAAAGAAGCTGTTGACAGCCTGATGGTAAATGTACTGGATTCTCCACAGTTTGGAGACATTTTTAATTAGTGATGATAAAGAAACTGTCATTCAAATTACAGAGGAAAAAGTTGCCTGTCTCCTCATTGCCATCTATCCAAAGAAGAGTCTCACATGATGTTTTATAATTTGGATGTTAAAAACTTTAGTACAAAAACTGAACATGCAGTCTGCTCTCCCACCTGTTGCGTTCAGTGCTCCTGTTTCCTGCCTTTCTGTTGCCTGTCCCTGTTCATGAACTCTGTGTAAAATTGGGTCTAACTCTGTGTAGTTAGGAAAAAGGACATCATCCTGTGCTCATGTTTTTGTCTGTTAGATTATAGAGCTACTTTATGTTTCACTGCCCACGTGAATCAGGTCACTGGTACATGCTGACACCAGCTCTGCTGGGGTTTTGATGGTTTGTCCTGTAAGATTTTGACATTCCAGTGCTGCTGTTCACAGTCCGGGTCATCTTCACTCACTGCACAGAAGTGGATTATAAGGTTTTGCTGATAGAGAAAGAAACAGTGTGATAGTGTTTGAAAAGGGGATGCTGCCTAGCCCAGGGTTGGAAACTAATACCCAAAGTTTACAAAGCATCTTTATTCAATGACTGTTGTGCTAGTGTGTTGTCCTGGGCTACACTGCCAAAGTATTAGCAAGTGCCACCAAGGCTATATAGAGTGAGTTCATCAAAGTGTATAAATCACAGTGTGTGCAATCTGCACTCCCGGTCTTCTTAACTGACATTCAGCTTGGGCCAGCAAACCCTCATAGCCTTTAGAACAGCCATATGAATTCCAGCAACCCTTGCCACAGTGGCAGTGTGAATTCTGGGAGATGAGCCTTATAGTACTACCCCAGAATCCCCCAACTTTTTTCTTTTGTGTTTTTTGAAAATTTTTTTCCAGGCATCATGTCACAGCTTTCATTCATCCAGCCAAACATATGGCATGTATTCCCTTCCAGGCTGTCAGGGCTGCTATTTAATCATGAAGATAAATCACAGTTGTGCACTATTATGTCTCCCCACCTTTCCTGCTCCCTGCAAAACCATGGGATTGAGGGTGGACTGTTTGTGGGTATAAAACAGCAGAAATAAATAGCATGATGGCATCTTTTGAATATGAAATCTGTTACTTGTTCAGGAAATTCTAGAGGTTGGATAATAATAAAGGTTAAAATTCTGAAAATTAAAGTGCAAAAGTCTGATAAAGTCCAGTTAGGCTGCTTGTGCAAAATTCACGGGGCTGCTTGATCTAGAATATCTGCAGATATTCAGGGCCTGACCCTTATACAGTGATGCAGTAAAGAAAAGTTTGAGGTGAAGATGGGGGAGAAGACCAGAAATTAGAGCATGCGGTATTTGACATGTTTTAGGGTAACACAGGTCCTCAGGCAGTCCTTCCACAGAGCTGTGGCAAATTCACATTAAAGGGCAGGAGATTGGTGTCAGAGAAAATACTAAGAAGCAGAGCAGACCTAGCAGTAGTAAAAGACAAGACCATATAATTGTCTTTGTCCAAAGAGGCAGCAGGAAGGATTTCTTGTGTCAAACAGCAGGACATGTATTGCTACCCTTAAAGGACAAGCAAGGAGATGGAATGTATGCAGAGCTTCCTACAGGAGTGCATCAAAATCCTTCATCCTCCAGTGCCTCTCCTGGAACTAACACTGACAGATTCCCAAGATGAGATTACTGATTCACTCGGGGCTTTCATTAGTTTTGGCAGCAAAAATATGATTTTGTTTGTCTTTAAAACTGAGACAGTTCCATTGCTGCCTGGCCCTACTGAGGTGAATGTTTGTGCAAGGCAGGGGAATGCTACCCCGGTTTGCGATTTTCAGCCACAAAGTGCCCTGAGTTTGCAGTGAGTGTTTGTCTTTTAACAAAGTTAACCTCCCTGCACCTGGTTTTGTCAGCGGTAATGGACTTGCCTGGCGCCCTCTTCAACTCAAATCACTGGGTTCATCAGAAGACAGAACATCAGATTAACACTTTCTCACTCTGTCTGCAAGCCCAATCTTTCAATTTAGTTTCTAGCTGGATGTTTCTGCATTACATCAACATACGAAGTTGTTTTGTTCTCTGCTTTGCAAGTACAAATCTAAGACTTGGTTGTCTGGCAGAGATGTAATTTTGCTGCAAAGACTGCAGGAGCTTGTCTCTGTGCAGCTTAGATTGATAACTTCTAGAAGCAACTTCTGAAGTTGCTGCTGTTTACATTTTTTTCTACTGAGATGGTGTAGGATAAAAACCTAAGCATATTTCTTCTGAATAACTGATAGTTCAGGGAGGCAGCCACAGAAAGAGAAGTTCCTGTGTGCACTGCTTTGTACGCAGTGTTCTCCTTGTGAGCATCATCTTGGGGATCATGTCTGTGCTGTGTTTTAAAACTGCATACGGCAAAGGTTTGCTTTTCCCTCCCCTTCTCTTTGCTCCTGCACTGTACCTCTGTTTAACCTGAATCCTGGCAAAATGAGCGTGGAAAGGCTGTACTCACTGATTGTGTTGGGGTGCTGTAGAGCAGTCGGTCCTTACGCTGCACACGTGTTTCACTGAGTAAGCTGAGCTCACAGTAAAGGAGGGAGGTGTGTTCCAGAGGAGAAGACTGGCAGTGCTGTGGCCTGGCTTGTGCTGTGCAGCCCCTCCACAGCAGCCGTTTGAGATGCATTGCTCAGGTGTCTCTGTGGAGTACCCAGGAACGCCTTCATTAACTTACTTCATTTATGATTCCTTACAGGGGGCCATAACGTAACTATTTCACTGCAGTCGAGGACAGGACACACTCACATGCCTTCTGTGGTGGGGGTTCTGGTCTTCACCCAGTTTTGGTTCTGGTTCCCCCTGTCACACTTCTTGTCGTTGGCTTTCACCCCAACCTGTGTCATTGGCCTTAACAAGGATCTCAAGGTACGTAACAAGCACTGATAGCTGCTTGGAAGATTGAGTGGTCTCCAAGGCTTGTGCATGGATTTGTTGGTTTTCTTTGCATGTTTCCAGCTTGTTTGTGCCAGAAAAGGCTCTAACTGGAAGAAATCTGAAAAGCAGGCTTAAATTGTGGAGTTGGTGGTGGGAATAGGAACAAGAAAAATGTAGAAAGCAGTCTTGGAACACTTTACTTCAAAGTAGTTTAAAAAGAAAGGAACTCTGTTGAGTACATGTAGGCAGAGACCGCCCCATTATCACTCCTGAAGGTCAGGGTTATTTTAAAAAAAAAGTGTATCTCCCCCCTAGCCTCACAAATAAATCTCCCCTAGGAAAGCTAGCAGTGGGAAAAGAGGACTTGTTTGGATTCCTTGGGGAGTAAACATTAAACTGAGCAGTCAGTACTGCACTTTTCTTATGCATCTGTTCTTCCAGCTCATCAGCTATTGTACGACCCCTGTAAGCTGTGTACCATAACACGGCTCCTGTGCTGAAGAACTGAGCTCAAAATGTTCACAAAAAGCTTCTGGATGTGGCCCTGCGGGGCTGTGCAGCCCCCTCTCTTCGTTGCTGCAGCCTTATTCTGGGATGCACAGAGCATGCACAGGGCTGGCTGCTCCCAGAGTCCCTCTTGGCCTGAACCACCTGGCTGGATTGCAGCCTTAGGGCTCAAAGTTGCTTTTCTTCACCTGTCTCAGACTGAGCATCATGTCCATGCACACACAGCACAAAATTCTCACTCTCTTTGAAGACAGAGGTTTGCATTAATTTTTTTTTCCCTCTGCCCGAAGAACTTTACAGAGATTGTGTTGCTGCTTGCCTCTGTGCCTTCCTGGTGGTGATGGACTCAGCGTCTTTTTAGCTGCTTGGCTCTACTGCCATTTTGACTCCTCATCCCTTAGTTTCCAGGGAGTCCAAACGGCTGTGGGTCAGGTTGTGCTGTATAATTTGGCTGGAATACCAAAGCCAGCTATGAGCTGGCCCTATGTTATGGGCTGCACCACACCCATCTTGCTTCCTCAGAGCAGTCCTGGTTCTATTGTTGCTCCATGGTGTGTTGTGAGGGTTGAGTAGAGCTACTGCAAAAATTAAATCAGTTTAAGAATTGGGATTGGTTGTCAAAAGATGCTTTCTGCCCTTGCTTAAGTAGCTAAGAGAGTATGGGACACTGGTAACCCACCCTTAAACGTACAGTCCTTTGGCAGGAAGGGAATGTCAGGCAGTGCTTGGTTTGCCCTTGCGTGCATTGTGATAGAGCAGATCTTCACTTAAATCTTAAACCAATTTTGTGTTAATACACAGAGACACAGCAACAACATCAAAACCACAAAAGCTTTGAAACAGTGGAAACAAAGCATGGTGTGAATATGGAGAGGGCAAGGAGAGCTTGCCAGAGTCAAATTATAGAATAATTAAATAACATTGTTCTAGTTGAACTGTTGCCACTGATAACAGTTTCTCAGCTTCCGGAGGGGGATAAGGGGAAGCTTGTATTCTTTAGAGAATCTGTGTTTGTCTCTGCTGGAAGGAAAATGAAGTTAAAGTAATTATTCTGCTGTAGATTTTTCCCCCCGCCTTTCTCATTTCTAACATTTTTTTAAACTCTTTGTCTTAGATGCCAAAAGTCCAGTACAAGTCCAACTGTAAGCCGTCCACATTTGCCTACCCCCCACCTCTTGAGGTACCAAAGGAAAAGGAGAAAGAAAAGGTATTTGGCCTGGCTTTCTGTGTTGTAAAGACTAGCCCCTTCTCCCTCCTAGTATAAAATAAACATTGACTTTGGTGGTACTAACAGGGAATCTAAAGAGCGAAAGAAAAATTGGCAGGCACTGTAGTCTCTGAAAGAGAATTCTAGGTAATTTTTCCTGCTGTGCCTGGGACTGTTGCTGACTGTGGCATACAAGTGCTGTGCTACTGAATTGCTGGAACCTCCCTTTTTTGAAGGGGCCAAGCAGAAGTGTTGATTGAAAAAACTGCTTTCCATGCCCTAGTGACTTGTATGTTTGTGTCAATGTTGTGCAGCATCTGGCACAGCGGGGTCCTAGGGCTCCAAAGTGCTGCTGCAATACAACTGTTGAGAATATCAGGTGGGACACTTCTCAAATAGTCCCATATGAAAGGGGCAGTGGGTCCAAGTGCTAGAATAAATAGCTGTCAGGTCCATGGATTGCCAAAAGGTAAGTGTGGAACTGAGAATATCTAAGTATTGAAAAGATGAGACCTGTGGGATGACAAGCAGGACAATAGTGGAAAGCAATTTGTCTCCTTGTGCAGGATGGTAAAAGCTGTTGAGCAGACCACAGCAGCTGGCAGAGCAACCCTGAGGGAGCATTTCCAGCAGTGGAGACCTCAGGCATGTCATGCTGATGAATGACATGGTGTGAAAACTGTAAAACATTTTACAAGAATGGAATGCTAGGCAGGACAGATTTCCAAGCCACCAAAGAACCCAGAAATTAACTCTGTTGAAAGGCAAAGCTCACTGCTGACAGCTACTTTCTTGCCCTTGTATAGGATGTGAATTGGACAAATATTTTCTCTTTTAAACTTTCCTGGCCAAAAGTTAGCATGTGCCAAGAGCCCACATTTAGTCTCACCAGGCAGCTGAAGCTCAGTGTTGTGGTTGCACTGAATGCCTCTTCTGTTGCTATATCCAGGTTTCCACTGCTGTGCTGTCCATCACTGCAAAAGCCAAGAAGAAGGAAAAGGAGAAGGAGAAAGAGAAGAAGGAAGAGGAAAAGATGGAAGTGGTGGGTGGAAACATTAAAACTTAAATGTCTTCTTCCCCCCCTTGTAAATGTGGAAGGTGTATCATGGAAACGGGCACCCTCATTGCTGTACCTCCACCACCTGTGTTAGTTGTGAGCAAATCATTGGCACACGTTGCAGTGTTCTGCAGACCTTTACTCTGTGTTGTGTGTGTGTGTGCTTGCACTGTTAAAAGCAAGAGGTGTTATTATTGGTGAATCTGTTATTTCTGAGAAATAAATCTTCCTCATTATTAAGTAACTGACTTCCTTAAAGACAGAAGCTTGTTTTGACAAATTTATGTGCCTTTAACTTCATGAACATTACGAGTATTATTTGATTGCCTGCTGTTTCTAGACCCAGGGGAATTTTATCTCTTATTGATGTACTTTTCTTATTAACATAGAAAAGTATTTGTCATTTCATGCCCTTGGTACCTCTGACCTTTAAAAAAGAAGTCAGTGTTGCAGCAGTTGCTTGGTGGTGTCTAATTCAGTTGAGAATACTGAAGAGTTTACTTTCTGGATTTCTACATGCTTAACCTATTCTGAAATGTTCACCTTTTTGGCAGCAGTCTCTTATGTGCTTTGCCCATCTATGAAAATGCCAAACATTTATTCCACACACAGCTCAGAACCAGCTGAGGTTTGAGTACAGGATCCATATGTTGCTCAGTAGTTATGGTGATTCCTTTAGTCCTCTGATAATTTCTTTCAGCTCATAGACCTGACACTGGACCTTGTCATTCTCATCTGCGAGTAATGTGTCATCCTGGAGTAAGCTGAGTAATGGACAAATGAATTCTTGGTAGTTGCTGGAATTTGGAAAATGTGTGTCAACTAAAGTTCTTGCAGTACTGACAAAAGACCCTTTCTTTTGTGCTCTGGTGACAGATGCAAAAATTCCAAGAACAACTGTAGGCTGAAAATGCATTACAGACTCATAGAATTGTTTAGGTTGGAAAGACCTCTAAGATCACAGAGTCCAGCTGTTACCCAAACAATGCCAAGCCCATCGGCAAAACGTGTCCCCAAGTGTCACATCTACACATCTTTTAAATACTTCCAGGAACAGTGATTCCACCACTTCCTGACCAGCCTGTTCAAGTGCTTGACAACATTTTTTGTGAAGAAGTTTTTTCTAATATCCAATTGAACCCTCTCCTGGCACAACGTGAGGCCAATTGTTATGACCCAGCTGCAGGACTTGGAGCTTGTCTTTGTTGAACCTCATATCGTTTGCCTCAGGCCACGGATCCAGCCTGTGCAGATCCTTCTACAGAGCCTTCCTTTCCTCCAGTACATGAACACTCCCACCAAACTTGGTGTTGCCTGTAAACTTGTTGGGGGTGCATTTGATCCCCTCATGCAGATAATTGATGAAGATATTAAACAGGACTGGTCCCAGTACTGAGCCCTGGGGAACGCCACTGTGACCAGCTGACAGCTGGATGTACCTCCTCACTCTCTGGGCCCAGCCATACAGCCAGTTTTCTACCCACTGAACACCACGCCTGTCCAAGCCACGAACAGCCAGTTTTTCATGGAAACTGCTGTGGGAAATGGTGTCAAAACCTTTACTAAAGCTGACAAGCTCAGTACAAATCTTTCTGATTCCACTTTAACAGTTGTCTGAGAAAAGCAGCATGGTCATAGAATTTTTGGCCTCTTTATTTTTAAAAAACCCACTCATGTGGCATAAGAACAAAGATGTATGTGTAAAATAACGTTCCTAGACCTACATAAGGTCCAGTTGGCCCAGAAAATTAATCATCTCGTGTGTGCAAGGTAGAATCTCTGGGTTTTTTGCTTATCAAGTTTCCTTGTTAGCAAACATTACTTTTTCTTGGAATTATTTTTACAATTCTGTGTACTAAGTAAAATGTGCTAAACAGATGTATGTTTCTTCTAAAATTGCTACAACCTACAGTTAAGTGCAGGTGTTGAGAGGAAGTAATACATTAGAAGGGATTCACATGTTGTGCCTGTGTGTGTGCCCAGGTGTCTGAAAAGTTTTCTTGGATGAATCAAGCGGAAAAACAAGGACAGTAAAAAGGGAGCTTGCTGCCACCTGCTGTGTTTGAGTGTTTTGCCATTGTCTTAATGTTTTAGAGGTGTCATTGTTTTCCTGTTTTTCTGTTATGCCTGCTGTATGCCTGCTGTATGTCTGCTGTATGTAAGTAATCCATAGCTTCTAGGAGATCTGCACAGCAACAAGCAACCACTGTGCCAGAGAAAGTCCTGTCCACTGTTACAGGACGTGCCATGCATTCAGTGGTGTTCCTGATCATTTCCTATTGGTTGTTCCCGTCTTCTGCGGTCTGTTTTGTTTGCAATTCAGATGTTCCTGAGCAAGAGGGAAAACATGACCTGCGTTCTTAACTATGTAAAGGATGATGGATTTTTTCCTTCTGAGCTTTTGCCTCTAGCTGCTGTGTCATTGGTAAAGGAGGACTTTACTGCAATTCCCTAGAGAGCCGCTGAGGTTGAGTTGTTTTGGGTGAGCAGCTGTCACTACTAGTAGTGTGAAATGTCAGTGACAGCTTCATAGCTGGGAAAATACAAGGACAGCTTTTGGCAGTTTTTGTGTGCTTGGTAATATCAAAGACTCTTCAGTTGTGACAAAAAGTGGTGAGTGAGTTTACAGAAAAAGTGTTAGAAAGGAAGGCAGAGGTAAACTGTTCCTCTGTCAACCTCTTGCTGAACTTGCTTTTATCTGCAGCTGGGAGTGAGGCATTGCCTTGTCGAGAGCACTTGGATGCTGGTATTGCTTGTGCCAGCCTATAATAAGTGTTAGCCTGTTCCTCAGCAGAATGGTTTCTCATCACAGTGGAATTACTGACTTGTTGTACCTTACCCTCCTGAACTCTGAAAGAGTTAGAAGTTACTGATAAAATCATGCTGATGTTCTCCTCTTCCACAGGATGAGACTGAAAAGAAGGATGAAAAAGAAAAGAAAAAAGAGCCTGAACCCAACTTCCAACTTTTGGACAACCCAGCCAGAGTCATGCCTGCTCAGCTCAAAGTTCTCACTATGACAGAGAGCTGCCGGTATCAGCCTTTCAAACCAGTAAGTGTCACCTTCCCAATCCATGTGCTTGACAGAGCATTCCCAGTGCTGCACTTGTGCATAAGGACCCAGAAGTTCTGTGTGTACATGAGAACACGGCTGTTCAGCACTGGAATGTGTTGCAGAGATTTGCAACTTTGCTGTTGTCATTTGCTTTTTAATTTTTCTCCCTCCAAAAGGATCACATGTAATTTTAGTTGGGGGAAAGTCAGAGCTGCTGCAAACCTTTCCACCGTGCTAGTGCTGCTTTACTTTTTTTCTTCTTGTCAAATGCTGAAACATGGAAACCAATCAGACATACTCTGTGTATTAATGACATTGATGGAAACATAAAGACTGAGCCATGACCTTTACAACAGACTGAGAAGTTGTACAGGTTCATTGTCAAAGCAGTGAAATACATTAAGGCTTGTGCTGGAGCTTTATTATCCATTTATACCTAAATGGAGGGTTTTTTTCATTGAACAGGTTTCCTATTGAATTACATCTGGCCTTAGAAATGTGCCTTCAGCTCTTGTTAACATAGAGAAGTGAGAGCGCGTGATTGTCAGATGGAGAATGAAAAAGGTGTTCTAGCACTAAGCTCAGTGGGTAGCTTTTCTGTGAGATGCTCAGATATATTGCAAAGCTGATAAGCTTGCTCTAAATCTCCTGAGTCAAATTCTTCTGCCCTTTATTTTTGCTCAAGAAGTAAGACCGTTGACTTAACCCCTTTTGCAGGATTGTGCATGGGTAAATGGTGTTCAGAAGAAGTAATATATTTTACCAGGAAAATAGTAATGTTTTTAATACATGGACTTCCTGGGATTCCATCAGCACTTTGGAATTCTCTGTGCACTGTCCCCTTCCAAAACATGTCCTTCAGCAAAGCTGTGGTGGGGTTTTTCAGTCTCTACCCTTTAAAATGAGGGGGTGGCCCAACTGCTGTTTGGATTGGAAAGATCTGCTGTGTGTTCCAGTAAGTGTCCACTCACTGAAATGTGGACGTGCATGGCTGTTTGCTTCAGTTTCAAGAGAAGCAGAGTCCTTGGAGGGGGAGTGCTGTTTCCTGCCTTAAGGCCCCATAAACAGGCTTTGAAGAGAACAGAACAGTGCAGTTTTTGCTGGGATTAGGGTGTGTAACCAAGGAGGGTCTCAGAAAGGAGCTGTTCTGGACCTTTGCTTTAGGGAATGCCACAGTAAAAGGCCTCTTTGAAATGCTGTTTATGGCCTGGAATACTGCTGTGGCCAAAGCCCTGATCCCAGCCAGGCATGACACAGCACTGCCTTTTCACACCTTGTGTTCCAGTCCTGGACACACTAGAGATTTGCTTCAGCCTGCCAAGATGTTTGGTTGTGATCTTTGTAATTAATTTTCCTTTGGTTTTGTGAGGTTCTGCTGATATGATTCCTCAGTTGGTGGAAGCTGGTGATCAGATTAGTCTCTGTTTCAGAGAGCCTCCTGGGAGGCATCTACACAGAGAGGCTTCACTAAGCTTTGTTAACCTGAAAAGAGGAGCCTTATAAAGCAATTACTGTTCAATTAGTTTTCATGTGGAAAGCCCCAGACTGGGACTGGGGTAAAGCTGTGAATCCAGGTGCCACTTGCTATTAAACTGAGACCTAGATAGTGGAATTGTAAAAGGTAGCCTGGCCAGGCTGTCTGTTCCATCTCCGTATCAGGCAGAGATCCAGGTGAGTGTCAGATGCTTTGCTTTCTGAAACTCATTCGTGCTGAGCCACCTCATATGGCCTAGGATAGACTCTGTGGCCATAAACACTCTGCCATGAGGCAGACGCAAATGGCTCTAAATGCTGATTGCACTTGTCTTGCAGCTTTCCATTGGAGGCATCATCATTCTGAAGGACACCAGTGAGGACATGGAGGAGCTGGTTGAACCCGTGGCAGCTCATGGTCCGAAGATTGAGGAAGAAGAGCAGGAACCTGAACCACCAGAGCCCTTTGAGTACATTGATGATTAAGACGTGAGGTACAGTGTAGTGTGCAGAGTCACCTTTATTAATCCCAAGGAAGGAAAAGCCTCCTTGGATCAGCTGAAGCACTTATCATACCCAGCACTCTTGTTTTAGCTCTTTGAAGGCTTCTGTGTCACATTCAGAAACATGCTGTCCCAATTTCAAGAGTTGGGCAGCAGTTAAAGAGAAGTCCACAAGTCCACTCCTCTGGGTCAGGCCTGACCCAGTTGTCCTGGATCTGACCTCTAAATCTACCAGGCTTGGCTACTTTTGAGTGGAGCCTTGTTGGGCAGAGTTAGAGCAGCTCATGGGCAACAGCTGAGCTGGGACTAGTCAGCTCCTGAAAGACTGTCCTAGAGAAGTAAGTAGTTTATGTAACAAAGCTATCATCTACTTGACCTCAAGACTGGTCAAAAGAGAACTGTTTTGCTTTCTGGGGTTGTCTTGTCTTCCCAGCAGTGCTTAGCAGAATTTGAAGACACTCCAGTGATGGGCTCTGTGGTGTTCTCTGAGCCCAACCTAACAGTCCTGCTAGATCTGTTCCAGGCAATGAATGGTGCAGTTCTCAGGTTCCTTGGTTAAAGTGCCTGAACTGATGTAAAACTGATGTAAAACTCTCACTGAGAGGCTTTATTTCCAAATATGGGCTGGCATGTCCCAGGGCTCCCCACGAGCAAAGATTATGCACTTAAGTTGGTAGAAGGGCAGAAAAACAAACTGCTTGCTAAAAACTATAAATGTTACATCAGTGACAGGCTCGGGTGAGTGTGTGGAGCAAACCACAAGAAGCCTTAGTTAAATACATTTAATTTTCTGGTTTCTCTCTCTCCCTCCTCCAGGGTCATGTCCTCTAAAGAAGACACAATGCTTGATATCAGTAAGACAGACATGAAGACCTTCCTATCGAGATCTGCTGTTCAGTGCATGCAGCCCCACTCTGTGCTGAGCTAAAGCTGATAGTCGGTGTTTTATGGCTGAAGAACAGATATATGCTATTTAGTGTACTCTTTCACAAAACCTTGTTTTCAAATAAATATATTGAAAACTCTCGACAGAAAACTTACTGCTTAAAAAAAAAAAATAGAGGAAGGCTAACCTTTTCTCCACTCAACCCACATGTTAAAAACTAGACTTAATTTGTGAATCTTACTCCAGCAAAGCCTGACTGACTCCTCTGCTGATGAGTCCTCAGGATCTGTGTGCACAGCTCTGCTTTCCGTAGCACTTGTTTAGGCTGAGCAAAGTTGCAATACCTGCCTGGCCCAGCCATAGCACTGGTGCTACAGAGAGGGCAGGTCTCTCCTTGCCAGCAGCTGCACAGATGAGGTCTGTTTCCAAATTACCACCATGATACTGATCTTCCGCCTTGCTTGTCCTGGTATTTGTGTGACAATGAAGGGCTCTGGGGGTTAATGATGGGGAAATTGGTGTATGTTTCTCCTTGTTTAACACAATCCCTTTCTGTGTGTGCTTTCCCTGCTTTCACCAAATATGAGCTGATACGAGCAGGCAGCTTGTTCCATTGCAGGCCAGACATGAGCTGTCATGCTGATGGACATCATTAGGGGGAATTTTAGTCAGGGATATGGAACAAGGAGCAGTCAGAAGGAAGGAGTGGTGCTCCACTGTTCACTGTGGAGCCAGCCCTTCACCTGCTGGGCTGTAGCACTTCAAAGGGTGTGTGAACACCAAACTGCAGAAACTGCAGCCCTGGTCTGCTGTCAGCCAAACTCTGGACAAAGCTCCATTGTTTGAAACAGCACATAAATGGAATGAGGTTTTAATTGTATGTGTGTGGGGAGTATTTTGCTCCACATGAACATACCACAATCTCATGTGCATTGGTAATAATGGAAGACAAATTGTGCATGTAGTGCCTGGGAGCTTTTCCAGCAGATGGTTTATTTTGGTGAATGTTACTATAGCAATAGGATGGTCTGCCCTGGTTCTCTGCAAACCTAAGGAATAGAGCAGAGGTGTGGGACTGAAAGCCAGTTTTGAGTCCTAGGCTGCAGCCAGAAGTCTCTCGAGTTGAAATGTCTCTGAACGGGTGCTGGTCATAGCTTGTAGTAATCCAGATCTGTTCTCCCATGGAGCAGAGCCAAGAGTGAACCTGAAATTGTGACAGACAGTGCTGCTGTCAGTAAAACTGAAAACAAAGAGGGAATTGCTGGTCTAATTCCATGGTCAAACAAGACCGGGTACTGTAGTGCAAGAAACATAAGCTGGACAAATGTACATTGTGTAAGTCTTCTGGTGCTATAATCCCTTCCCTTTGACTGGATGAGTGTATCCCCTTAATCCAACATGTTCTG
Source organism: Grallaria varia (assembly GCA_013396735.1). Lineage (NCBI taxonomy): Eukaryota > Metazoa > Chordata > Aves > Passeriformes > Formicariidae > Grallaria > Grallaria varia. The sequence continues at coordinate 2,579,954 of VWZG01013475.1, read as the reverse complement.
CCAATGCCAACCAGTGTGGTGTTTTCCAGGTAACTTGTTAGTAATGCCTTTTGTCATAAAATACTGTGGAGAGGGGAGGACACTGGGAGGAGAAAAAACTCAAGGTTGTTCAGCAACCTGCCCGTTGGCTGGATATTGCTGGGAGATTTTGAGTCCAAGTAGAAATGTTGGGAAAAGCCAGCTCAGAAAGACCTGAAGTCCTGTACTGGTGCCTTGGCCAAGCTGTGAACAGTCTGCTGCTTTTCACAGGACTTTTTCCTGAGTTTTTCATATTGTAACAGATGTTTCAGGGTAACCAGTGTATTCCTGGCACTTCCTGCATGTTCTCATTGTGGCTGAGTAAATCTGTATGTGCAGAGCATTTCTCACTGAGCCATGTACTGCCTGGGGTGCCACGGAGGACTCTTGATTCTTGTGCTAAATGATTCTCTGGCGCCTGAATCTTGGTTCCAGGTATCATTTAAGAACCATATTCCCTCCGCATCCAAGCAGATCGGGATATCTTCTGGCATAGTCTGCAGGATACCCTTAAGCGAGAGTGTTGATTCCAAACAGATAATTCTGTATATTAAGTGATTATTTTGCAGCAGGAGTGAGAAAATAAGGCACACCTCAGGGAGAGGTGTATTTGGTGTATATTATTAGGTGTCTGTGGAAGTAAAGGGCCTCTCAGGCTGAGGGGTATTCAGAGTATTTGGACAGAAAGGTGCGTGTGTAGGGGTATCAGGAGAGCAGATCGGTTTTGGAGTGAGGTGCCCCTCGAAGGAGGTGTATTTGTGTGTTGGCTGCATGGGAAGTTTACACACAGGCAGCCAGATTTTTAGAGGAGATTTTGGCGACTGTAGAAAAAAAAGGGCCATGTGTGCCAGGCTGGGGACACCAGGAGGAAACCGGGAATTGGCCTATCCTCACTTCCACACCTCTGCCACTTAGGTTTTTTCTTCATGTAAATGTATGTGGGAACTGTCTGGTTTAGGATTGAGAACACTCATAGAAAAACATCCATTGTTTTGCCTTTCCCCCACAGCTGCTCTGTGTTTTCCTCCTTGGAAGAACGTACTGGACAGGAGTTGAGGGATGGGGGAGAAGACCTGGAGAAGCATTGACAGAGTGGATGGCTGGTTAAAGAGCAAAGCCAATGGATTAGAAGCGCAGAGAAGGAGAGGTGACAGCCACACCAGAAATCTGAGTTGCTGTGAGCAAGGGAGCAGGAAGGGGCAGGCAGCCAGGTGCGATGGTGCTCGAGGGAAGACGCTGCTCCTTTGGACTGAGCCACCACGAGCAGTGTTCTCTAGCAAGTGCAAATTGACTCTCTGCCGGAGGGCTGATGGCTGAGAAGTGGCTCCTTTCTTGGCTGGAGGATGCACAGTAAGTGGCTTCCAGGGTTTTGCCAGTTTGCACCTCTCTGGCAACAAGGCTGTGCGTGCACTGAACAGCTGCTTGGTTGCTTGTGCATTTGGTGTCGGTAGATGTGGTTTCCCTTTGGGCACTTCCCCGGCTGAGCTCTGCAATTGGATCCTGCTCCACTGCAGAACACACGGGTCCATCCCAGCTTCCCACACAGTGGGCAGCCCCTCAGATTTGAGGGGTTTGGCTGGTTTTGCTCAGGGACACTACTTAAAAGACAGCGCAAGGACAAGAGATCCTCCTATGGTGCACCTTTGAATGCTTGTGCTACAAAACATGTCCTGACCTCATACATGTGACTTTTTTTTTTAATTTTTATATAGTTTTTCAGTTTACCAATCAGGCTGCTGAGAATGCTGCTCTGTGACTACTTGGGGTGTTGCATGGTGGTTGAACGAGGTGCTGTGCTTTGCTCAATTGCCCTGGTGGCACTTGGGAAATTTGGAAATGGCCAACCTGTGACTTTGTGAAAAAAAAAAATTATGAAGAGCCAATATAGCCCCAGGAGAGTTCACGTAAGCCTGTAGGCAGTCTAGAAATGTTCTGGAGGTACAGCAGGAAACCTCTAGAAAGACCAGAAAAATATCAAGGGAATGGCCAGGAAACTTGCAGAAATCTTCTGGAAAGGTGCTAAAAACCTCTGGAAAGCTGCAGGATCCTGCCCTGTCTGGGCCATTCCCCTGGGAACAGATGAGGCCAGTAACTGTGGGACCAGCTCAATGCTTTAAATACTGTCAATTTAGTGACTCATTAGCACAGATTCCTGAGGAAGTGCTGATCTCCTGGGCCTATCTGGGAATGGTGCAGAGGGACCCACCCTGGTTGTTTGCCAGGGGCTAATTGGGCCTGATGCTCCTGGGTTTGCCAGAGGGAGAGGCCGGGGTGACAGGAAGCATGCTTCTGTCCCTCCTGACTAATGGGCTTCAACCCCCTTAACCCTGGTGAGAAATAAATCAGTTCTAAAGCATGCTGCTTCTGACAGATCCCAGAGTCCCTCCAGGAGGTCCTGGACATGTCCTTTCCACTCATTAACTCGGGTGCAAGCCCTCTGTTTGGCGCCTTGTTGGGGACTAAATTGGGGGTGGAGATATTGAAGGTAAAGCTCCCAAGGCACGGGGTCTTTGTGGAGGGGTCCAACAGCCCCTTGACATTGCTACTGCACCCTGGCAGGCACTCAGTAGGTCTCGTCCTCTCACCTCTCCCCATGACAACAGTGCTGCCCTCCCTATCTCTCCCCTCCCTTCCAGGGCCAGGCAAAACTCTTCCTCCTCACCATTCAACACAAAAGTTGGGCGCCGCTGATAAAGCTGCTGATATTGGCCATTTATTTCCCTGCATCCTGGCAGATGGAGCCTCCTCCACCCTCACCCCTGCCAGATGCCAGCCCACCCCAGGCTCTTCCCTTGCTTGCTGCTTTTGGCCTTGATGAGGGGTTGGGTTTTCAGCCCAGCTCTGGGCCCACCTTGACCCCACAGCAGTGGCAGGATGGGGGAGCTGGGGAGCACAGATGTTGCAGGACCAAGGCTTGTGGTATTTGCTTGCAGCCTCTAATGGACCCGAAGGCCTTCACCCAAGGGTGCCAATCTTTCCCCATAGTGGTTTCACATGGAAATAAGGGTCTTTGCTCCCTCAGTGAAGATATCTGGTTTGGCAGACCTGGTTCAGTGTGTTTCTCTAGCACTGGTGGGATTAGGCTGGCCCATGCTCTGTGCCATTGAGGGACACGCTGCACTCCAGCTGCTGGGATTGGCTTGACTTGGCCTTCAAAATCCTGCTCTGTGTGGGCAAATGTTCCAGCTGGCAGCAGCCCACGTCTGGAGTTTTGCTTTGACGTCCATACTCCAGTTCCTGGCATTGGCTGCACAGCTAAAGCTCTGGGTTTTGCTCAGAAGAAATACTGTGCAGGTACTCGTGTGAGTCGTCAAGAGTCAGCGTTGGGAATCAGCATTACCCACGCAGTGCAGAGATGTGACTCAAGGCAGATCCTGCTTCTGCCCAAGCCCTTTGGAGATCAGCTGATCGAAGGTCCTGGAGGCCATAACCCCAGGCATCCCACCACTGTGCACTTGGTGTGAAGGGCCCTGCTGCCTGATACCAAGTACATGTGTGTGGGTAAGTAACACGTGTGTCTGGGTTTTTTCTTTGTGTTTGCAAAGCCCAAGTATGAAATGGACAGTAGAGGGTCTATACAGTATAGGCCCAGGTGAAGAAGGTCCTGGGGAGCAGGGGCAGGGTGCGTGGGGGGACACCCTGGGGCTCACTGCCCACTGCCTTGGTGCAGGGCTGGCCAAGGGGAAGGGCAGTCGTTTGGTGTCAGCAGCATCCCTGGCCAAGGGTATAAATAGCTGCTCTGGTGACCCAGGGAAGAATGACTGCACGGGTGAGGTTAATTGTCAGCAGAAATTATGGAGACGTTGTTCCTCCCAAGATAACCTGCAAGGGATGAAGTGTGGAGCAAATTTTTCCCCTTCAGAGTGAAGGAAAAAGACCTGAAATATTGGTGCAGTGTCTTTGTTCTCAGGTTTAGGCTGACTCTCCCATTTAATTGTTTTACTCCATTCCGTGTCAATGAGAACCAAGATGGATTAACCTTTTGTTTCCCCACCATGTCCTCCCAAAAGAGGAGCTCAGATTGCTCCTGCAGGGCTGGACAAATTCTCTGGTTTTTTTAACTTAACACTGAGGTATTTTTATTTTTAGCTTAAGCATGAAACCTGGTGCCGAAAATAATTTGCTGGAAACATCTGCACTGGACAGCAGAGTTCATGGGCTCATTCACAGATGAAACCTGCTGCTTGCTGGTCTTGTGGGCCTTGAGGTTTTTCAATTTGCCCCTGAGTGATGGGGCAGGTGGCATCCAGTCTGTCAGTGGCATAGGACGGGTGGCCTGTGATGATGGCAGCATCAACACTATCACAAAGCAAGGAGGGCAGTGAGGCTCACTGGGACTGGGGATGTTTCTCCTGATGATGAAGGTCTCTCTCCTGCTGATTCTGTGCAACCACTTCCCAGATTATTTTCTCCGCATTATTTTTTTTTAGATGGAGCATCTCTAGCTCTTCCCTTCCCCCAGCCCCCTGCCATTTTTGGCTGGACAGCCTTGCTGTTACTGCAGTGTGTGGCCCTATCACACACTGGTATTTACCTTGGTTGGGGGCTTAATGGCCCATGAGTTACATAAGGACATCCCGGAAAGCCCAGTTGGGGCCCCCTTTGGGCATGAGGCATTGAGCTGTGTCATCCCCCATGGAGACATTCCCAGCTCCACAAAAGCAGTCCATCTTTCCTGGTTGTCAGCTCTTTTCCTGCAGGGATCTCTGAAGCACGATCTCTGCCACAGCTGGAAAGGTACCAGGGGCTGATCTGGTGGGATGGAGGAGCAGAGAAAATGCTGGAGGACTCCCTTCTTCCTCCAGCCTGTGTTGGGCTTTGGCAAACCCACACCAGCAGCAAGAAGGTTTTGTGGAGGTTGGAAAAAGCAGCATCTCCTCTCCAGGTGGGATATGTGAGGGGTTGACATTGCAGGGGAAGAGGCTGAGGCCTGGATGCTCCTGTCCTTATCTATAAAGTCCTGCTGGGAGAAGAAACTTTGGCTCCTTCAACACTGGACTGCCAGGTGTATGGGACACTCCTTCACCATTTTGCAATCAGCTGAAAGGAGTTTTTTGGGGACCCACCAGCCAGTCCTTTCTCCCTCCCTGCTCTGGACTGAGCAGGCCAAGAGGTTCTGGATCTCAAGGGGAGCAGAGTTCACCCTGTCACCTCCTTCAGGCATCTTGTGGCACAAAATCAAAGTCTCTGTTGTGCTTCTCCTGGTCAGAACTTTGCTTACAGGAAATTACTAAAGAAAGGTTGGATATAAATAGCCTGGGACAGGAGAGGCAGAGAAGAGGTGAAACTTGAAGCTCAGCAGCAGGCAAAGATTCCCATCCAAGGGAGGCAAAGCATCTTTATGGCAGTCTGATGCTGGGGAGAGCAGAGATGTTTTGCAATTCCATCGCCTTGGTTTTCTGTGCAGAGGGCCCTGGGGAAGCATTGCTGTGTAATTCAGTGTGTGATCAGCATCTGAGCTGCTGGGCAAGGGCCCTGCCTGAGCACAGCAACGCCAGTGTCCAAGCAAACCTGAGCCCCAGCCAGTCCCAGTAGGAGCCACTCTGTGTTCCAACCCAACCAACAACAACGTCATCAACTAAAATTTCACGCAAATTATTTATTTATTGCCCAAAAGCTCCTTTAAAGTATTCATTGAAAATCCAAACAAAATCTTTTTTGGCAATTAGGAACTGAAGCTTGATACAGAAAATAATAGGATGTTTAAGCTTTGAAAAATGTCCCTCTCTTGCCTACTTGCTTTTATTGTTAATGCAACCACTTGGACAGGCTACTGCAAGAAGAAATTTCCTGCAAAATCTTACACTTGGGCACAGTTTTTCGATCTCTTTTCCTGTCACAGGTAATGATCCAGTCTGTGGTCGCAGCTGGCAGGGTCAGTGGCCCAGCCTGGGGAACGCCCAGCCCCTGGCAGAGGTGGCCGTGACACCTGCCCCAAGGAAAACCCAAACTGTGGAGCTGGGCCGGTGCCCAGGGGGTGATGAATGTCCTCACTGGGACACACAGGGCAGTGAGGTCCTGCTTTTCAGGTCTGAGGCACAGCCTTTGTGTCTCCCTGACCTCAGCCAGGGGCCGGCCAGCAGGTGGGTGTCCCTCCCGTCACCCCGGGAACACGGCAAAGCCTGTGCAAGGCAGAGAGCGGCAGCAGCCTTGCCTGCTCGCTGGAGGGGAATTCTGCAAGAACGGGAGAAGAAAAAGTGTGACGGTCGAGCAAAGCTCAGATCCCACAGAGCACTGCCCGCCATCCTGCCCAGGGGATGAATGTGACTTCTATTTGGCTCCTCAGAGGACAAAGCCAGCTGGATGTACATCACCCTGAAAAAGAGAAAATCTGCGTGAATCCCTCTCTTTCCCCATGGGCAGTGCCTGATGCCCACCCAAAGGACACAGGACCGGGAACACGGCGCTGTCCCGCACACAGCGCGTCCCGCTCCGCCGACCGCCAGGGGGCGCTGCCCGTCCCGCCCGCACGCACCACGGGGCGGCGCGTCCCGGGCCCGCCATTGGCTGGGAGGGGGTCACGTGAGCGGGAAGGGGTTGTGGCGGTGAGGGGGAAGGTCGCGGTTGCCGGGGAGACACGGACGGCGAGGGAGGGAATGGGCCTGGGGGGAATGGGAGTGGGACAGGTGAGAATGGGTCTGGGACTGGGGGGAGTGGGACTGGGACAGGTGGGAATGGGAATGGNGGTTGAGGGTAATTGGGACGGGGGAACTAGGACTTAGGGGACTTGGAACTGAGGGGACTGGGGGAACTGGATTTGGGGATATTGGGACAGGGAGGACTGGGATTGGGACAGGTGGGACAGGGAAGTGGGACAGGGGGAATTGAGGTTGGGACTGAGGGGACTGGGACTGGGACAAGGGGAGATTGGGACAGGTGGGACTGGAACAGGGGAAGGTTGGGCTATGTGAGGCTGGGATTAGGATGGAGGGGCCTGGGGAGATTGGAACGGGGGAATTGAGACTGGAATGGGGGGAATTGAGGTTGGGTCAAGTGGGAGTAGGACTGGAATAAGGGAGAATGGGCACAGGTGGGATTGGGACTGGAGGGACGAATGGATGTGGGACAGCTGGGATGGGACAGGGAGAGTGGGGCAGATGGGATTAGGACAAGTGGAATTGTGGCGCGGGGCAAGAGGGATATGAGGCAAGTGGGATGTGGGCGGGTGGAACAAGGGCAGGTAGACTGCTGTGTGTGTGTTGTGTGTGTGTGTCTCCTCCTCATGCTGTTTGGAGGTGTGATGGCTGATGTGCTGTGCTGTGTGAACCCCCTGCTGCCTGCTCACACCCCGCTTCTTTACAATTTTCCAGCTTTATCAGCGAGGAGACGTGGCAGTAATGTTTAGCAATGGGTGATATTTTAGCCTGTGAAGCTGAGTTACTCCTACTGGTGAGAGAGGTTGGTTTTCTCCCGTTATTTCTTTTCTTGTTGTTGTTGAAATAAGCAGGGCACAATTTCATAGCTGCCTGTATTCAGAGGCAGGCATTGTGACTGTGGTCTGCATTCGGTCGTTACTTACCTGGCCAAGTGTTGCCACACTCTGAAATCATACTGACTGCTGTCATGCTCTGTAGGTTCAAAAGGCTCAATGTCTTTTAAATGTCAGCAAACAGTAAATCACTTCAAAATTATCTATTGTTCATTGCAAATGAGGCTCTCATTAAGGGAAGAAGGAGGCTGATTAGATCTGAGAACTTTGGGGCTCAGTTCCAGCCAGGTGAGATCTTTAAAATCTTGCTTAGCTGCCACCTCATTGTGTGTGTGTATAAAATCAGAGGCATATAAAAACCCTAGAGCTGACAAGTCCTGAGACTACTGATCTCCATGGTTTAATGCCTAAGCAGGATTTTCCAGCTAGGCACTCCTCTACCCTGCTACCTGTAAGAGAAAATCTGAATATGTTCTGAAGTGTGAAACTGTCCTGTGAAAAAGACGGAGAGAGACAAATGTTGAAGGGCAGGTGCCTCTGTGGCAGTCTGTGCTTCTGGATAAATTGACTAAAATGGTGTGTTTATGAATTGGAATATGGACACAGACTGTGATCTCTGCTGCTTGTTGCTGCCTCATCCCTTTAATTGGCCCTGTGTTGGTAGCCTTGCTTAGGGGCCTGAGTGAACACCAAAGTGAATCCCTGTGCCTTGTGTGACTTGTCCTGTTGCAGGTTCCGCAGATGCTGGTGCTGCAGAGGGGTGATCAGAGATGTCACTGTGCCCAGCTGTCACCAGGCTGTCTCTTGAAAGCCTGGACAGTTACTGCCTGCCAAAAGAGTCTATGTAGTGGCAAAAAACCTGAAGTGTTTTTTTGGGCCTCTAACAACAGATCTAAAAAGAGGTTTATGTTCTTAATCATTACAGTACTACTGTTTATTGTGAAGAAAGCAATTCTTGTTCTCTGTGGCAATTTTGGGACTCCAGGTCAAGATTGCAAAATGAAATGTGATGTCTTGCCTCAGCAGCCAATGACTAAGACTCCTGAGATGAGAGGAGAGTTGTGTCTAATACACTGACTGTACATTGTGGGCGGAAGAGGCAGGGCTGTTTATTTCTTCCTCAGAAGAACAGTGTTTGATGAGTTGGTCATTGGCTTGCACAGCTTCGCATGAGGGCTCTGGCTGAGAACTCAAGCAGTCTGACCGCTCTGCGCTCTAAGAATATTATTTGCAAGGAAGTTATTTACTTGTTTATTCAACCAAGGTATAGCATTAATGGATTTTAGTTAATTTTCACCTTTGGTTGAATGAAATTACTGACCAATCCAAAAGGCATCATTCTTTGGAGAGGCTGTACTCCGTTGTCTCTAGGATGCAGGAAGATATTTAGAGTCAGTATTTTCCTACCACAAGGTTATCTGTTGTTGGTTTGTCACTGCAGTCTTTGGCATTTATGAATCCTCCTGTACAGAACTTTGGCTTTTCATGGGTCATTTATTGAAGCATTAATCATCTAAAAAAATTTTGTTCCTGCATGTTTTTGTCTTGTAGTATTTGGATTTTGCAGAATTTGAAGAAACAGTGAACGTATTAAAAAAAGAATGTAAAATAAAAGGGAAACCGCTACCTAAGCCACCAGATGTTTCCTCAGAAGATCCATTGCCTGTTCAGGTAATGCATCATTTACCCTTACTTTGAGTAATGCTAAAAACAGTTAAAGGCCACTAACAACCCTGTGAGTTATTACAGCAGTGAATTTTTCTGAACTGTCTAAACAGATTCTTGATTATATGAAGAAGTCTCTTAGCAGTCTTCTTCTAGTTCAGGAACCTTCAAGTTTGGGTTTTTTCAAAACTCCAGTCCTTTTGAACACAGTAGTTTTGATTCACACTGCTTTAAGTTTTTTAGCTTACTTTGATAAGACTAATTTTCACACACTCTGGGGATCTGTTTTTCCCTTACAGTAAAGCTGGGTTCTGACATGCTTTTGGAAATGTGGGCTTTACTTCTTGTGTTGATGGTTGATTCAGGCTCTCAAAGATATTAAAGGTACACAGTGAAAGAATATCTAGGCAATCATTGAGTCGTGATAGATTTTTGGATAAAAGTTTTAATTCAAGGTTTTCAGGTGGCACCTGAATTCTTCATTCACTAACCGCCTGCTGAGCAAGTGTAACTCTTCTGTGTTTGGTTTTTCACTGAATGCTTTTCCCTTTGCAGGAAGATCTGCTTGCAGCATTTGAAAATGGTGACCAGAGAGTTTTCTTCCAGCTCTGGGAGGAGCACGTTTCATCTTCAGTACAGGACAATGACCCAGTTGCTCAGAAGTTGGAGTTCTATCTTCACATATACTTTGCCACCTTCCTCTTGAAACAAACTATGGGAAAGCCTGTAAGTTTAGTTCACAATTCAGACTTCAAATTGCTTTTGTTTGTTTCACTTCATTTATTTGTCTTTAGTGTAGATGAGGAGGAGATGTTTTCTAAGAAGAATTCCCAAAATATATATCCAGTTTTGGGCCACAATCTATATTTTAGTTGAACCAGATCCTTTGTATGGTGAAGTACAGAGATGGAAGTTGGAGCTGTCCTTATCTTGGACCTTTTTAACTTGGAAAATACCAGCATGCCAATACTTTCAGATCTCTAATTGCAGACCATAGAAGATTCTTAAACTGCTTCCAGTTTGGACTGTATCTGTGAGTTAAAATATAATAACTTCTGACGAAATGAGGGAGCTGAATTTTGACCAGCTCAATATATCATATTGAAAAATATAATTCCAAGCTATTGTAAAATAAAATTTCTCTTACATAGGACTTTTATGATGAAGAGACATTTAAGTAGCCTGGAGTCAGCCAGATCAGACAGGGCTTAATAACTCCTGTCTCTCACCTGTCAGCTGCTACCTGAGTATTGGGATACCTTTCGCGTGTTTTCCAGCCTCTAAGGAACTTTTGGTCTGTTCTGTGTGCCAGCTCCCCTTCCTGGTGCCGTGCACCAGGATTTTTGTGGGTCTGCACTCAGGACTGAAATAAAGCATGTCTTGTAGGTGTTTCCTCTTTGCCCTGAGTGTGGCAATGACATTTTGCTTGAGAAATCTAGCCTAAAGTGAGCAGGAGTAATTTACGTACAAAAATCAATTGTCTGTCTCTTGGTTTGTTGGACGTGGATGAGAGAAGCAAGAACACTGGTTTAAATTTTCTTTTATGACTGTTGAGAACATGATATAGTGTTCCCTAGTTAAATAAACATTGTTTTTTAGAAAATGAATATTCTGGAATGTCAAACTTGATATTAATGTACTTATGTCTCCGCTTTTATTTTCCAGCTTTGCAGTGCATTCAGAGTGGTAGTTCTCTAAATTAAACATGTTGCTTTATTTCCTAGGACAAGGCTGAACTTGAGGAAAGGTTTTCACATTTTAAGGCATACCTGGAATCAAAGGGAGCTGCACTGAGCCAGACTACAGAGTTTCTTCCTTTCTATGCTTTGCCTTTTGTTCCGAACCCCATGGTACATCCTACTTTTAAAGAACTTTTCCAGGTAATTATCTGTGTTGCAGAGATGGTATTTATGATGCCTTTTCTCATGGGGTGATAAATATTGAATAATGTTTAGTTTGGTGTTTGCCTTTATTGTTTGCTTTAACAGAAACTGGACAATCCTAAAGGAACGTGTATTTGATGGAGGAAGGGTTACGAGAGTGCTATAAATAACAGAATGCCATCTTAAATATGACTTTTATATTTCTTGAATGTTAAGTGCTATGCCAGCTTTGTGTCCGTAAATTATCATTGCTGCCTCTCCTTTTCCTCAGGTCCCTGAAATATGGTTGCTTCTGGGAGTGACTCTGGATGGAGTGGTTCAAGTCCACTTACTTGCTTTGAGGTTGTTGCCCAAGCCCACTGTCTGTGCATATATATAACTGAATTTAAAGCATGATATCTAGGCATAAGGAGACCAAAGCAGTTTCATTTGATGTGGAAAAGAGAGAAAGCAGATTTAATAAGTAATCCTCCTGTAACAGAAAATGAGTCAGTGTTGTCTGTGTTCTGAGACTCTGCCCCCCACCTCCCAAAAAAAAAGTGTTGGAAAAGCATAGCTGTGCTTAGTGGTTGGGTGACTCTTGACACTGGCATTTTGCATAGTTAATTTTTTTTCGTTAAATATGCTTCAGCCTTTACCTTTGAATGACTATTTCAGTGTTCAGTTCTTAGACTTGCATATGCAAGGTGAGAAGAGAGTGTAAAAGTTTGTATGCTTGAACTTCAAAATTGATCTCCTTTCCAGGTGCATTTTCAGTGTGATGATGATCTACAGTTATTCTGCTGATGAAGGGATAATAAACACCCTTACACTGACCACTCTCTGAGCACCATGCAGGTGATGATTAGGAGATGACTTACAGAGCTGTGGTTTGATGTTCCAAAGTGGCAATACTTGTGGGGAAGCTACAGCCATCGTTTCATTTGCTGACAGCTTTTTCCCGTGGTGCAAAACTGTGCCTTAGCATTTTAGTTATCAAATAATCACAGAATCATTTACGTTGGAAGATACCTCAGAGATCAAGTCCAACCTATGACCTAATGCTGGAAATGGCTGGTTGTGTGGCTGCACTTGGACTGGAGCAAGGAACTGCTTTTTTTCCTGTGAAAGTGTGTGTACACAGCTCCCATGTGCACATGCACACGTACACAAATGTGTTTGTGAATTATGGATAATATTTTTCAGGGTTATCTGCTTGGAATGCTTCCCTGTCCAATCACATGGACAGTTGTGCTGGCCTGGCTAAGCAGCTGTGGTGCAAGGAGGTGCCTCCAGCCTGTATTGCTGCCACACTCTTTGATATCAGATGAAAGTTTAAGTGGTAATTGCCCTAGGGCAGACTTTGGGTGTACCAGCTGTTGAGGAGCTCCAGTTTATCACCAAAAAAGGCATATACTGCCATTTTCTTTTGGGACTAGCTATAAATAATGAGATGGACTGGTTGACCTCAGAGATGGGATGTGCCTACTCTTTTTAAATTTTACTTAGCAGCTTTTTTTTTTAAATGCCTTATCTGAGATGAGATCCTCACATTTATTCATAGTAACCCAGTCCAAGCTCTTAGTCCACAGTCACTCATATTTTCTTGTGGGAATTGTACAACTCATTCCATGTTAGTGTTGAACCACAGATTGTTTTACGTTTGAGAAAGAGCAGCAGTGAGTCACTAGTCTAGTAAGCAGTGTTCTTGTGGCATATATTTTTCTCAGGCATCTGGTGCTTAATATAGCTGGGGTTCCTGTCAGTTTGTGTAATACATCTTGAAAAATAATATACACTCCTCTCTGTAGGAGACAAGGTTCCTCTGGTAATATACAGCATGCTGTGATACACCACTGTCTGGATACTGAATTGGTAAATGCAGCAAGTATATTCTGTACACTCTCCAGCATGGTGAAATAGGGGCAAATCTGAGCTGCCAGAACAGCTTACAACATAGACGTATACAGCAATAAATTTAGGAAGCTCCCTACTAGTTGGAAGATAGGGCTTTTTCATCTGTTGGCTGGCTTTTTCATCTCTTGGCTAGCTTTTCCTCAGTCAGAAACTAGCTTCACTGAAGGTGTGAAATAAAATAAATGAGTATTTGGTGGATTCTTAGGTATATTTTGGCCTTTTTTCCCTAACTGTTATTTTCTTGTGCCTATGAGACACTACGTCAGGCAGAAGACAGCATTCTGGTTAATGCTGTTGGTCTGTTGTGTTGGTCTATTTTTATGAGTTGTTTCTCTCCAAATCCTTATTTTAGAACCATTGTACCCCCATCACCAATGTCGTGGCTTGACGCTTGTAATAGTTATTGACAAAATCTGCAATCCCCAGAACTCTTTAGGAGTGAAAGATGATGAAAACTGAGCAGTACAGTTTTCTATTTAATAAATGTAAAATATTTTTTTTTAATCCTTTTTCTCGAGTTGCTTGTATTCAAAAGTACATTCTACTTCAGGGGCAGTTGTTGTACGTGCATGCAAGGCACCAACACTATTGTGATAGTTTTGCACTTGAAATAAAGCTACATTGTGATTCAACTTCTGTACACTTTTATGGGTAGTGAGCAAACACATTCACTTTAGTAACAGTGAAGGTGAAATCTTTTCAGTCCAGTGCTGGCTGCCTTCTAGTGGAAGGTTGCTGTGATCCAAACAGTACTTTCTGCAGAGTGTCATTATTTGTTTTTCTTTTCAAGGATTCTTGGACATTGGATTTAAGGACAAGACTGGAAAAGTTCCTGTCTCTGACTCTCAAAGCCAGACGGACTCCTCGGCTTCTCGCTTTATTTGTATCCTTTTGAGAAAACACTTTGAAGATAGTTAGAATTATTATATAGAGGCAGTATAATTTATTGCAAAAGTGTGCTGATAAGATTTATTGCAGAATTACAGTAATGTTGCAGTGCAGTGTTTTTGTGATAGGAAACACTGTTTATATTCCACATTTAAAAAATTGTAAAAGTTACATAAAGACAATGTATAGATACATATGCATCTGCATGTTTATCATATGACCTTCCTTTTCTTTCATGTATAAAGTACAGGATACCCAAAGGCACCGACCTGACTTTTGTCAGTGTTTCTAAAGCTGTTAGTCTTTTAGATTAGCCATTTCAAGGTCTAACTGTAAGTTTTCCAGGGCTTTTCAGGATTCCAGAAATTATTGGTTCACTCAATGACTTGTGCTTCAGACTGTATTGTTTTTCTGACAATTCTGGTTAAGCTATGTTGTTAGGCCTAATTTATAAAGTAACAAGTTATATGGCAAATTTTCTTCTCCGGTTTTGGTCAATACAGTTAAGGTAAAAAGAATGGAACTGGAGTCTCTGTTTCTGGCTCTTTTAATTTATTTTTTTTAGTTATTTAGGTTTTTCTTTTTTTTTTTTTTTTTTTTTTTTTTTTTTGTTTTTAATGCAACATAAGTTGACAGTCCTTTCCCTGATAAATCCTGCTTTATTCTAAAGCAGAATGTTGCTATGGTGGTATTGAATAATGAGCTGGAAATACATCCCTTCTCTTTCATTCCTGCCCAATTGCCAGGATGGGGAGCAGTAACCAAATCCCTGCTTCCAGTCCCACGTTACAGATGTTTGTGTGGGAGTCTGCCATACTGCAGTTGAAGAAAATTTTCTCTTTGCTTATTCCTCTTTATGGAATAATGGACTGAAACCTAATTAAGCCTTAGATATTTCTTAGGTGTAAAAATATCACTTGCCTTTAAAGACTTGTATATTTGTATGTTGATTTTATGTAAAATCAGCAGTTTGACTTTTCATTTTGGTGTTAATACAGTTAGACCAGAGTTACTGTATCTTATCCTTCAGGTCTAGATCTAGTGTCTTTGAAGGTCAGCCAGAGGTCTCAAGTCTCTCTGTAACATTGTGCTTTGTGCACTTAAGAGATTTTAATGTATTTATTATTGATTAATTTATTCTTCATCTCCTGCGGCACATCAGAAATTGGCTGTTGCCTTGGACAGCAGCAATATTTGGCCTGGCTGAGTTTGCCAGTTGGTTGAGTTTCATATTCTGTGTCTCTGGAACACACCTGTACTGAAAGGAAGCACATTTTCCTGAACTACTTGTACAACAGAAAGAATATGGACAGTGCAACAAAGGTAAATGCTGAGATGTGGTAAGGATAATCTGGAAGATTATTAGTGGCTGTGATACTAGCAGAATGGACACCTGCAGGGATGGGGAAACTAGTAATGCATGACAGAAAGTCTTTTGAAATCCAGACC
Organism: Grallaria varia; assembly: GCA_013396735.1. Classification (NCBI taxonomy): domain Eukaryota; kingdom Metazoa; phylum Chordata; class Aves; order Passeriformes; family Formicariidae; genus Grallaria; species Grallaria varia. The sequence continues at coordinate 2,564,726 of VWZG01013475.1, read as the reverse complement.
CCTGCCTTGAGGTTATTGCTGGACTGCTTGAGCTGAAAGGGTTGAGAATCAACAGGCATGTACTAGAAGTGGTGGAGGGACTAGTAGTAGGATTTGTATTTAACCTCTCTTCTTTACTGAAATATGGTAAAAACAAGTGGAGAACTCCATGAGAAGTGCATACCAGCTCTCCATTTTTAGTCCTGATGAAAGGAAGCTGCCTCAGATTGGTTTCCCTTACCTGCTTGTGTTTACCGTCCAGATTTCAAACCTCATACAGCTGTTCTGATGACTGACTGATGATCTTAGACAGGATGTCATCCTGTTTCAACTCCTAAAATAGTACATATTAGTATCTCCCAAATAAGAATGTGTTAATTTAAATGTGACTGGCTGATGTGTTGCATTTTGACGTGAGCTGCTTATGCACAGTGAAGTGTGTATGTGACTTGGAGCCCTTTAAAGTAATAATTTCAGCACTGAATCCCGTTAGATACCGATGACACTTGAAATACGTGCCTTTAAAAATCAGTTCACCAAATTGAACTTTGGTTTCCAACTACTTTGCATTCTCTTTTTCACTGGACTTTCTGCGTACTCTCTGTAGGTAGAGATCTGTATGACACTAGCTGGGTTCTTAAAATGACTTTTCCTCGTGAGTTAATTTAGTCTATAGATTTACCCTGGGGATTTACTCTTTGTAGATTGAATTAAAGAGAAAATTAGGCTTTCTTCCAGTGTGAGTTCCATATATTTTCTTTGTTATCTTGTGCTTTGTGTTGCATTAGACTTTGACTGAATATTAGAAAGATCTTAGTGGATTTTTATTTTCCAGAAGTTACTGGTTTTCCTCATGATGGACTTCTCTGAAGGCAATAATTCCATACTCTGAATGAAAAGAAATAAGTACGTAATTGAGCCTGAATTATTTTGGCCTAATTTTTTTTAATTTGGGCAGGTTCTATGTTTTGTAATGTACAGGAACTGTCATGGAATTGAATCCATGCACGTCAGCCTTAATTTGTAGCTTTGTTATGTGCCTTGGAGGTCGAGTCAGTTTGGACTTTCCATAAAGGTTACTTGAGGACTGTCTCGTATGAAAGTCTTGGATCTGAGAAGTTATTTTTGCAGTAACTGCTTGGGTCACGTGGGATCCACTGCACTTCCTTGCTGCTGGAGAGTGTTTACTCTATCAGTGAAGGGGAAACGCAAAGAAAATTTATAGGCAACACATGAATGAAGAGCAGTATGGCAGAGTCCTGAAAACAGCCTTTTATAAATAGTTGACAGTCATCAGTCTGACATGCTGAAGTACTTCGAGTTTGGGTGGGGTGGTACAAATGCTCCTGAGGGTGTCCTGGAGAGTTCAGAGTGTTTACCTTGCCTGATTTACCTGCACAGTTTGGCTTCTTACGCATTTGCTAAAAAACTTAAATCCCTGTATGACTTTCAAAGCTATTTGTGTGGCAGTTGTGCTTAACTTACAGCTCTTCCATATGTTTTCAGTTTGGCTGGAAAGGAAAGAATTGCGGAATGGTTGGCATCTTGCACAGAGAGCTTCAGACTTCCTTTGTGCCCTCTGTGCTAACAGAAACAGAGGGAATGAAGTATTTGGAAGTGTGTTCAGCTGTTGTTCCCTTCACTGCCTCATTACAAAATATGGATGACTTCACAGCCATTCTTCCACTGTTTCAGGGAACGAGAGACAGGGAGAAGTGTATCAGGCTGCTGCAGAAAAGGAAGTGTCTCTATCAAGATTTGCTGAATTCTAAATTGGTGTGGAAATATGTCAGTTTGGAATATGGGTGGTAATTTTTGTGCGCATGAGGTAAGCAAGAAGGAGACTCCTGCCTCTTCTAAGAGCACGGTTTCAGTGTCACCTAAGGAGCCCCAGCTCTTGGGACCTGCAGCTCCTCTGCTGAGAGCTGTGCTGCATTGTGTGCAGGAGCTCAGCCTGGCCAGTGTCAGTCCTTCTAGCAAAGTATGTGAGGGTGGGCTGAGATTGAGAGAAAGAGACAGAGCAAGTACAAGTTCAGGAAGCCTGTTTTAGGTTTAGGTAGTTGTTGTAAAGAAAAACCACCTCTCACTTAGAGCAAAAAGCTTATTGTAGAATGATATGTGTATGTGTAACTCCTTGGCTGCTTGTAGGAGCTGGAGTTAATAGACTCGACAATTACACACATGAGGGAACAGGCAAGAACACTGGTAGAAACATGCAGTAGTTCAGATGATGCCTGGTGCCAGCATCTTCATTTGGCAGAGTGACAACCTTTAGTGTGTGTTATATCTTCCTACTCCAGGAGGTTAGTCCTCTGTGTCCTATTTTACCTTCTTTTCCTCCACATATGAATAATGTTTCTGGTAGTTATTAGGTCTAGAGAGCTTTTTTTTTTTTTTTTCCTCTTTGGTGAGCTTATCATATGTAGAAAGCATTTGTCAGTGTTGGGAATTGTGTCTGGGAGAGGAAAAAGAGAAGCTATGACACAAGTTACTCTCTGATTCCTGTTGTGGTGCAGTTTAATCACTGCTGCAAGATGACATAAATGGAAACTTGAATTGCCTCTGAAAAGTACCATTTCTTTTTACCTAATCTTGACTCAGAAAGTAATGATTTAACGTTTCAAACAAGCAACTAAATATTAATTTTTACCTGGGCTAGTAGCTCCCTGATCTGTCTAACTGAATGCTGTTATGGGGATGTGACAGGAATGCAAGAGGGAAGTGGGGCAGTGCAGGACCAGTTCTTCCCACAGCCCTCTGTGCTTGGAACAGCTACTTGTCCATGATGATCTGCACTGAGGTTTGGTTAGGTAGGTTTTTTTCCTGCTGATTTTAGTTGGAAGACTGATTTTCATCACTGGAAATTTTACCCACTGGGCAATGAAAAGCAAGCAAACTGAGAAAGTTTATGCTTTGTGATTTGGTGCTTCCAACTTTCCTCTGAGTGGAGGTCATGCTCTAGATATGCACATTGGAAATTTCTGAATTGAATGTGTTGTGTCACAGTTAAATAAAATATATTCAAATTTGCTCATCTAGGCAATGGAATAATGTTCTGGAGTGGCTAGTTTTGTGCCATGGTTGCTCTCAGAATCTGTTAGCTTAAAAAAATATTCTTGTTTTGGAGCTGTATCATATTAAAACTGTGGTAGCAGTTTAGCAGTAGTGGGTATGGAATAAAGATAAAAATCAAAGATGAATTATTGTCAAGGCTGAGTAATTTGGGTTGCCTTTGGAAGGTATCTTAACTTCCCTGATTTTTAAGTTAATGAATATTGATTGCAGTTGAGGTGGTTTTAACAGCTTGCAGAACTGTAAAAAGTTTAGAACTCTCAGCAGGATTGCCTAATGTTACTGGGAGCTCTTCTAGCAGTGTTTTGTTTGTTGTTTGGTTTTTTTTGTCAAGTGCATTTGCTGGATTTGTACAGGATCTGTGGCTTGTCACAGCTTCTGTTATTATTTCACACCAGGTTTGGCTCCCTCCTAGAAAGTATAAGAGAAATATCTTTAGGGTGGTTTGATTTGCAGCTTGGTGTCAGTGAGAAACCCTGCAGGTACAAAATGCTGTGGCTGATGAATGGTTCTCAGAAAGAAGGCATCCTTAGAGGGAAGGAGGCTTTGAGAGGAAAATAACTGTGTGGGGTTTTTTTCTCTTAACTTGTAGAAGTAAGAAAATGTACCTTCTCTGTATTCCATGTTTAATTTTAAGATTGTCAATTTATAGCTATAGTTTACAGATAAATACTGTTGACACACATTTTCTCTAAAAGATCCCATTAAAAAAATCATTTTGTTAAATTTTCTGATAGCCAAAATAAATTGTTCTACCATCTACTGCTTTTAGTATAAACGGGATAAAAACCCAACTCTAAAATCCATCAGATATGACAAGTTTTTAGAGCAGTTTCCAAATCTGAAATCATAGAAGCTGTGGTGCTAACACAGAACTTCCACTCCCCATTTTTCCCTGGCCTGAAGATTACCACCCTGTGCCACCTGCCATGGGACAGCAGAGGTTTGTGCCCCAGTTCAGGCAGCAGTGGATCAAATGCCACGGGACAGATTTTGTATAACTCCACCTTAATTCTCCTGAGCTTTTTTATCACAAGTGTAAGGTATTATAAGATGAGCTTTTTTAAACTCAGACCATAACTGTGCAGTGAAACTTTGTACTGCTCAGGATTCTCCAAATGAAGATCCCCGATTTCCACTTACGTCTGTTATATTTCTCAATGCTTTGGTGTTCCAGGGACATATGACCTACATGTTCATGGAAAGGGATAGTGAATCATGTGAGAGGGTAATGGTTTCCTGGAAGATGATAGGCAAAATCTGTTCAAAGCCGAGAGCAGGATCTGGTTTATCTGGTTTCCAGTTTTGCATCTTTGCTATTTTGTTTTTGTTCCCTTGGGGTCTCTTTGGACCTAAACTATGTTATATTGGGCTGTTTGGAATGCTCTACCCTAACCCAAAAGTTTTTTTAAATCTGTGAGAAGGATTTCTACTCTTGTCTGAAACTTGGTAGTCAAGCTGATTCCTGCCCATTGTTTAACAGAAAATCCTATGGTAAATATTCCCTCTGTTTGCAGATGGGCCTGCTGCCCTTTTCACAACACTAAAGCAGTACTGGCTTCTCAGCAAACTAATTTAAAACATAATGTTCTAGCAAAATACAAAACATCAGCAGGAACAATAGGATTATTGTACCTCCCTTCATAGTTTTGTCTAGTCACAGAGATGTACACTGTGGTGCACAGCTCCAGATTCCGTGCCTGAGTTTTATGTAGGGCTGATTTGGCTGGGGCTGACACTGGGGTGGAGGTTATAGATCCTGGTACTCAGTTTGCTTTGGTCTCTAAAGTAATAGAACCTACAGGAATAAAACGTGTCAGAAGTGTAACAACAATTGTTATTGTCATTGAAAAAAATACATATTTGAGTTGTTTTCAGAAACTGATGGTACTAAAAGCAACTAATACGGCTTACCATCAACCAGTAAAGGGTGGAGTCACTTGAAAAATTCTTTTGGAAGTAGAGAATTCTCTGCAATTTCAATGAATTCAGTGAATATTAGCAAATGGGAAGCTGGATAACTTTGAGTGGGTTTTTTTGTTGGATTTGGTGTTCTTTAGTTCTGTGAATTGTACCATTTTCCTTAAAAAATGGAAGACTTAGTCAATAAACAAAGCACTACATAACCTAAATATCACTGGTCTCTTTCTGTAAATTAACTGGAGAAAACACCGAGCCTCACAGTGGCTGGAATCTCGGAGTACTGTCATTCTCTTGTTTTGGTGTTTTATCTTTAAAGTGGCTACTTGACCTTTCCAGTTGCTGGTCATGATAATGTTTTCTACCCTCTGTTACTTCAGTGAATGTCACAGAGAGTGCATGATTCATCTGCAGACAGCAAGTCTGGTTCATCTGCTGTGTCTTGTCATATGTTGTTCTGATTCAATGCTCAGACCCTCTGTTGCTGGTAGCCCAGAACCTCTCCTAGTAACAGACCTTTAAACGTGTATCTTCTTCACAAATGTATTCAGTGATGTTTACTATTTAACAGTTGTGTTGCTGCCCTAACTGGGAAGCAATTGTTTCTTTGAGCAACTGAGGCATGATAAACGCTTGTAGCTGTTGTGATGAACTGGGATGACTCTAGAGGTGAGGAATTGTCCTTGCAGTGAAAATCCACACCTTGGAAGTTAAGTTGTCCCTTCAGAGCAGTAAAAATGCTTGTGGGTTCTTTTGTATTTTTGTTTGAAAAGGTGATGCTATTTCTTTTTTTATTATTCCCTTGACAGAAATGTTGCAACATCTTCATCAACAGTTGGTGGAGTCTGAGCACAGGACCATGACCTACCTGAAACGATTTAACAAAATGCGGGCAGACTACCACAATCTCCTTGGAGTCACTGCAGAGCTGGTGGATTCTTTGGAGGCCACAGTCAATGGCAAGATGGTAAGTGATGGCTCAGATTTGTACTTGCTTCCACATCCCCAGAAAATGGAGATCAGAATGTGAATTAAGCCTCAGAGTTATGAGCATTTCTGTTAGTACTGTCGCTCCTTACTAATGAAACATAGCACATTAGATGAGACGTTCTATTGCCCCTGTGTAAGAGGATAAAAGTAGTGCAAAAGATGGGTTGAATTTTGCTGCTTTAGAAATCTTGAAAAAATTAATCACTGTCGCACAAGACACTTCAGATTTCTTGTCAGAGTCCCCTTTTGATCTTTGACATCAGCAGTGATTAGAGGACATTTCTGTGGCTACTGACTGCAGTCCAGCCCATCAATGGTTGTTGTATATTTAAAACGTCTGTCAGGTCTGTCTTAAGTTCCACAGTGGTGGAAACAGTCTTCTCGTCTAGAATTTTGGTGAGGAAAACTTTGCTCTCTGTTCTGCTAAGCTGAATTTGTTAATTTAAATGATAAAGGGAACTGGGGTAGGAGTGAATGAGTTACCATGTGAAATGGGCCATGTGTGTGACCAGAGAAGGTATAACTTTCTTATGGGTATTTTTTATACAAAGTTGATGGTATGTTTCATCCGTTGTGCTGTCCTCTTCGAGCTTGTCTCTGTGCTATAACTTCTGTGTAATCTGAAGGTCATTCTTGGGGCAGATGTGAGTGGCCTCTAGGTGGTTTTAAAGGAGTGCTCTGAATTGTTAGCAGGGTGAATGACCTGGGATTTCCTGTGCTGCCTGCTGAAAAGTCAATATGTACCTTCCTCCTGCCATCAGCAAGAACATTTTGTAGGTTGCTCCTGTGCATCTGGGATCATTGACTGCTCACATATTACTGCAGGGAAGAATTTGCCTGTAGGTGTGGATTATGCTTTACAGCGGATTAGGAAATTTATCTACTCACATGAGCTTCATGAAACGATAAGAAACAGAGTCATTCATTTGCTGCCTCCCATTTCACAGCTCAGTGCTCTCCAAGGTGATATCGAATTACCTTCTGTGGGGGCGGAACCAGGCGCTGGTTCTCTTTTGTTGCAGATGCCTGTTAAATTTCCTTTGTAAACCTTGTGCAGGGCAGTCATTTGAGCCTTCACAAGTTCGTCCAGCTGAGGGTGCTCTTCTGTTATGAATCTTGGTTTCTGTCATTTCTGAATCCAAAGTGGAGTTGGGTACTGAATAAAGTCACGTTGAAGTTGCAGTAATCTGAGTTTGAAGGGTTTTGTTGTCTTGCTATAGGTCTGGGAATATCAGAAATGTCCCCACTTGTATGTGCTCTTGCCTCTGTTCTGGGGAAGTTAATAGTTGTTCTGAAACTAAGCTGTTCTATTGTGGTGTAGATTTCCCAAACCAAAAAAACTAAACCTGCTGAGATCTTTTGCACTGAAGCACAAAGTACTGTACTGTGTAATTCATATTTATTCTCTTCACTGTATGAGACAGATGTGTAAGTTCTGCTCTCTAGCTAGACAACACATCAGCATGTCATTGTTTGAAGCACAAAACCACTTCATTTTTGAATTTGATTCAGTTTTGAACCTTTTGGTTGGGGAAAGTCTGTATGCAAACATAAGTGTGACAAATTGTAGTGTTCTTCTAGATTCTCTGAAAGTGTTTAGCATTAGTCTTATGAATAGCATCAGAATTCCAGATGAAGAGAATTTACAGTAATTTAAGTTTCTGGACAGAACAGCAGTTGCAGTATATTCCTTGTGCTCACGTTGATGAGTCTCAGGTGTGTGATTTCTCACTCTTTTAAAAAATCAACCTTAAATATAGAAACACTTGTCTGGTAGGAAGTGGAAGTTTTATGATCCTGTTCTCACTTCGTTTCCTAATTTTCAGATCACACCAGAGTATCTTCAAAGTGTTTGCGTTCGCTTGTTCAGCAATCAGATGAGACAAAGTGTAGCACAGAGCATTGACTTCACAAGGCCTGGAACTGTAAGTATTAATGTTTGGAATTTTTACAGTAACTGTGTCAAAAGACAATACTACTTAAGCTGTATATTGAACAGTAAATGTGAGATGGTAAAGACAAAACATAATGTGTTCAAGCCTAAGTAAGAAATTGGCAATATGTGCGGTTTTTTTTATCTCAGGTGCTGGTGAATGACATGGTTATGCACTCAGAGCTCATAGGTATGATTAATTCTGTTGCAAGGACAGTAAGATCTGTATCTGTTAAAATGCTAACTGAATGTTTTTAAAAAAAGAAAAACAAACCCTAAAGCTAACATTCTGAGTGGGGTTTTATGGCACATCTTAGCCAGTTTAATTTGACTAAAAGGGGGAGTGGTGTTGCTCGTCTCTGGACTTATGCTGGGTCCCTTTCTGCTGTCAGTGATGCTCCTGTAACCCTAGAGAGAATTGGCTTAGCCAGCTAAAGGAGAAGCATCACAGGATTATGAGAACAAATGAGGAAAAGAGGAGGAAGGGAGGAATTCCCTTTTCTGTAAGAGCCAATTAGTTGAGCAGTTTGGCGATACACCTAAGCCGCCTTATTGATTTACATGATGGACTTTTAACATCCTATCTAAGAATCTTTGATCTTATTGATAAGCAGCTCAGGATTCCTAGGGGTGATTTTTTTTTTCCACTTCACCGGCCTCTGGTTTCTTTTCAGATGAGTGCTCTATACCTTGCTCATTAATATCCCGCACAATCTTTTCTGCCTAAGTGGGGAAGGAGCTTTGGGGTTATTTTTCAGCAGCAGAACAAGATTAGGATGGTTTCGAGTGTCTATGAAACTATTCCTATGGGATTTTAAAGGTCTTAGTGTAAGAGCCATTCAGTGGTACAACCTTTTTTAATACCTAGCTTGTTCAAGTTTTTCAAATAAGTGTTAATCTTAAAACTGCATTAAAACATTTTAATAATGAAATGTTTTGTGCCACTGTTTTAGAAAGACAAGCCAAAGTAATGAAGTGTACTTATTATTTTTGCTGTGGCAGGTGTTCAGGTTTATTTAACTCTGTAGTAGAAGAGATTGGTGAAGTGTCAAAGGAAAAGCAGAAGAAAATAAAATGCCATATTCTAGCCAAGGTTTTTAGTAACAATGACGCTATGGGAATATTTTTTTTCCTCTTGAAAATCTGTTACAGAAAGATAAGGAGATAATAAAAATGTTCCCTTTTCTACATGCTAATATTTTCAGAGATAAATATTTCTCATTGCTCTTCAAGCTGTTTTAAATGCCTTCACTTCCCTCTTAATGGTCTAAACTCCTTTCTCTGTCTTGCCATGACTTTAGGAGGTGCGCTCTTCTACAGCTTGCAAAAGCTGCTCTTCCAGTGTTTGAAGTGTTCTGTCTGCCGCCTCAACATTATGGGCTGCCTGCATTTCCTCTCCCCTCAGATTTATTTCAGATTACCCCAGTAGTCTTCTGCATTTTTGCTTTGTTGGGGCTGTGTGTCTCCCCTTCCCTGTACTGAGGTCATCCTTTCTGCACAGCCACGTGCCCTCTTCTCTCTGTTCCTGCTCTCTACATGCATAAAGACTTCTCTTTTTCTCCTGTGCTTTCAAGGTGCTCCATTTGACCAAGGTTTTGCTCGTTATTTCTTTTCTTTCAGTCATAAGTTGATCCTCCAATCTCTTGAACCCTTTTCAGAAGGGGGCAGAGGGAAGAGTGTCATCCACATTCAAGGTGCAGACTTGTTTGTTTGTCCACTCTGCAGAGAGTGCAGAGTGGCTGAAGCTGTGTCTTCCCTGGTAAAAACTGGCGGGATTTTTGCTAGACTGCATGTTTTTCTGTAGTCTTATCACATAGCTATTTTAGCATAAACATCTGTCCTTGTATGGTTTAGCATTTAGTTATAGGCATGTTTCCTTCACTATGAAAAAAGATATTTTTGAGAGTTTTGAGCATAATAAGTGATCATTGAAGAAGTGTATAGGCAGCAGAGTATGAGCAGTATTTTAACCAGAATCTCTTATCACTGGATGTTTTGAAGAACATCTTAGACAAAAATTGCCATTCATGAGTAGTTGGTGTTGCCTGACAGGTTAAGTGACAACTCACTCTCTTGTAGCTACACTTTTTCTGTTTCCTTCTCTAAAAGAGGGTCAGCTGTGAAATGATTGTTGATCTTGTTCATCATGTTTATTACTTCTACTTTACTAAAAGTGTCTCTAAAAGCACTTCTTCTCCAAAAGTGCCTTTGCCACTCTGCTTAAGCCACTATGGCTGTTTTAACACAGTCTTCAACTGTGCAAATAGGTTAGAGACAGAGGAGGTGTTGGTGGCAGATTTTTTTCCCTGCTGGAGGTAAATTTTTGCCTCGCTTGTGTCCCGAATTAGCCAGGTTAATCTGAGTAAAGCTGTGTTTTTCTAGCACAGTTGTATCTATTTTTATACTAGGCTTTACTAGCATAATTATTTCTGTGTGACTTTATGGCTCCTTTACCCACACTATTTGAGGGAGTTTCTATGCCAGCCAAGCTCTCTAGTGAAGGCCAGTCCAGTTATAGTACTGAGACGGTTTAGATTACAGGTTTCTCAACTGCTTTAGGTCACTCCTTGACAATGAGGTTATAGTAGCTACTGTGGTTGAACTCTAATGTTGTTTCTATAAGCAGATCCACATAGGCTGTCTGAGGCATTAGCCAAGTTTTGGAGGGCTAATCACAGTCTTGGTATATAGACATTCACTGAGTCATAATTAGGTTTCCTCATCTTATCCTTTTGTCCACTATTGATTGATCATAATTTCTTGATTTATTTTCCACACAGAGAGTTCTGGTTCTATGCACGAATAGCAAACATGTAGAAACACGATTAAGTGTGAGAAGAAAAAAATATATATAGCCTGTCTTATGAGAAGAACAATGAGACTCCTTTCTCATCATCCCGAAATATTTCTAGCCACTCCCTGACTGTTGATCCAGGAAGCCAGATGAGATGGACTAAAATTCTGACTGCTTGCCACTAGGCCACTAAGGCATCCCATTACTTTTTCTTCAGGGATTCAAATACTGCATTGTTATACACTCAGATGTTATTGTTCTACCCTTAAGTGGTTTCAGGTTTTTGCATAAGTTTTGGGATAAAGCTGGAGGCACCGTGACCCAGACTAAGTCGTAGCACGAGTTCATTGCATCTGTGCTGGATTTGTGTTGGAAGGTTCCTTCACTTTTTGCTCATAAATAGAGACACTGGAGTGTGGTTTTTTGAGCTACACCATTTCACAAATCTCTTATGCTGTTAGGGCAGTCACCTGTATAAGTGCAGAGGGAAGAGACTAGCAGCAGAGCAGCAACTTTGCTCATCTTTGCCATTAGGTCTCTGTGTAGGCAAGATAAGTGAGAGGTTTTTTAAAAAAAAGGCCATTGTCTAAAGAGTTTTGACAGGCATTCAGTATGGTGATTTGTTCATTGGGGTTTTTTTTCCCGACTTCATCTTGACTATTCAGGATTTGATCCTATCTCACTGACATCACTAATGTCAGGACCAGACCCTGAAAATAAATTGGTTCTGGTGGATCAATATCTCTAAATAAATGAGCAGAAAAGAAAATCATTAGTAAGGAAATTACTTTTTGGTTGTACTGTCATGCAGCCTTAAATTTCTATAATTGTTATTTAGGAAATGAGTGGACGTGCGTTATGTAGCTTGGAAAGAGGAGGTGCTTGAGTTCAGAGTCACCTATACTGGCGTAAGTCATGGGGCAGTCCAGGTTTTGGGTCAGGTTCTGGGAGCAGAAAATGCTGAAGCTGAGTAATTCTCTGAGGTCTGAACTTGAGCTCAACAGTATATTTTATTAAATCAGCTACACTACACTGGTAGTTTGAAGTTATACTGGGAAGGAGAATTTATACAAGTGCTGAAACCAAAATGAAGTATTGCCCAAGGAAATGAAGGAGAATACTTTGGGTTATATCCTTGGTAGCATTATTTGTATGCAAACAATTTTGTTCCCAGTCCATAGGACTCTGCTCAATTTTTAAGGTCTGCAAAATAGTATTGAGTAATAGAAAGCCTTGAGGTCTTTCAAATTACAATAAAGGTGACATGTGTGAGTTATTAATGTGTGCTGTTAATGTACAGACATCAGTTTCCTGGTTTGCCCCCCCACCATGACTGAAGGCCTGTCCTTTTGTACTGGAAGGAATTTGTATACAGAGGACAAATCCCAGAAGCGAGTCTTTCTTACTGAACTGGCTTTAAGACCTGATGCAATATCAAGCAAAAGAGTTTTCCATTGTAATCACACCCTGAAATCTTACCTAGCAAGGGCTTCTGGTGTTGACTTTGTGCTCTCTGGTGAGCTGGCTTGGATCTCACTCTGTCGCAGTGCCAGCTCTCTGACCTTCTGGGTCAGCGTGTGAGCCTGATCCACATTGAGCCTGATCCTATTGACAGGATGCATCTGCTGCACACAGTGAGAGAGAGGCCACTGTGTTACAGTTGGGAGATGTTCCCAAGGCCTCTCTAAGCCCTGTTTTACCATAAGGCTTTTTTCCCAGCTGCAGTTGAATGTTATCGCCGCCTTCAATCATGTCATTTGACATGTGTGGTCCTGAATTGGGAGTAACCTGAGAGAATTGTCACAGCAAAAAGCCTGAGTTTAAGAAAAGGAGGCCAGAGCCCCAGGTCGGACAAGCTGAAGAAGCATTTGTTTGAAGACTTAACTGGATTCCCGGCTTTCTGGTGTCATTTGGACAGGGAACCGATGTAGGTAGTGGTAGATTTAAATAGTTTCAACTACAGTAATCTATCACAGGACTATCATAGTTCCTTATACCTTTAGTACTCTTTGAGATGAGTCAAGATTTACTATTTTTTTACCTTTTTAATACTGATTTGTCTCTGGATAAGAAGCATGGGTTGTAGTTTTTTCTGTTCGTTACACATCATGAAGCCAAGAGGATTCTGGCATTTTATCACAAACATAATACATTCACTCCCCATCAAAACAAACGTAGACTCAAGTCTTAAACCCGCAAACAGGTCTTTTGGATTGAAGTTAGATGTACAATTTCCTTGAATTTCATGAATTATGGATAAGGTAATAAGATTCTCTAAACTTTGGATTAAAGGGAAAACAGGAATAATTTCTTCAGATACACGGTTTCTGTCGGGAGTAGAGATGGGCGTTAATCAGTGGAGAATCTTTCTGTGACCTGAAAGCTGTATCAATGTTTGCATATATTGCACCTATGTCATGGAGTAGAATAAATGTCCATTATGTTTTTGCTGCTATTCACTCTGATTATATTTACCTGTAGCAACAATTAGCTGAATTAATGTCCCTTGCAAGTTTTAGATCTCTTTTGGCACAATTTCTGAGGTTGTGGAAAAATAGTAGGTTGTTGTTTTTTTCTTTTATGTTCTTTCACTGGACAAAATCACCAGCTCCTCTGTACAGTTAAACTGTCATTTACAAATTGTAAACAAGGAGGAATTTATTTTTTTTTTTTTAGCTTTTGGGATAGCTGTAATGATATCATGGGCTCCTGTTTTTCTTGGACTCTGGGCTTTTTTCCTCAAGCACCCTTTTTGCTGCAACTGTGCGCATGCCGTAATAGTTTGTGGCAGGTGTTCAGCTTCTTACTTGTGAAAGTTTTCTGCCCCAGGAGACCCCAGGATCAGGGTAACAGAAGGTTTTTGGTTTGGCTTTTTAATCACTTTGACCCATTTAAATGGATTCACCAGGTCTTATATGGACATACCCTCTTTCATCTAAAAGTAATACGCACATTACAGCAAACAGTATCTACTCTAAGTGAGCTTTTCTTAGGATGAATTATATCAGTCTTCTGCATGCCTGTCCATGGGATGATTTTTAGGAGTTATCATTTGTGTATGGAAATGAAGAAACAAGCTTATCTCTTTATGTAAGCAAGAAGTTCTTTTTATTGCTTATACAGTGTATGATGGCTTTTTACCAAGTTCCTTCGAGGGCTTTTGTTTACATAAATCCTTAATCTCTGAAGGTGAGGTGTTCCCATCAGTGGGGGTTTCCACAAGCTTTTCCTGTTACTGTCATCAAATCATGAAATAGCTTGGGTTGGAAGGGACTTTGAAAGGTCTGGTCCAACCTTTTGTCATTTTCTGTAATGTTAAAATTTACCTTTAATGTCATCTTTGTCTTGATGCCTCTGTCCATTTTCACTGGCTCAAGTCATGCATTTGTTGAAATGTCTCTTGTCATTATACAGGTTATCTCCTGGTTTCTTCTGCTCCCTTATTGGTCTCTATCAATGCTGTCCTTTGTCTTCAATTGAATTTTAAATTGTCTTTACCAGAAGCTGTCTGTATATGTGTATAGCACCATGAAAGTTAAAATACTTATTTGCATCAGGGAATTCTAACAGTCAAGGTAACAAAAAGAATAATGTCAGATTTTTGAAATTGGTTAAATAGGAAGAACTTTGTTTTCTGCTCACAATGAAGAGTGGCAAGTTTGTTATGTCTTCTGTATAAGGCTGTATATGTCTGTTAAAGAGCAGCCTGCTAAATACAGTGTTTATGTGCTTATTCATCTGCACAAATATGTCCTCTAAAGTAAGTACTGGCAGGTTTGCTCAAAAAGATTGGAAGCAGAATAATTAGTGTTGGTCTTATTTCATTGTGTTGAACTGTGTACTTTTATTTTGAATTAAGACTGTTCTTTTTAGATACAAAGCTGTTCTAAGTGTTTTAGTCTAATTAAAGAGAACATGACGTGTTTTGTGCTAAACTACTCAAACCATGAATTATCACCATCTTTTATTTTAGTAACTATATCTTAGGCTTCCTTCCAGTGACTTTTTCCTAGTTTATCCTTGGAGCTTTTTGAGATGAGGAAATGATAACATTGATGAAACACCTTAAACTGTCTGTCTTGATGCTTGTCATGTGCTGATCAGAGACTCCAGTCAAAGCAAGTATGGAGAATACTGGCAGCTGCTTTCTCAGAAGCTGAGATCTGATCGATACCACATTCATTGGTATCTCTCTCTGAGCTGCTTCAGTGAACAGTACAAGCCATATATTCTTGTAAATATGTCAGTGATTCATACGCAGCTCTTCTAACTGATGGTTACAGTGGAACAGTGTGCAGACTCGGCATGTTTGCCAGGTGTTGAGAGGAGAACTTGTGAACATATCACAAGAGAGACACACCGATTTCAGTTCTAAGACAACCAGTATGAGGACTGGGAGAAGGTGTTTTTTCTTTTTAAAGCTAATAGTCTGTTAATTTTTAGCTGATTTTTATTGCTTGTATTTTTACAACTGTGCATTTCTCTGTGATTTATTTCTGTTAACTTACTTTTTTTTTAATCTTCTTTATTTTAATGTGTGCCTGTTTGCCCATAAAGGGATATTACTCTATGAGCCCTTGTGATGACGGATATGTAAGTGTCTATATCTTTATATCCTTTCACGTTGCCTGCTCAGTCTGTCACAGTCTGTATTTCTCTTCATTTCACAATGTGGAATGATTTTCTCTGCATTTTAACTTGTCATGACACTAACTGTATGGTTTATGAAGAGCCAAAAACTGTGCAAGGCTTGGAATTTCTGCATGGGGAATGGAATCGATGTTCTGGGTAACCTTATGGCTTCATAATACACAAAGTGCAGCATGGCAGCATAAGAGCAGCTTTATCCACAAATTTTACGTGAAACACGGCTTTATAAAGTATGCAGAAAGCAATTGTGTCTTCCATGTGATCATCTGTACATAGCATACAATGTCTCTGAAGTGTGCCAACATCAGCTGATCCCACACCACCTTTGTCAAAGCAAAAAGATATTATTGCTGGAGTTGTGCTCGTCAGAGGGGTGTCATATTCTATGTGTTTGTATTTTTAATTCCAAAAATCAAACTTTCTTTCAGTAGTAAAGGTTATAAAATTCTTTCATACTATTAAAATGGGTCTTTTTTTCCTTGAAAACTGAAAATACAGAATCATATTCTGTGTACTGCCTGTGACTTCTGTAACCCAGATGGAGGTTCATATTCTGGCAATACTACAAATACACCATAAGTATCTAATTTTGCCCATAGTCAGTGCATTCTTTGTGAAGAAAGGAAATGAGTCTACTTCTAAGTAACTCAGTATGTAATCAATTCATAAAAGTGATTGACACCAATTCTGAAAAATGTCAGTCAGTTTAAAATAATCTGTATTTATATTTTTATCACTTTTTTTTAGATAAAACAAGATTTTGCCTTTCAAGGAAAACTACCTGTTTTTCCAACATATTTATCGCCTGGGATTACAGTAAACCCCTGTGGGCACTCAGCTTTCCCATTAGAACAGAATTTTGTTTTGAGAAATAGTCATTTAAGTATTGAATGCAATGGACTATTCCTTATGTGATTCTTTTCACTTGATGCAGAGAATACTGCCCCCATTCACCCATGGTAAAAGATCACCTGTATCAATCAACCTGTTCCTACTGATGACATGAATTTTCATAACAGACACCTTTTGCTTCATGTTTAGGGTTTTGTTCCCTCACATTATGCTCTGGTTTGAGATTGAGAAAAGTGGATTACATATGAGCAGTTATGAATGAAATTATCTCTGCTAAAGAAAGTTTTTTTTCCCTTACACAGACTAGTATAAAGTGTTAGTTGAATGTAACTTTGTGCAATGTAGAATGTAGTAACTTACAGTGCAGAGTTGTTTATAAAATTTTTATAAATCTGTGACTCAAATTCTGTGGTGTTTCTTGAATACATGGATAACTGTCAGCTCCCCTCACTGTTTATAGATAGTATTTGATCCTTTTTTTTCCTAGCATCTTGTCTTGTCTTTACCTTATCACACTGTATTACAGTGTGACTTTTTTATGTACACTTCAGATGTCTTAGAGAACCTGTTTTACATGGTAAGTGGGAAATTTTCATAACAGCAGATCTCTAGTATAAGTAAGAACAAAAATTAATTGGAAACATTTGCAGATCTTCTTATGAAATAACTTTGCATAGCCCTGGAAGACCTGCCAGGTTACACAAGCTCAGAGTCTAATCCCTCATAGGCTGCATGAAACAGTCTTGTTATTAGCATGTAACAAATGAGCTCAACATAAATTGTGAGTTCTAGTGATTTGTAAAAATTTGCTCAAATTTTGGTTTTACTTGTCACATATTCATCACTTATCTGTGATTATTAATTCAGAATCTGCGTTGAATTTACACTGAATTCTTATAGCAAAGTAGGACCTGAAGGCAGAATCTGGCTTTCAGCTTTGCCTTCAGCATGTTATGAGTATATACATCAAATAGCAAAGGGAAGTTGGTTTGAAGACAGGGCTACAGTATTTGATAAAATCAGTTGTGGTTTTGGCTTGCACGTGAAATGCATCTGTTTTCTTTTATAAGTATTGATTCATTTTTTTTCTTTCCCTTTGAACTTTTTGGTTTATTCCATGCTATTCGTATTCATGCCTCACTTTGTTCAAAAATGAAGGGCTGCCATCTGTGGCTAATGTGCATCGTGACCGAGTTATTTG
The DNA here is from genome assembly GCA_013396735.1 of Grallaria varia. Classification (NCBI taxonomy): domain Eukaryota; kingdom Metazoa; phylum Chordata; class Aves; order Passeriformes; family Formicariidae; genus Grallaria; species Grallaria varia. The sequence goes on along the minus strand of VWZG01013475.1, from coordinate 2,547,335 downwards.
ACTTAATGTGGCACCTGGTTTGGCTTTGGCAAGAACCAACACAAACATAAGTCATACCCCATGATCCTACCAGAATGAGCTATGCTTGGGTTGTTGTTTTCTTGTGTTTCTCTTCCTTTCCTTTAGACACTGAGCTTCTGCATGTGTTTCAATTATGACAAATTACTCTCTCTCAAGATAGGTTTTGCATGAAGAGTATTTTGTTCAAGATTAAGTCTTTAAGTACTGGGACGTGTTGGGACATGGGAACACGTTTGCTCCATGTTCTTCACACTCTGTCTTTCACTGGCAATTTAAGGAATACTGTTTCTCAAAAGGTTAAAGTAATAATTAATCTGTTCCAGGAAAGGTAAGACTGGGAAAAAGGGCTTGGGAGAAAATGCTGAGGAAACAGATTTTGTAATATAAGAGAACTGATAGTGAAGAGGAGCTACTAAATCTGTTGTATTTCTATTTGTGGTGGTTGTGCCAAAAGCACCCAATTTTTAATAATGTAATAATAATTTTTAGCTCTTCCACCCTGCCATTCATTGGTAGATCTCAAAACCCAGCTTATTCCAGGGATTGATGCTTGTATCTGCTTTCCAGATGAGAAAAATTGAGGCCCAGGGATGTGAAATGACGTGTTTCGATTCGTTTGCAGTTGGTGTCTGAATCAGGACTAGAAGAGTATCTCTTAAGACCGAGGCAATTCCTTACTCGCTGTGCCAGGCTGGGCGGATGCAGATTAGCTTACTTATGACTAATGGCAATAGTGTAGATATTTAATGCAATAACATAGATGAAAATGAAGAAAGGAAACATCTGCCTGTAACATGGTTGCATTCTTGCTGTGTATCAGTAGTACTGACCACAGTCAGTGGGATTGTGAACTGCCAGTGCAGTGAAGGTCAAACCAGCCTCCCAAAAACTTCACATTTCTGTTTAGCCTTATTGAACCAGATGTAATATGAACTTCATCCTTATTGCTTTCCCAGCAACACCAAAAGCATGAGTGAGCTTCCTTCCCCCTGAGCAGGTTCCAGACTGATAAACTGGATCTGATCAGCAAAGTGACAAGAAGTGTCTCCAGCTCAGGGTGCTGCTCTCAGAGCTTCAGCGTGGGGCCTGCCTCGCTCTATGGTGCCTTTTTGGTGTGGGTAGAATACAGAGGCAAACCCCGTTAAATGCTTTGCTGTGCTCCATCTGCCAGCCCAAAAAGTGAATTGGGAATTCATAGGATTTTGTCCTGCTTGATCTGATTGAATAATAAAAATCTGAATGTTTTTCCAGTTGAAGTTTCTGTAGTTCAAAATTTATAAAAGCTTGCAAAATCTTGCACTTGCCAAAAAGTTTTTTATTTGTGTGGAAGGGTGATGCATGTATCTCTACCAATTATATATGTCCTTTGGTAAGATTCTGGTCGGAGCACTTGTTCTTCTAAGTCAGCGAAGAGATGGATAAAAATTACTTTGTTGGGAAGCAGAGAGCCTTTATGTACATCTGTATGCCCCCAGTGCCCTACTCTGTTTCTTTTCTCACACCTGTTTCTCTTTGACCTCCTTATCACCAAGGGCTCTGTCATTTTTTTACGTTAAATACTGCAGTCATTTTCTTCCCTGTTTCCTCTAACGGAGAAAGGTGCTGAGGAAGTCAGTGAAAATGATTTATGATTTCATTGCACATTCAGGTACAAGACGTGAGGTGTTGACTGGAAAACCAGTTTTGTTTAAACAAAATGAACTCTTTATACTTACTGAAATTGCTAAGGAAAATTAATACAAATAATTTAGAAGAAAACAGTCTAGGGCTAGAGAAGATACTTTGGAAGACTTGTATTGTGTAAGATAAACTGTAATGTGAGAACTGCTGACAAGACAGGTCACTTTTGAGATGTATGACATGTTAACTGTCTATTGTGAACAAGTATTGGCAATATAAAATGCTTTCCAATGTGCATATAAGCTTATTTCACATCCAAGAGAGTAGTTCCTTGTATTACGAGGGTACCCATGAAGTAGTGTGTTCAAGAATATGTCAGCTGGTGTAATTCAATATTCTCTATGGTATTTCATGCTTTTTGTCTCCTAAATCCCACAGTTTTAAATCTGACAATAGACATTGATTATATAGCTCCCATTGAAAGAGGCTCGGTTAGAAGAGAAGACCAGTTTTACAGGCATAAGTGGTAATGAGAGATTTTTAGAAAGTGAATAAAGGAACAGCACAAAGAGACGACATTGAATATTCTGCAAATATGCCATGTAGTTGACATCAGAATGCATGATATGAAGTACTTTTATGCCAGAATTGCTGTTTCTTGGCCCACCTACAATTAACTCTAGCAAAAAATATTTACGGAAGCAAGACAACTTTTATGTAGAACTTTTATATGGGATTGATGTTTCGAAGTTTTGACTTGTGCAGTGGTGCCTATATATGCACTGCGTCTCCCTGCATCAGAGAGGAGATATCCAGGATTAAATTGGCAGAACCACTGAGAAATTACATGCTGTCCCATATTGGTTTTATCCAGACTAGAATACATAGTCTTTTCTTTACATATTAGTATTTATAGATAGAACTATATTTTAGTAGAAACTAAAACTTATTGGTGTTGAAACAAAGAATTACAATAAATTTGGACACAGAAATATATGCTGGGTCTTCAATGCAATATTATTGCAACTTAAAGGTATGAAAATTTATTAAGTCAATGAATGTGCCTAGCTAGTTCTTCATCTTCCTCAGCAGGCTTCAAACAGTAGTTTCTACTAATTTTTTATTTTAGTTTTTTAAAAATGCTTCAAGTGGAGGTAATTTGGGGAGTATGAGGGTGAGGATAACATAACCAGATCATAACAAAGGGTTTTTAACCTGTGAACACTGTAAGGGTGAAGAAAGATAAATACTGAAGTGTTCTTTCTTTAGCTGTATTTCTGGTTTGCAACACAGGTTTTATAGAAAAAGAACTGCAGAACCTCAGTGAAAGAATTCACTGTGCACCTCATCAGTAATGTTGATGTGAAATTTGGACTAATCTATTATAATTTCTTTTTTTTCACTTTTTGTCATCCAGGCTTCCACAATGTTAAGAGCATCTTTAGCCCCTGTGTAAGTATTTGTTGCTGAGCTTTTCTCTCTGTAGAGAAGAGGAGGGGGGGGTTGTAAACTGATGTGCACTGCCAGTTGTCTGCAGATGGGAATCACTCCTCTCTGTGCTTCTCTGACCTCACTGAACATTGATGCAAATGCTGTGTGAGCTGTATTCTTCTGTTAAGCAGTTTCAGTAACATTCTAATTTCACCAGGATGTTGCTAATCCAGTAATCTGCCATTCCACACCTGTGAGGTTGTTTCTGTATTTTTACTATTTCCACATGTCTCAGTCCTGTTGTTGTAATTGGTTTCATTCTCCCAAATCCAGGAAAAGGGAGAATCAGAAATACAGATTTTTGTGTGCTTCAAGTTTAATATTTTGGTGACTGACTTAATAAATTTTAGCTTGTAGTATCAAATAGAGATGTCCAAAGTGAAGTTTTATTAAATTTTTGAGACACTCTTTTGATCCTTCTGTTGTTTACAAGGTAATGGGGCAACTATACATATGACATAAAATTTGTTTTAAAAGGTGGTAGCATGGGAAGATATTAAAACATTTTAGTGGACTATAGTTAAATATTGAAATTAAAACATTGACTGGAAGCAGTTTTGTTGTGGGAAACATCTATTGCAATGGCAGAACTCAAAATAGCAAGATAGTACTCATGCATAAAGAGTGGTCCTGTATTAAGTCTCAGGCTTTAAAGATCCATTCCGTCCACACCACCTTTGTCTTGGAGAGGGTATTTCTGTGTACGTGAGAGCTTAGAGATGGAGTTGGAGCTTTTTACTGCTTCTGTTTGTAATTGTGTGCTGTCATGAGCTGCTGCCCTCATGCTCTTGTGGTCCACAGAGGGGAGGGGGGTGGGAAAAAGGATGTTCCTGTGCTGTTTTGTGCCACTGAAAGTCTCACATCATCAGCTGGCTAGTTGTCAGTTTAGTGTCTGCAAGTTATGATGGTGAGTGAGCTACATGCATGGTTAAAAAATAAGCCAAATATTCACAAGTCTGTTGTTCTAACAGTGAATAAAAGTAACAAAATTGTGAAAATGTGGAAGCTCGTTTCCTGAGGCTGATTTCCTGTTGTGGCTCTTCTCACCTCAGTAACATCAGCTGCACTGAACTAAGAGAGGGAGTTTTGATGAATGTCTTTCCCGTTTGCATTTAGGAAGATGCAGGATGTGCCATTGTTGCCCTCTTTGGATTATGAGAAGCTGAAGAAAGATTTGATGACAGGGAACGATCGTCTCAAGGCCTTTTTACTGCAGGCTCTGCGCTGGGTAAGGAGAGGGCTTCTGGAGAAACAAACAGATCCCTTCTGGAGGGATTTGGAACTAAGACCTGTTTCTGGGGATCAGTTCAGCATTACAGGCAACTTCTCTCTCTGCCAGTGAAGTTTGCTCAGGCTCTTGAGACGATGAAGATAGCCCAAGGCAGTAGGTGTCTCTTTGTAGTGTGACAGTGTTCCCACCTGAGGAAAGAGAGATTCCTCACATGAGGAATTCCCATATTCCTGGGATATTCAGTGGAAGTAGTTTCTGATATGTTTTCAAATAAATTGTTGCTTTAGGCAGTTCTGTTTTCCATATATTGCCCTGGTTTACATTTATATAAATATTGCTGCATCCAAGACATACCTGACTCCAATCACCAGTTTGCCTTTGTAATCAAGGTATTTTACAGGAGCCTGTTTTGTTTGACTTGGATCATGTAATGACATTTCAGAAAAATTACAGGTGACAGCAGGAAGTTACATTTTCCTGCTGAAAAGGAAGCTGATGGGTTCAAAGTGACAGACATGAAAGATCATAATAGTGGAATTCTGGCCAAGGTTCATTGTCCGTTTTCACATAAAACCCCATCCATTGGGTCTGACCAGTAGGTCTTCTAGCCCAGTGCTCTGCCTCAGATGTTTTAGAAAAATACCTCATCTGTAGCTATTAGAGGGGCTTTTTTAACTTTATGGGAAGTAATGCTGTTTCCTTCCTGTATGGACAGTAATGACAGCTCCCAAGGAACAGTTTTGTAATGGATCACTGAGCTGAGGTCAGGTCAGTTCATTTCATCTCTTTCCCTTAGATCACTGAGGTTGAATTCCTCCTCCCCATGACAAGAGATTTCTCAGCTATAGAGTATCAGCACCTTTAAAATCTTTAGGGGTCATAAATCCACACTACCTTTTTGGTTTGTGTTTTTTCTTTGACTGGTTTATTTTATTGTTATTTATTTTAGCGCTTGACAACATCGTATCCTGGAGAACAGAGAGACACTGTCCTGCAAGCCTACATCAGTAATGACCTCCTAGATTGTCACAGCAACTCTCAGGTCAGCTAGAACTGAGAGTTGTCACTTGTACAACTTCTCTGTGATACTGCTCATTTATGTCTATAAAGTGCTAATCATAAAATTTTATTGCTTTCTGGAAGAGGAGAAAAAGGTAGGAATGCCAAAGTCAGGTGATACATTTAACTTCTATATCCTTGTCTTTAAATGCTGATGGCAAACCTTTGCATTACAATAGCTCTCAGTGTAGACACAGTTCTTGTAGACAAATGGAAATTTATCACCTCTCCTGGTGCCCAACTTCTGTGAGTTGAGCAGAAGCCAGAGGTCCTTATTTATGAGTTACCTTTTGCTTATCAGATCCTTTTTGAGTGATTAGGCATTGTTAAATAATACACTCAATTCATTTCACTGATCTACGATAAGAACTCAAGACTTCAGTCCCAATACTGCTGTGGAATATGTCATTATGCACTTGCAATAACAGGTTCAACGGGATTTTGGTGAATTTGAAATGGATTGGTACCCTTCTTTAGAAAAGGGAATTGCTGGTGTCTTGATTTTGAAAGGTTGTTTCAGTCCCTGAAAATCCAATACTGTTGCTAAAAGAAGTGCAACCTTTTTCATTTGTGGTAGTGAATTTAGTGCATATTTGAGTCCCCCAGGTGTTTGAGACAGTGGGTCTACTTGTTATCTTGTGGCTTCGCTGTCATTCCAACCGTAACTTGTACCACTAGAAGAGTTAAAGGATTATTAAATTAGGTATCTGTTTTTCTCCCTGTAAATTTCCATAAGAGGGAAGTTATCTCAAAGTAATGCCCGAAATAAAACAGATTAGAAATAAATTGCGATGTGGCATTTTTTGTTAGTTACTGAGCTGCTTCCCACACTCTTACTTGTCAGACAAAAGTGTTCTTATTCAGGTAACTTTACTGCATTTAAGTTCATCAACAAAATGAAATTGTTTGCTTTGTGGGTTTTTTTGTCACTGACTGAATATTAATTTTAGATTCTTGCTTTAACTGAACTGTGTTGGCTCATTTGTAATTCCCACTTTACACCATGGAGCTTAATGGTGTTTCAGCAGACTGCACCGAGAAGCTGTAATTTGCTTATTTGTTCATTTTCCATCTCTCCCTCAGCCCCTTGCCAATAAAAAAGAAATTTAAATTGTATTGACATTATTTAAGATAATCAGTATGGATTCAAAGTTTATTTGATGTGTAAATTTAATGAAGCTTTTACAGCATTGTAGAAGACTAACTTGGGTTTTTTCCTTCTTTAGGGGTATTTTATTGATGTTTTGTTTTGTTTTTTTTCAGAGAAGTGTCCTCAAATTATTAAATTCTAAGAGTGAGGTAGTCAGACAGTATATGGCAAGGCTCATCAATGCTTTTGCTTCACTGGCAGAAGGTAAAAGATTCACTGCAAAAAATAAGATAGCATTTTCGTATAATGCTGGCTTATAGGTATTTCACAAGCACATGTTGAAATTTAGTCTTATTTGGACCCTTTTTGTAGGGATTCGCTGTCTTTTATTACATGCATTCGGTATCTGCAAAGTTTTCATGTTGACACAGTATATTCATAATTTCTGACTTGTTTTGAAGATTTGTGGTCTACGGTGGTGCCTTTAATATAGTCTTTAGTCTCTTCATGGGGGTTAAAAAGAAAGATCCCCATTAATTTGATGTCCTGTGAGCAGACCTGCTACCAGGCTGTGCAACAGTGGCTACTATGGCTGCTCCTGCATTTTCCTGGTCCTCACCTGAATAAATCTTCGTGCATCACAGCTAAATATTTCGATGCAGTTTTGTATCTTCACCTGTCCCAAATTAGCACTTGATTTGCTGCTATTTTTGGAGCTAACTATTGCTAGGAACTGAAATCCTATTTAAAGTCAGTAGCAGCAGGGCGTTTGACTTTCCTCAAGTTCTTTGGACATTCGCTCTTTTCCTTGAGTGTACAAAACTGTGATAGATCCCAAAGTATGTACCGAAAGAGGTTCTATGTGGTATTAATTTGGCAAGTGTGGCCCTTTAATGCCCCAAGTGTCTGGATTGAAGGCAGCTGGTCTGCTGCACAACTCAGTTTGTGCAGGTGTATTTGGGTCTTGGCACAAGGTTGTCAAGAAGAAACCGAGGTCAATCCTGCTTGCTTTTCCAAGGGGAGGGAGTTTTTCTGTCATAGCTGATATCTCAGCATCTGTTCTTTCATCACTTTTTGCACCAGGTCGTGTCTACCTTTCTCAGAACCCAACGTTGCTGCGAATGCTGGAGGAGAGACTGAAAGCTGAAGACAAGGATTCCCTTACATGGGAGAATGTTCTGGGGGCTCTGCAGAAATTCAGTCTCAGGTGATGAAAGCACAGCATGTGGTGGTGACAGCAGGAGAGGAAATGCAGGCTAGTTAGTCCCTGTTCAGAGAGGAAAGAAGAGCACTTGATTTTCCCATAACAATCATCAGAATCCCTGATGGCTGATGAAAGCAATGGCATTTATTATGGAGGAGAACTCAGTTTTGCTGACTGAATTAACCTAACTTCCTACCAGCTGACCAGTCTCAAGTAAATATGCATCTCCTGCCACAGCCTTGTGTGCTTTCTGTGTGTTCCTTAACTGAACAAAGTGAAAATCTTAACGTAGAAAGCTCTGACAATCCTACTAAGAAAAAAGAGGTGTGTTACATTCCAAACATAAGGTTTTCATTATCCTTTCTGCAAACATTTCTCAGGGATTTCATCTTCATCCTGTTGATCCTCTTTCCTGGAGCTGTCTATGCAAGGGCTGTCTTGTTTCTTACTTTTGCATTAGCAGTGAGACTCAAATGTCCACCACAAAAGAAATACATAAAAGCAGCAAAGGGCATGACGTTGCTCTTATTCATCAAATAAATATGATCTTAGGAACTCTGTTTTCACAGTACTCAGGAGCAATATTCAGCCTTAGTTAATTTAATGTAAGGAGGTAGGTGGATGTGTTCAGCTCTTATTTCCATTCAGGTTTCTTCTAAATTCAAACTGCAAGTGTTCATTTGTTTTCGTTTGAGTTTGGTTGTTTGGGTTTGTTGGAGAATGAGGGCTGCTTTTAAATTTGCTTCATTTAGAACGTGCCTGGATGAAGCACATAAAAATGTGATGTGTGCAAAATTCTTCCCTGCTTCCTGACAAGATACCTTATACATATCTGTGATGAAGGAGAATAAGTCTTCATACTCCACTGTTTGAAATCCTAAACAAATCTCAGAGAAAATGATGTTTCTATTACAGCAGTTGTTGATAGTAGGAGTTACTTTGCATTTTGGGGTCTAGGCACTAAGCAACTGAAAATTTGAAGGTTTTTTTACTTTCTGAAGAGTAACAGTTATTCTTACAGAAGGTTAATTCCAGATACCTGACATGAGGGAAACATTTTTAACCTGTGGTCAGATGCTCCCTGGTTTTGCTTAGTCCATGCCATAGACCTGCTGCAATATCCAGCGCTGAGAAAGCATGCGAGCTTCCAGGACTGAAACCAGGAAAATAACTGCTTTGATCTTTGCAATTTAAACTTACTGCCACTTGGAAAAAATGTTATTAAAAATGCTGTTCTTCAGTAAGACCTTTCTACCTGTGTATACTTCTTTTTTCTATTGTAAAGCACGGAATTGCTGTTGTAGGTCACAGTTGGCCACCTGGCACTTTATTCAGTGTACTCTTGTGGGCAAATACAGGTTGAGTTAAGAGAACATGTGATTTAAGAATCTCTAGAGAAAAGAGCAAATAGATTCAAGCAAAAAACGTCATTTGTCAAATCAGCAGTACAAAAGTGCTACAGTGCTTTGGCTACCTATGACAGAAGAAGTAATTAATTTGTTTTATGGATCTGTTGTGTGTAGCTGGCTTTTAAACCAATTTTAAAAGACAATTGAAAATGCCATTTTAGGTGGCTTAAGAAGCTTTAGAAACAATGAGGAAACTTACCTTAGCAGTTCTCAGGTATAAAAAAGACAAAAACAAAAGACAAAAACCCTCAACCTATCCCACAATGTTTTACTCCTCTAACCTATGGGAATCTACATCTTCAATTTCTTCAGGCTTTGTTCATTACTTAGTTTAATGATTCTGCCTAAATGGGTAGTTTGGGGATTTTTTTTTTTCTTTTGGCAGGATAGTGTGTTCTTAATGTGCTTGTACTAGCTATAAATGTATTTGAAAACTATTTATGTTGTGGTCTAATTTTTGTGGTCTGTGATCTGATTTTTATTTTTTTTTAATCCTAGGCGTGCACTGCAGTCGGCAATGATCAAAGATGGGCTCATTTTCTGGCTGGTTGATGTTCTAAGAGATACAGATTGCCTGTCTGATTACACCCTGGAGTATTCTGTTGCCTTGCTCATGAATCTCTGTCTGCGGAGTGCAGGTGTCTTACATTTTGAATTACAACTTTATTTCAAGGAATGGAAAGGAAAGATTGTGAATCTTTTTTCCCCAATACACCAGGGTTCTTTCAAGTGACTATAATCAGTAGCAGGGACTTAAATGACCAGAGTGTTATAACCAATGCTTTTGAGCAGGTCGCAGTTATGAAGATTAGCTTCACCAAAACCTAAAGAATTAAGCAAGGAAATAAGCAATGATTATTTTTTCGTATCAATATCTGACATATTCCTCCACTCCTAGCCCACTTTTCAAAGGGCACTTTGTGTCCATTTACACTCTCTGTGTAAGAAATTTCTTTGTAAACAAGACAGAACTGGGCTGAGGAGTAATGCAGAGGAATTTAACCTTCACCTTGTGCAGTGGGATACTTGGCTGCTTCATGTCTGCAATGCAGAGATTCTCCCCAAGAAAACAAGGTCCTGTTTATGCCCAGGAGATTTAAAAGGAGCTTAAAGTAAATTTCCTTTTAAAAACGAAAGTAAGGTAGGGGTGAGAAGTCAGTCTGGTTGTCATAAACAAAAAAATGCTTTTGTTAAACTTTTTAAAAACTCCTTTGTTTTGCATCCTGTCCAAGATTACAATTGCATAAATCTGGAATAAATTCACTCATTTCAGCCCAGTTATCCTGAGCGGCATTTGTCAGGAGCAAGGAACAGTATTGCTCTGTCTAAACAATATTTAATACTGATTTTTAAAAGTAGAAAAGAAACTTGCTCTGATCTGTTATATTTTTTCAAGCATTTTTGTGTGTTCTCCCTTTCCAGGGAAGAAAATGTGTGCAAGGATTGCAAACCATGTGCTCAAAGTTCTCGCCAGTCTTCTTGGCCATGAGAATCATGAGGTATTTGTACAGCAAACTTTGGGTTAAGGAAAAGGTGGAAGGAAAAAATTAAATATTAAAAAAAATGGAGAAAAGAATGGCTTTTGTTTCCCTTGTTAGACCCTCATGTAATTAAGTTGCATGAAATTTTCCTCAAATTCACAATTCTGTCAATTTTATTTTGTTGAGCACTGGAGTTTCTAGGCATAAGTATGTATGTCTTCCTTTTACAAATGTGGGCAGCTAAGAATGGAAGTCTTTCAAATACACAGTTATCATTCAGTCCATGTGCCATCTTGATTGCATTTTCTGATGCTGTTTAAATGTCATCTCACATCAAATCATCTCAAGCTTAACTCATTCATGAGGTGAGCAATGTGTGGAGTGAGTCCATTATTCAAAACATCAGGTGCAGAGAAGCACATTTGCTGGTATTTTTAAGGAATTCTGTCGGACTGCAGTACACTCCTGACATTCAAGCCCTAATATCTTTTCATCAACCACTTCATTTAATCTGTCCCTTAACTCTTTTGTGGTTCCTTCCTTTTTTGTCTGCAGACACACTTGCATCTGAGATGCTAAATTGAACTACTTCAGAGGAAAATGCTAAAAATTCTTAGTTATTTCTACCTAATACTTTCTGGCACATCACTCTGATGCCTACTGTCTGATACAGAAAATGTTGCTTCGGCTGTCTCTGCAGAGGGGCAGTTCTTTAACCATGGAATAAAATTCAAAGCAGGAGGAAATGCAGGAATTTTCTAAAAATGCTGCCTCCCTGAATTCAGATTTTTACCAGGATATTCTAGAGTGATTCCATGATGGTTGTGCAAAGTGTCTGGGGACTTGTACTAAAAATGAAATATAGGCTCTGGTGTCTTATGTTTATATGCAGTGACTAAGTCATCAGGGGTTTTTTTGTTCATAACTTGAACTGAAAATAGAGAATAAATTTCAATGAAATGCTTAGTCTGTGTTTTATAAATTAATTAAAGATGTAGAACAGTTCTTTAGTGTTTGTTAACATGAAACTTCACATACCTCTGTTGGCCTCTTTCAAGCTTGATTTTTGTGAATGATTCAAGTTTAATACAGTACATATTAATATAAAATAACATCTCAGTCCCTAGCCTGAAATACTTTAAAAATGCTACCATACTGTTGAAATCGGTGCCTTAAAATCACTTTGAAATTTCTCTTGAGGAGTGCATTCTTACAATCCAGTTTGCACCAGTGCAGCTAACAGAAGTTTTGTTATCAAAGTCAGAGGTAGGCGACAGTGCTTCTGAGTGTCAGGAGAGCTTCCTGAGGAGCTGTGGAATCCCAGTTCCTTATCTTCCCTTGCTTCCCTTGCTCCCAGTCTAGCTCATTGTTCATTTTTCCAACGGTATAGACAGAGGATGACTGAAAATCTTAGTGTTTCAAAAGTAACTGGCCAATAGAAAGGGTCTCATAAGTGCTGATAAAACATGTTTGATAGATCTGGTGGCTTTCACTAACCATAATTCAGTGCTTTCATGCTGGCAGGTTTTTTTACCTCTTCTGAGGAACAGTAACAGGCAGCAGATTGTTTGAAGCTGCTACAGCTTTTATCATCCTGCCTAAGGCTACAGCGTTTGAAGCATGTCTTGAGTTCATGCTGACAGGGTCTTGTCCCTGTTCTTTGTCCTATTTTTTTGTACTGCCACTGGTGTTTATCAGAAACTAACCTTTTTCTGCTTTTCTCTCCTTTTTCTTTTTTTCTCTCTTTTTTTTTTTTTTTCTTTTAATAGCTAAATCGGTTTGCAAGAATACATTTTTGGAAGGAAGAGGGTTTGAAATTGGCACACAGCAATACTGATTTAGAGCTGTATCACAATATATTTGCATCCTGAAAGTTCACTGCTTCCCAAGTGGGAATTTTTTTTGCAAGCCTACACTAGTCTGGTCTAACTCTCTGAAGTGTAGTTGTTCTACATTTTCACTCTCTTATTTTACTTACAGTCAACTGGGATGAATGTATGAGTTTTTCTTAGTGGTGTGATTGTTTCTTCCTCTTAGATCCAACCATATGTGAATGGAGCACTGTACAGCATCCTTGCCATCCCTTCTGTCCGAGTACAAGCCAGAGCAATGGTAAGAAATGCAGCTTTTGCCAGAGATGGCCCACACAGGGGCCTGCTGAGCAGGGCATTTTGAGAAGGGAACCCACAAGAGGCTCTCCCTCTTTGATACTCAGGAGAGTGTGAATGTATGTTTCAAATGCTTTTGCCATATTTGCTCGTCTTTTTCGCAGAAGTTGAGCCCCAGCAGTGTGAGGGATTCTGCCTAAATTATAAATAAAAGGTATTGTTTTAGAATAGTGTGTCCTAGCAGTTTGTAGACTCCATGTGGGCCAGGAAATGCTTTCATCTAACCTGCTCCTTCTTCCCCTTATGTAACTCCTTCTGCACCAGTGAGTAGGATGAATTCTTTTTGCTGCTTTTACTTCTGCCTGGTATAGACGTGGTTGGGAAAGGCAGTAGGAGGAAGGTTTTGGAACTGGGAATTGATCTCCTGTGAAAGTTAATCTAATGGTAATGACTGTGTTTTAACTTCTCAATTTGAGGAAGCTGCTCCTGGGATAGCAGCATGTCTTTGTATCTGAAGAACTAACCCAGAGAGTTATGCAGACGTAATTGTTGTCAGATGTCAGAGCACAGAGGGTTGGAAGTCATCTTAAATTATTAAAGACACAATATCAACCCATCAAGAAGCCATAAAGAGAGAGTCCGGGTTTATTGTCAAAGCTGGTTCTGCTTTTTTTGTTTTCCCTCTCTGAACTTTTTACTGTTATCTCTGTGAATGTGAATTTGCCGTGTTCTGATGACTACAGTGTACTGAGTTCAGAAGAGAGAAGCAGCAGATCTATTGCAAAAATTTGCTGTTTGTCGGGGATGTGTCTGTGTTTAAACCTAGAAGCAATCTAGACAGCACACTCCTTTTGTGTATGGAGCACTTGGAGCTGGACACAGTGGTTTGCTTCCCATTGCCTCTGTTTTTCCTGACAGGAAAAAATAAAAAAGACATTTTAGCTAACAAAACTCTTTCAGTGCGATCACATGAAATACTGATCTAGCAATGTTTTCTGCTACATCCAGGGAATGGAAGAAATTCTGCGCTGTTTTATCAAGGAAGGAAATGCAGAGATGATCCGACAGATTGAATTTATTATCAAGCAGCTCAATTCAGGTCAGAAGAACAGATGCAGCTATCAGAGCTTTAAATCTTTCACAAAAGCCATAAAAAAGCTCATGTTTTCACTTGTTGTTGGAACCCTCAAAGAATAACAATAGTGTGATGATTTGAGAGAGAGTGAATAGTGAATGTCAGGATTTGAAAGTCAGATGTATTTTAAAATTTCCTTTTATGCTACAATTATAAAAAAGAAATAAAAGGCTGAGTAGGTCTCAATTCCAAAGTTTTGGGACCGTAAATAGAATGACCTTGACTGTTTACTTTCATGCCAGGCCTCACAGTAATGACAGACTGTCATTATGCTGTCAACTGCAAAAATGGGATACAAATGTATAAAACAGTATTTAGGGACTAGGTCTGTCTGGTCATCTCTTGCTCTGTTGAGGTGTAGGTTTATCTGAAGTGGCTTATCCTGAATAGGGAGCAGAGACTGTACTTTTTGGAGAGTATGTTGATGGGTCACTGGAGTTGTAGATGCTATGTTGATACACATATGGGGACGTGGAATATTTATTTTATTTTCTGTTCCCTGTGACTAAAAGGAAGACTGAAGAATGAGAGAGCAAATAATGAAAAGGAGATTAATTCTGATTAAATCTTTCTGTACAGTAAACACAGAACAAGTTTGACTGCTTTCTTTGGCTTTTGGAAAGAGAAGACATTACAGCTGTAGCTTGTAAAAGAACAAATAAAGTATTTAAGCACTGTATTGCCACTATACAAAATTTGTTCATCAAGGTTATAGAACTGCTTCTCTTTTACCTAGGAGTGGTATTTTTAAGAGGTTTTGTCTGAGTGGTGAGTCCAAGTGAATGCAGTTTTCCGGCATAAGTCTGGCTACTATTTTTTGGAGGAAATAATTTTGTCCAAAAGTTAGAAGAAGTATTCTACATGAGTACTAACTTTTTATGTACAGAAGCAGTATAATATTGAAGTGTTTGTAGGAAGAAGTAGGGTCTGTTATTAAAAATTAGTTGAAAACCAGACAAATTAGCAAGTGCACACTCTTCCACTCGGGTTTTGTCAGTAAATAGAATGAGGCATCAATGAGTCGTTTTTATGGGAAAATAAAAATTCCAGAGTGTTTCCATTTCTGACAATTTTCAAAGTGTGAATTGATTTCAGTGACTTCTAGAATGCTTTATAGGAGCAAATGATTCCATTAGTTGTTTTGATAAGAATGAGGTGTCTATATGAGAAACAAGCTAAATCTTGCTCTTGTAGAAGTGGGGTAATAATGAGATTCTGTTAAGTTGTACCTGTAACTTACACTGTTACAACTTAACTTACACCATTTTGTTTTTCATCTTTCTAGAAGAGCCATTAAATGATGGTGTTGTGTCTGATGATGAAGAGGAAGAGGAGGACGAGGAAGTAAGTATTAAGGCCTTCTGACACCTTTTAGAAAAATCATTAACCTTCTAGCCAGAAAATATTTGTGTCAGTAAACCAGACTTTGTTTTTTGGTGGGTTTTGGGTTTGTTTTTTATGTTTTAATTTTTTTATTTTTATGTATTTTTATTTTTTAGTTTTATTTATTTACTATTTAATTATTCTTGCATTAATAAGAAAATTGGGTGTGTTTCCTTTACCTTTTCTTCATTTGAATTCCTACTCTTTTAGTTTGGAACTCACCACCTCTGTGATAACTATAGGATTATACCTTTACATAAGTGAAGAGATGAGGAGTTACTGTAGCAGTAGAAATCTAGCTTTCAATCAGACCCATTTCAGCAGTTAAAAATAAAGGAAGCAAATGAATCAGTATATTACCAGAATAGTTTATAAACAGATTGTCTCTTTTTCTTAAGGTATCGTTATCTATTCTGGGTGTGACTTCTTTTGCTGTTTAGAAACTTTTAAATACATTTAATAAATTGCTAGAATGTCATGAGGGAAAACAGTAATTACAAATAAGGAATAAGTCCCATGAGAAAATAAAATAAAATTAAAAAAATTAAGTAAACATGAGAAACTGTATCATAGTAAGTATAAGCTGGTTATCTGTATTTCCATCTCTGTTAATAAATTAATTTTATAGCAGTATTTCACCAGTTTTTAAGAAGCTGTCTTCATGGAGTAAGAGGTGTAGACAACGCAGTGTATTTGATCACCTAAATTAACAAGCAAAGCAAGGTGTAAATCATGTGAGGGAAATGGCAACATCACCAGTGAAGACTGGGTATAACATTTCTATATTGTTACAAGTGCACGATGGGGGGTTGAAACTACAGTGTCAACATTTACATGGGAGTTTTGTCCGAAACAAACACACCACACTGCATTTTTCTTTTATTGAGAAATCTTGCTTGAGAAATTTAAAACAACTATGGTAGATGTCCTTGAAACAGTATTTGAGCATACTTGGGTGTGTGTACATGTGCACATGCATTTATAGAATGTATTTTGCCCTGAAGATGTCAGTGATGTTGAGAGTTAATGAACTGCAGAACATTCTTGTATTAAAAATATTACTGGAGAAGATACTTCCTGAAAACCAAGTTTTTAGACAAAATGTAAGTTTTTTTGTTTGAACCAACAAAGAATAAGACACATACAGTTTGCTAAGTCAGTTGTGTCCAGTAAGTAGCTCGTGGCACCTTAATGGAAATGATAATGACTAGTGACAGCCGTGCTACAGTTTAAACTTGCCTTGTTACTGCAGGGTGCACCTTGAACCTTTTATGTTTTGGAAGCAGATAAAAATGTAAGTATCCCGATTGTAGCAGGTGTGGTGTGCTCTCAGCTGCTTTGGGGTGAAACAAAGCACCTTGCAGGATCCAGTCTTTGCCTGGCAGTGTCCGGGGAAGCCTGGCACTGCTTGCATTGTTTATCCCGTTTTGGTGTTGTGACACAATAGGTGGTGAACATGTGAACTAACCACCCTTTCGACTTTGCCTAAATTTAGAGCTATGTGGAAATTCAAAGTTTAGAGCTACAAGGATGTTTTATTTCACAATCAGCTCTCGCCCTTTTGGTCCAAGGGGGTATAGTAAAGCTTTTTTTTTTTTTAAACAAGGTTAGGTTACTGTAATTGTTTCACCTCCTGCAGTCCTGAGGTCACTTTTTGTTAATCTTTCCACTCCTTCCACCAAAATCAGTGCTTGCCCTGCAAGATGGGCTTCCTGAGGACTAGTCATTAAAATTTCCCTTTGTTTGAAGTGCTGCTTAACACCCTTTAACTGATATTCCAAGGCTTTGAGTGTCTTAGGCATATCCTGAGAATCCACAGTGGTGGTACTATTGCTTGAGCTTCAGGGTACTTTCTTTTGTTGGGGAAGCACATAGATAATGAACTCCTTCCTGAAAGGTGTGACATTGAACTGCATGATAATGTTGAACACCTTCATCACTTTACATGCTCTTGGGAATGAAAGGAAGGTGAATTCTCCTGTTCAGTCATACCCTCTAGATGAGTTATTACTCATAATCCCAGCCAAGGCTCTAGGTCAAGTAATTTTGAAATACATTTTTGCCAATGAACTATCATGTGATTAAAACACACTTCTGACACTTATTATTTTACTCAAAAAGTAACAGTAGGCTTTTGAAACAGAGAAGTGTTCAATTCCAGTTTTTCATTAACTTTGCCATTATATTAAAAGGTCTTGTCAAACCAAGTGTAAAACTCTTTCTAATGTTAACAATAATTGTGGCATGTTCTAAATCCCTAATGCTGCTGGGAACTATAATTCTGTTATGCTGCAAAGATGCCTGGTTTCTTAGTCCCTCAGTTTGGAAAATATACTTTACAAACAGCATGGCAGCAAAATGCATAATATTATTCTGTTAAATAAAGATTTATTGACTCACTACCTCATTGCTTGGAGCCCTTTTGTATTCTGGAATTGCAGTGATTTATTGTTCTCTGATGGTGTTCTGTGATAACATCTAATGTGATCTAGCAGCAGAAAGTTTTGGAAAACTTTATCAGAAGTCTTGGCTTTACTTAACTTTTAAGCTACTACAGGCTGAATGCATTTCAGAATATGTCCATATATTGCCTGTTTTGTAACATGCATTCAGACTGCTTACTGATGTTAGGAATTGCTCAGTGCGGGCACTTACACCATTAGAACTTAAGAAACAAGACACTCTTATTCAGCCTTAGTTTGCAGGTTTTGCCCCAGCATTTTTTGCTTCCAAGAGCATGCGAAAGTTCCTCTTGGTGATAGAATTACCTTTCATGAGTTCTTATTTTATCTGTGTTTAATTTAGAGTTGATGAATTCTCTCCTGGCTTTGATCAAATCTTGTGGTAATGACTACTTTCTCCTAAACACTGTGGCCAAGATGGAGTTGAGCCTGTTGGAGGAAAATTCTGGGATTTCTAAGGGTATCATACACTCAGAAATTTAAGATTCTGTACTGTGTGACACTGGTGCCTATAAGCCAAATAAAAAATATCAGTGTGTATACTGTTATTCAAAATTAAATTGGCTTTTGAGGTTGTCTGGAGAGCTTTAAGTTCACTAGTGTTGAGCACTGGGTACACTGGCTCCTGGAGTACATACCCAGCTTTGAGACGTGGCCATTTGGGCTGTATTGACACCCACAGTATGTGTTTCCTGGTGCTTAATACTCTCTTGACTGCTCTGTTAAATACTAACTTAATTATCTTTAGTATTTGGTCTTTACATTTTCTTTTTATTTGACTTGGACCATCGTAAAAAGCTGCTTGTAAAAGTGAATATATGATATTGTAGCTGTAATTCAAAAGTTTAGTTACAAGCTGGAGCTGTGTTAGATAACTGTACAGTGACGATTTATCAGATGCCCTCTGATCGACCATCACTCAGCACCTGGCAATAAAATCAGTAAACTGCAGTGTGAAAATACACTTCAGCTAGAGAGCACATCAAAAGAAAGAGAGCTTAATCTTAGGACTTCAAGCCATTACATTGAAGGGCTTTGCTGCCAACATCTGCTGCAGCCTGTGAGCAGTGCTGAACAGGGCGCCAATTGTGTTATTTCAGCAGTGGAATGATGGCACGTCAGGCGAAGTTCTTGTTTTGTACAAGGAGGCAGAGCAGGGGCACTTTCAGGCTCAGTTACCTGGTACATTAAATAACACTGGGGAGCAAGACTGGCTGCATTAACAAACCATGTTAAAAAAAAAAAAATCCATCAAACCTATTTATAGAGCTCATCTGTGCAGTTTCCCTCCCTCCCTAAGTATAGTGTATTGTGGACTTTGGAGTGTGGGGCTTTTGTTGTTTTGTTTTGCTTGATACAGATGATTGTTGCCTAGTCTACAAGTGTTTGTCTTTCTCTCACTGCCTGGGACACAGCTTTTCAGGTAATCAAGAACTGGTTGTAATTTGTCTTGCCTTGGAGTGGAAGGCAGATTGAACATCTTCCTGAGGTCCTGTACAGCCTCATCTTCTATGGCTGAGCATCTAGAGAGTACATCTTTAGGAGGATAGAATCTTGTTATTTTGCACCAAAGACTGGAATTAGTCATAAGCCATTTCCATTATAGGAAATACCTTTCCTGTACACACTTCCAGTGTTTTTCATGTTCTTTTTGTAGAGTGCTGTCCAGGTTACTCTCATCAAAGTCCAGTGGCCATTGTTTTTAAAGAATTTTATGCCAGGCGCTCTATCGTAATATTACAATATATCTTATTAGAATGATTTAGTTACTTTTTCTAACAGTCATTTACATTTACTGTCACAACCTGTTTCAAAAGCAAAGCACATTTTCTTCATGTGAAGTGGATCTTATTTAGGGTATCTTGTGCAGGACACAAGAGAATTCTTTTTAGCAGCAAAACAAGCAATAATACTGTCTTGTTTTTGTATTACTAGTTTTAGTTTGCTGGAGGAGTTCCTCAAACTTTTGACATTTCCTGGCTTGTTGATCTGTAGAAGCTGCAGAACTTCCGTGAGAGACAAATCACCCGTAGTTATTCTAGAAATAAGCACAGGAGAATGAATTTTTGGTGCTTTTTACTTGAATTTGATTTACATTTGGGTTTTGTGTATGATATTTGTGTCCTAAAGTAATGGTTGCAAGATATTTGTACTAGCCCCATACTACCAGCTTTAAAGCTTCCCTGCAAACCTGAGTTGCGTGTTGCTGTTGCAGGAGGACCACGACATCATGGAGGCTGATCTGGACAAAGATGAGGTTTTGCAGCCTCAGCTGGGAGAGCTTGCAGGAGAGAAGTTGTTAACAACAGAGTACTTGGGAGTGAGTACCACTCATGAGACTGTTGCAATAAATTCATTTGCTGGATTAAGTCTTTAATTTCAGTACTTTCACCTCGTTCTTCAATTTGTTGCTTGAAGAGCCATGTGCTACCTGCATAGCAATCTGAATCTTTCACAGTCTGTGTATGAATTGCTGTTCAGAAGAAGTAGAACAAGTCTGAGAAAGGAGCTACCCTTTCACAGAGGGTGGTCAGACTGTGGCTTAATAATAAGCTACACGCAGCCTTAGGCTTCTAGTGCTGTGTTAGTGACTCTGGGCACACAAAGCAAAGTGCTGAGCAGGTTAATACTAGAACATTCTGCTGGTCTGAAATTTATTCTGGGGAAAAAAATAAAGTTAAAAAGTTAACTGCTCCTGCAGGCGTTGTGCTGGATCAAGTATTGTCTGTCTTACTTCAAGCAGCAAAAAGCTATTAAGTAAAAAAGCATAAAGTTTGTATGAATGCCATTTAGTGTGCTGTGACTAATTTGAGATTTTCAGAGGGCTGGAGCTCCTCTCCTATGAAAGCAGGCTGAGAGAGTTGGGATTGTTCAGCCTGGAGAAGAGAAGGCTCCAGGGAGACCTTACTGGGGGCTTTCAGTCCATAAAAGGGGCAAACAAGAAAGCTGGAGAGGAACTTTTTCACAAGGGCATGTAGTGATAGGACAAGGGGGAATGGCTTTAAACTGAGAGTAGATTTAGATTAGATATAAGGAAGAATTCTTTACTGTGAGGGTCGTGAGGCCATGGCACAGAATGCCTAGAAAAGCTGTGGTTGCCCCATCCCTGAAATTGTTCAAGACCAGGCTGGATGAGACTTTGAGCAACCTGATCTAGTGAAAGTTGTCCCTGCCCATGGCAGGGGAATTGGAAATAAGTGATCTTTAAGGACCTTGCCAAATCATTCTATGATAAATGTGACTGTATGCCTTTCTGCATCCCAGAGTCCAGAGCTGATGATGGAAACATGACCTGAGATAAAATGTCATGGAAGAGCCTACAGTGATTCCTGGCAGTTTTGTCTAGTGACACCAGAATGCAGTTTAGTTTCTGATGCAGTGTTTCTATAGAATTTTCTCTGTTGCTCCAGTTACCTGTCTTTCCACAGTTTTATTTCTCCCTTCATTTCCTGTGTTTCAGATAATGACTCATACTCCAAAAACTAAGAAGAAGCTCTTTGCTGGTGTCCATCAGAGTATAGATGAGCCTCTCCAGAGACCTGTGACGCCAGGTTATCACAGAACTTCATACATAATGTAAGTCCAAATAAATGGAACCAAGTTGGATTTTTTAAGCTCCTTTAAAATAAAACAACAACAAAGAAAGAAACCACAACAATGCCTAATAAGTAAACCTTCCCTCCCTAAAAGTGCTTTGCCATTGTCATTCCTGAAAGATAATTAAAAAAAAAAAGAAAAAGTGGAATATTCTAGGCAGAGAAAGATCCATTGACTGAGGTCACATACTTGAAATAGTTGAGTAAATGTTTACTGTTCAAATTGATTTAAACTTTCATTATGTTCTGCCTATTCATAGTTTTTTCATCTTCTCATAATGTATTTTTATTAGTAAGTTGCACAAAGTGTCTGCAATGCCTGGAATCTTCCACTTTACAAGCAACAAAGTCTATTGCTCTGGGGAGGTTTGCAAGCCACCCATAAGAGGACAGACTAAAAAAGAAAATGGGAAAGACAAAAATCCTGTTAAGAGTTTTCTGATTTGGAAGAAATATGTTTTCTATCAGGAGCATTTGTGACACCTTGCTCTTGCTATGACTGGGGTCAGAGTAGAAGGCTTATTGTAAATGGAGTACAGGCATCTTGCAGTATAGAGCTCCTTGAATTTTCTCTGTCTTCTGTTAGACCAAGTGTGCCTTAATTTCTGAGATGAGACCTGTCCTGACTGAGAAAGTCAAATACCAGCCCGCTTTATCTTGCCCACGTTTATTCCCTCCTACTGTCACGTGCTGGCAGTAGCATTCCTGCAAGCAGGTGATCCAACTGAGAGCCCTCCTGAGTTATCCAAAATAAGTCTTTTTTGGCAGAGGTACCATTCATATGGGATTATACATATTAGGTTACCAGGGCCACAGAATGGACAAGTGTAACATACCAGATCTGGGCATGGAGAAAGCCCCAGATGGCATTTGTTTTTAAAAAAAGACAGATGAAGGAAACACAGACTTCTAAAGCAGAAAAAAAAAAAAAGAACCTTTGGCAGTCCCAGGGCAGAATTTGTTGTGCAGTCTTAATTTTTCTTCTGAGTACTAGCCAGGATAAAATGGCATCTGTTTGAACATGGCACCTACTTTGTCTGCCTGGTATAGCATGAATGTGGATTTGGTGTTCTTGCCTTCTGTCCTTTCTCTCAGCTGTCAACTTTCTGCACCATCATAATGTCCACAGCTTTTGCAAGACCTCTTCCTATATATTAAATCTGTGTGTGTCTCAGGAGAAAGCAGCAACTAATTAATATAAACGCATATTAGTAGCATAGTGATTATCTAATTCTTTTCCTGCTGTCTTCCAGAAGAACTGCAGGCCTTAAAAATCTAGACTGGCTAATACGTGACTAAACGTATGTTGCTGCTTTACTGTTGGGTCAGTGTTACAGAGTTCAAGGTTCCACTTTCCCTGTACAATATTTTGCCCGTGGTGGACTAGGAGACTGGACTGATTCTATGGAATTGGCTGTTAGGGCAGCCTTAGAGCCTATTTAGAAAGTATTTTTTTCAAGAATAAATCTTAGTTACCTCTGGAGTGTCTACTACATTTCTGCTTTGTAAGTGGATAGAAAACCAAGCCTGTGAAAATGAAATGACTTTCCTATGGAAAATCAGAAAAACGATGGCAAACCCATGAGAGTGGCTTTTATTTCCTGGTGCTGTGTAGTGCACTGCAATTTATGCATCAGAAATAACTCTGGAAGCAATCATGTGCCCCTCTTTGCCACCACCGACCCAGGCAGTGTGTTTACTTAATCATCCCGGGATGCCAGAGTGACGGAAATTTTGGCAAAACTTGAATCTCCTCGGCTGAGCGGTTGTGCGGCTCGTGCTGCTGCAGGATGGCTTCAGGTCACTGCTTGATGCGAATTAAAAACCACATTTCTGCCATACTGGTTCTGGTAGCCTTGGGTCTAAGAGAGGTGCTAGTTTGGTGGTGTGAAGCAGCCTTTACAGACTGCCTCACTGTGCAGACTAGGGAGGAAAAATGTAAACAGCAGAAATCTAAAGTGGCTAATATATGTGAAAATTAATTTCTCTCCTGCTCTGGCCAAATGGTAGAAATAATGTGAGTGTTTGGTGCTCCCATGTTTTAAGTAGGAAACAAGTGATTCCACCCTGAATGAGAAGCTTGTCCTTTGTATCTATCTAATTTTTTGTGCAAGAAAACTGCAGTGAATAGATGAAGACATTCTTGAACTAGGTTTTACAGCGGAAAAGGACAAGCTTTGATGGCTTTTATGCTGTTCTAATTTTAGTCCTCATTTACTAAAATGAGGAAATGCTCACTTAGGAATTATTGCAAGAGGAAGACAGTAAAATCTTAGCTGCCTTAATTTGAAAGCAGTATCTGAACTGGATGTATTTAAGTGGCTTGTATCAGATGAAATGTCATGCAGAATGTTAAATGCTTTTGACCCATATACAGCTTGTCTATCTGGTACGATCCAGGACAGTTGTTGTGGATTGTCTGGAATTTTGGGTTCAGGAGAGTAGTTAAACTACATTAAAAATTTGTGTAAGTGCTTCCATTCAGAATTGAAGTGTATATAACTTTGGGTTTCTTCATGTGGGACTCAGTGTAATATATTCCATATAAAAACATCATGAAAGAAGAAGCAGTTGAAGATAGTATAATGTATCTCTTTGAGTTGTTGGTTCATACCTCCAAAAGAAGGAGGAGGAGTGGAGATTTCTAGTACTGAATAGAAGTATTCACACAGAAAATTAATACAGAATAGCCACTGCACATGTAGCATCTCTTCCATGCTAATTTTTTTATTACTTCCCAGTGCAGACAAGGCTCTAGTTACTTCAGATGAATTGTTGTAGGATCCCTGTATGGACAAGCTCTTGCTGTATGGCCCTGAGGGAGTCAAGAAGTACTGGAAAGCTGCCTTCTTTCTTTTTATTTTTTTTTTCATTTTTCCCTCTTCTTTAAAGACTCGCTGGCTGAGATCACTCAAGGGGGACTGAACTACTTAATATTCTGCTAGCTGTTCCTCAGAAACTGATTGAGCTGTGAAATTATTAACTGCTCCCTTGGACTGCATCCTTTGTACTAGAAATACAGTTTAGTTACCTTAACCTGATACTGGGCAGGGAAACTTTATGTTTCTGCCAACTTCTTTTCACATGCCTCTTGCTTCTGCTGTGTTTTGTTGTTTACTATTAAGCAGTTGTGTCCCTGTTCTGTCCTTCAGCTGCTTCAGTTTCTCACTGATCCACCTCACTTTTGAAATAGAGTTCTTCTCACGTACTTTGGTTTAAGCCTGTGTTGCATACTGCTCTTTAAAGTGAAATCTTTGTATTATTCAGGAGCAAATCTTAAATCCTTGAAAAAGCTAAGTATTGAAGACCTCTCAGGCCAATTTCTACGGTTTTTTTCTTTAAGTGTCATGCTGGTATTTTGGATCCTCAGACTGCAGGGAGTTACAGTTTCCTTTCCAGTTACGGTTTCCTTTCCTCGGCTCTTTTATTGCAGTAGGAAAAATGTTAGTTTCAAATACATCTGATGTCAGCTGGTTTGGGGGGAGCTAAAGTCAAGCAGTTAAATTACGTCCTTAGCACTGGTTTGCAACATGAAATATAAAATAATTTCAGTATCGACTGTGTCATTACTGACAATTAGAAGAAATGAGAATTTACTCTCATGTGACTTGTTATGCTGGAGGCATTCACCCTGCATTCTCCTTTCTCCTTCAGGCCAGAAAATGATACCAGTTCCTGTCACAATAGGGATGAGAAGCTGCAGTCTCCGCCGAGTGGTCATTCTCCCATTTGTGGTGGGAGCCAGTCTGGCATTTCTGACCTCTGCGTTTCCCCTTCATGTAAGAATAGTCTGTGATGCCTCTCTTGGCTGGGGCAGGTGTTGGGGGCCTGGCTTGTATTTTGCAGACTGGGTTTTCTGCTAATGTAGTGTGGAAGCATCTCTCTGTTTATAGGCCCTGGATCAGTCTGCAGGATCTTGGGGCACACAGTAGACTTTGGCTTGAGCTGAATGAATGGCTAGAGAAGGTAACGTGTGGTCAGTGGACACCAGAGGTTTCACTTGCCTTGCTCTATCTTGTTTCCTGTGGAAGTGGCAAGGATCAAACCCAGGGTTTCTGATGCATAAAGGATATTGTATTTCAGTCTGCAGTGTCCTCTGCCGAGGGAAAGAGCTGCAGCCCAGAGACAGGGCACTTCCCAACAGGCAAAGCCCCTTGCCTGATCAAATATACCCTTGTTTGGATCTAAATGAATCACTGTCTGCTGGCACCTGCAGGCTCTGTTGGCTGGACCTCAGGGCAGCTGCAGTTCTCTGCTCAGTTTTGCAACTGCATTCAAACCATCCAGGGCTGTGGAGGATGGGCAGCCTGGTGCTCTGTAGCTGCATTGTGGGTGATGCTGCTAAAGATTCTGCCCTGCAGCTTCAGCTGAAATGGATGCAAACTCAGCTGGGTCGGAGAGCTCAGAAACATGTGATGGAATTTAGAAGAGTGTAGACTTCTGAAATACTTGATTTCTGAACTGCTGATATACACAAGATCATGGAACTTTGGATGTGGGAGTTTCAGCCTTCTCGCAGGGATTCATTAACATTTCCCAATTATGGATTTAAGGCAAAATGTTCAGCAGTCTTAGATAAAGGATCTTGCAGCATATCCAGGACAGAATTATTAATAGGTTGAAACAAAGTGTGCCTTTACTTTGCTGAAAAGTATGCTTTGAAGCAGTAAAGGAAGGGCATACTTTTTACTTTCTCTTCTATTTTTTTTAAATTTCCTAAAGGAAATGAAAGGGATTCTGAGAAAAGTAAACAAGGCCTTGCAGACAGGAATTTGCTTGTGCAATGCCTAGAGCTGATAAACACAGCATGCTGAATGGAAGCTGTATGATAAAAGCAGATGAAGCTCCTGTCCAAGATGGGCACTTGGGTTCTTGCTGCTGTGGAGGAATGAGAGCTGCTGTGCACAGTAGAACACCTTGAGTACAGCTGAGCCCGTCCCGTGGGAAGTTTGACTGGCCAGGGGCTGCAAAACAGCTCAGCAAAGTTGTAAACTAAGCATACTGACTGGACAGTTTTCCTATAGAGAGGAAAAAAAATAATGGATTTTTGCATGCTCATGCTTGGTAAAGAAAGTTAAACCAAGAAAATATCAGTGTTTCTGTTTGATGTTTTAAAGTGTAATTGGATGCAATTCCTAAGGCATTATGAAGCCATCCAGAGTCTAGCATGCCTTCTGAACCACATTTTGATAACTTGCCAGTGAAATTCATTCACTCACCTCTGTCACTTTTTCTGTGCTACTGATGCTGTCTGATAGTTTGCTTGTAGAGGGTTGTGAGGAAGTTTAAACAGAGAGCCTGAGTAAGTCAGCACAGTAAATGGTGTTAATTTTTGATGAATATTGATTTAAAGCCTTCATGCTGAAGAAATTCCTGCCTACTTTAACACTTCACATTGTCAGAACTTTGCTTGCAGCCTCGGTCTAACACATTTTTCTCTCTGTTTTCGGTCAAAAGTGTATGCAGGTGACTACTAATAAGACTACTAGATTATACTCTTTTCTTGTTCGAAAATCTTGGAGGTCATAATATGCAGCATATTGCAAGTTTATCTGCATTATACCTGTGAAAAGACAAGCAATTTTTTGTGTGGCAGAGGCAATTCTTCCTAGCACTAATTCAGGCTATAAAATAACACTGAGCCTACTTGAAGGATTGCCTGAGGTTTGTTTCAGGTTTTTGCAAGTAGCCAGTGACATTTGTGCTTATCTTTCTTATCTTTTGGGACTTAGAAATGAGGAGTAGGAGAAGAGAAAAGAGACTTCACTGCTGAACCCCCTGGTTGTTATGTCAGTGACAGGACTTTCATTGTGCATGATCATAATTTAACTGGGTCTTTGGCTAGCTCCTGTTTTCCAAAAGGCAGTGGAGTTTGTGATAGTTAAATTGGAAAGGCTTTAACTTAAGGCAATGAAAAATAAACCCTTTCTTTAAGAGTTTCTCCCTGCCTTCGAAAATACACCAGATACACCTACAGAAAGGTGTAACAATAATTGTACTGCTTCTAGAGGCTCTCATCATGCCCTGCCAAACATCTTTGCTGAGCAATAAGTATGCAATTTATTGAGTTCTGATCTTGGTCTGATACTCATTCTGCAGTATGAGGAACCTGCTCACTTCAGAGTATGTGTTTTCCAGCATCACATGAATACTTTGGGACTTGGAGTTTCATGCAATCAAGTCGTGAAATGAATAAGAGTTCAAGAGTGAACAAAACAGAGTAGAAGCTTCTTGTTAGCCTCAAGAAACCTTGATCCTCTTTTTTTTTTTCTAAAAATTAGAACAGTTCTTAATGTCCTCCATGCCTGGAAATATTCAGCTGTTCATGAGTTGGTGTGACTTCGTCTGGGTCCATCCTCTCTTTTTGTCACTTTGGTAAAGAATCGGTAATTCTGGCATTTTTTTATCTCCTGTGAGCAGAAAACTTGTGGACTAAAGATGAACCCTGGTCATCTTACTACATTTATTATGCTGAATGTCAGACAGAACATCTGCTGGTCAGCAAAATACTTCTCTCAAAGTGACCTGCTCGGCATTCATATCAGCATATGAGAGCAAATCAGGACGGTAGCCTGTCCTGAGCAAGGCAGGAATGGAGCTAGGGATTTTCCTTAAACTTTTATTGAACTTGCACATCAGCAAACTAACTGTATTTCACTTCCCTCTTAGTGTAAGAAAGCAAGTCTGACAGAAGTGTGAAACACTGGGTTTTGACTGCAGTGGCTGCCTCTCACTGTGGATATGTACAGACAACTGCAAGTGGTTGTGTTCCTGTGGCTGTAATGAGATGTTGAACATTAGCTGATATATATTAACTGATGGTCTGCGTGCTCCTGTCCCATTGCTAGTGCAAAGTGTAGCTGGTTTTATTTTCCAGCTGCAGAGGGCTGGAGGTAGCACACATGCAGTTCTTTTGCACAGGTGATCAGCTGTAATGCACTGCCACACTAGCTCAGTAGCCTGCCAAGACCTCAAGGACTCCTTCATACAGCAGGAATTGTGACTTGATTATATTTCTAGTAAAACTGTAAAGAGGCAACTGCTCACTGAACTGTGTTTCTTTTTTAAATAGCAGTTGAAATGAAGTCATCTGAAGTATTCTCACCAGGTCACAGAATGGACCGAAGCATCCCAGCTGATGACAATATCTTGTCTTACCAAGACTTCACCAAGGACAAAGTAAATGAGCAATTGTATAGGTATGGTTTGTCCAAAGGATATCAAAAAGTGGAAAAGGAGTCTGACAGGATTTACCAGCTAATTCCATGCTGCTGTAAAGACAATCTGTGAAGTCATTTGATGTATGATGTAGTCTGGCCTGAGACAGCTGTAGTGGTGCTTGCCAAACCAAATACCCTTGGCTGTGCCAGAGGCAGCTGTTCAATTTCTAAGCATCTGGTTCAGAATGGGAGAAGTCTCAAGCAAGACAGTATTAATGAACTTCACATGCATGCTCAGTGCAGTCTTCTGCAAATAAAACTTCCTCATTGCTTCCTTAGATGACTCGACTCTAGCCCATGAAAAATCACTTATTAAAGAAATAGGTAGGACTGTGGGAACAGGGCAGGAATTAACTTGCAGAGGGAAGAAAAATGAAGCATTTAAGTGGGGTCAGAGTGTTTAAACGCTCTTGAGTTGCTAGCACTGCTGACCAGAGTCTTTGATTTATCTACTAAATGGATACAGCAAAGGAGGCAGTATTATGAGATCCCCCAGCGATGGGTTTCAACTCTTGCTTGAAATTATTCCTGTCAAATGAAAGGTTTTGCTCTCCTTACCCTGCTGGTACACTGAGTCCTCTGTGAAGCCTTTGTCATGTGTACGACTGTGATGTTATATCTTGGATGAGAACTAGGAATTCATTAGCAATTGGACCAAGGTCTCCCGAAGTTTTCAGGGCCTGCATGTGTCCTTCAGACATTAACAGCTTTTTCCTATAGCAAATTTGATTGGGCCAAGTTTTAAACAGTAATGGTAGGGAAATTTTAAAAGTGAGTATGTTCCAGGACTAAAACACAGAATGGGTGGAGATGTGTTTAAGGAAAGGTTTTACCACCTCTTTATGGACCTGATTTTTCAGAAGTGCTTGGTTATTTGTGTCAGTTAAAGCTCTAGCACCTCTGAAAACTGGACTCTGCCTAGAACTTTGTTTCCTTCAGGGCTGCAGCTGCCCATGTGTGGTTTTTGGGTTTTTTGGGAGGTTGATGTTGTTTTGGTTGTTTGGTTGGGGTTTTTATCCAAGTTGTGCTGTTTCCCTGGTGAAAGCTGAGAAATTATATATTGTCAACAAGTTGTTACTGGTTTCAGCTGAAGTGCTTAGTAGTCATACCTCTGTCCCATCCTTACTGGGTTTCTTTCTGTTGTCTGTTACTACAGTAGCTAAGCGCAAAAAACAAATAGACTATGAAAATTTTACGGCAAAATTGCTTGGTTTGTGATGGAGAGAGATTATTTTTCAGGCTTTGGTTTGCAAGAAGCAAGTCAAATTGGCAGCATCTTGCCCCCCACCTTAGTGAGATACTTTGCTTCTCTACACTCATAACCTGTTATTGAAAAGACGTGTCCCCGTAATCTTTAATTTTTCTTCATAAATGTATGTCTAAATCTCAGTAATAGATGGATTTGATAGAACTGAAGGCACAGGTGCAGTATCTTGCAGAGGAAGATAATATCTTTTCACCACGGTGCTTCCTTAGCATCCATACAGTAAATTGTATTTCCAAATGCAGCCTCGTGTTACAGATGTAGCCATTTATGGTCCAAGTGAACACAGGGTTTTCTGTGTCCAGGTACTTTTGTTAAATGTGTTGGTGTTGCAATAGCTAGACCTGCCTTTTCATTCTTTCACTCCTGGAAACTACTTTAATCTGTTTGCATAACAAAGAGAACTAATGAATCACTGCTTTGCTCATAGTTTTGTCCATTGTAAGAAATGTCTCCTTCCTAGAGGCAAATACCTATTAGGCAAATACCAAGACCTTCCTAGAGGGGTATTTATGAGAAAAGGAGGACTGAGTTGGGGTGGGGAAACAGTAACTGCTCTTCCCCCTCAGCAGTATAAATTGGGACTTGAACTGCACAGAGGTGAGTGAAGTTACACAAAATCAGTCTGAGGGAAGAACGAAACCTTGGTAGTGACATTTCTGTTGCAGTTGTTTTATTTCCACAAGAACAAATTGTTATTCCATCTGATGCATGTCAGACTGGAAGCTGCCTCTGCATTGCTATTCCCTGTTGCATTTTGATTATGTAAGAATATAGAGCTGTTTTGCTTTTTAGCCAGTCGAGGATAAATTTCTAGTGGACTTGAGTTTACAATTGTTACTTTTTTTTTTTTCATTGTGACTTTGTCTGGTATTATCATAATAAAGAACTTAAACTCTGCAAGGCCTTCTTAGGTCTGTATTGGCCATGCTTTTCTGATAATCTGGTAAAATTGGTCAAAAGTCCAAGTGTATCCACACTAAATTTTGCTGCTTCTTCCTTCTGCTCCTCAGCTTTTGAAAGATACCAAACAGCACTTTTAGGTGTTATCCTGAGGATTAATTATTCTCTGTTGATCTTGGCCTGTTTATTGGTGCAGTAAAAGATGAAGTGGTTCTGAGACACTTGCGCACATGGAGACCCAGATCTGCTCTGAATCTTGTCAGAAAAACAGCAGGGTTTTTTCAGCTTTACAGTTTTTGCTACCAACCTATTTCAAATAATCCTTTCTTGAACAGTGAACAGATGTGAACCATTCTGTGTGACCACTGTGTAGCTCTTTCCTTGGTAAAGTGACATGACTCTGGTCGTGTTGCTTTGCTTTGTCTCCAAAGTGCTTCTAGTGTGGCTGCCGAGATTACAGCAGTGAAACTGTGAAGATGTTGATGGCTATAAAAACACTTTTTAGTGTATGGGAATACAGATTCAAGGGGGTTTTATCTTACTGTTGAATAAGGGATAAAAACCCTTATTTGTGGCTCAAAAACTGTTTTGAAGCTGTCGAGTCTTGCTTTTTTTATCTACCTAAAAATATCATAACATACATAAGATTATCATGAAGAGTACTAGAGAACTGAAAAACCAATTCCCTTGAACTAAGTCACTTTACCAAAGTGAGTAAAATGGCAAAAAAGCAATAACAATGGAACTATTTTATGGAGAGAAAGATATTTAATTATTTCTGTGGTCCAAGCCGTGGAACTGTATCTAGCCAATCTTACTTCTTTGGATTTGTTTTGTCAGTATGTTTCTGCTGCATCTGCCACCTCCTTAGAAGCAAGACAAGTATTAATGCTTGTAGTAGTCATAGGTAGAAGGCTACAGAGATGGTTCTTAGCAGAGCAGTTAGCGTGTCCCTGTCCTTAATAGTTAGCATATACATATGCAAAATACATACAATAGTGCTATTTAAAATACAAAAGGAACACTTGCTCAAATGTCCCTGCAAGGTGAAGCCGGGCTATGGAAAGTCTAATCAGCACTGACTCAGCAGCATTCCCAGGGGAGGAGGGAAGATTAAATATCTTGAAAATCCTCCTAATCACCCTTTCTGATGATCACAAAGGGTTCTTTTGATGGAGTTAGTAACACGGAGACTTTCCATTTTAATCACCGATCTTTAGATGGCACCTTTTTGGATCTCCTGCTTTTGGTTTTTTGATTTTTATTTTTTTTTTTGAGTATGATGAGCTTTTTCATGTAGCTGTTACTTCAGTTTAACCTTTTCTCCTTTTAAGAGAAAATCAAATCACTACTGCAAACATTAATATAGAGTCAGAATTATTTTACAGACTTGCTATTTCCTGGTAGCCTCCATTTGTGTCCCTGGGAAAGAATATATTTATGATGGGAGCAAGGAAGGACAGTGTATCCTCACACAGTTATTGACTAAATTTTAAAGAATGGTATTCTTACAGCACATGCAGACTGTGAAATAGCAGCAGATGTTTTATGTTCTCAGTGTCAACAAGGAACCTGTGTGCTTAGGGAATTTACTTTATAGATGCCATCACAGCTTTTTGCTCTTTTGACAAAGCCTTCAGGGAGTTCTACAAATCTTATCTCACCCAGGAGCCAGGGAGGCTGCCTGGGTCTACCAAGATTGTGACCTGTACCTGGAAGTAATTGGTGTCTGTGACCTAAAAGGATGTATTCCTGTGCTGTAGCATATCTGTGTGTTTTTTTCCACCTCAGAATGAGTCACTGGATATGATAAATACAATGGAACACAAGCTAAAGATCAATTACTGATTTGTAGGGAACTTAACTGAACCTGTTTGATCCTGCTGTGCAGAGAATGAGGTTTGAGTAGGATAGTCAGGTCGTCAGAGCCAGGTTAGAGGCTGTGCAGTGAGTGCATATCCCAGGGCACTGCCTGTGGTGCTGTGTTCCCTTCCGTTTGCAGTCTCCCTGAATTCTGAGCAGCCTCTCATGCTGGCACAGCACAGCACGTACTGCAGGTTTCACTTGGTTGCAGACTTACCGTGCATACATATTTCTCCATGCATTGCTAACCCTTTCCATCTCCTCCTACAGTGAGTGCCCCTCAGCCTTCACCAGCAAACCCAAGATCCCTCGCACTCCTGAAGGGCACAGCACCAGCCCTAGGAAGGAAATGGTCCCAGCCATTGCCCCCCAGTTCTCGCAGTCTGGACCCCAACAAACAAGCCGTCCCAGCTCCTCAGGGTCATCCACAAGGAGCAGACAGAGTAAGTGGAAAAAGTCATCATTCTGTTTGTCATTCCTTGGGGTGGGAAAAGAGGGAGCATTGTAGAAACTCCTCAGGAATGAGGTTGTAGGCTACAGATGTGCCAGGAGTATGTGACGTTGTACTTGTCATCTGCAGGAAGTACAACCATGTAATTATACCCTGCTGAACACTGCTCTTATTTCCAGACTGTCATGTGAGCAGTTAAAAAACAAGCTTTTTCCTGTCACTGGGTGGAGAAAAGTGGCCCAAATTCTCAGAAGTTTTTTGGGAATCTTCTAGTCTCAGTTTAGACTTTCTCTAGATGTCCTCAACCTTCTTCCTTTTCTTTAGAGTCTTGTTCACTCTGCTGGGTAGCTCATTTAATGTCCTTGATGATGGATCCCTGTGTATGTCTGCACTGCAACTGAATGTAGACCAGTCAGAAGATGGGCTCAGGGCAGCCTGGTGAGCAGAGAGCCAAGCACAGTGTGCTACCTGGGGCAGTCATCATTCTGCTGGAGACTTGTACCTGAGAGCCATGTGGCTGTGTTGAGACCTGAAGAAGTTTAAGCAGTACTAGTCAGCAGGGGATTCAGAAGAGAGGAGGGCTTTGATTTGAGGTTGGAGGAAAAGGATGGACACTTGCATTAAGCCAGGCAATACAAGCCAAATAAATCAGAAATGTTGGTTTTGGATACTCACACTTCAGTAAGCATGGGTGGTATGTAAGCTGTGAAGGTTTTTTGGGGTGAAGGGGGAAGAAAGATGCATTCTTGAGTAATTAATAGGCTTTTTCCCAGGAGTGTGGATGAGACTAGCAGGACTCAAATACACCTCGGTGTCCACCATCAGTGAAAATGGCAGCAGCAGTGTACATTCTTGTTTCAAATGCATTGTAACAAGTTTAGTGATGATTGTTTTATCTCCAAGTAACATCAGTTCTATTCTTAATCTGTAACTGTTACCTTGAAACATTTCACAAAGAAATTGGAGGTATGTGTGTGTCATTAGCTCCCCATTAGAGGTATGGAAAATGAAACTCAGAGAATTGCAATAGCCTAGTAAATCAGTAACAGAGTTGGAAAGAGCATCCTAACTCTTCTTTGCTGCTCACTCATTGTTCTGTGCAGTTACATATGCAGAGAAATGGTGTGGTTTCATTCAAGGAGTGCAGGTGAGGCAATGGAAGGGAATGTCCTTGATGGCGAAGGGAGGTTTTGACCTAGAGGTAACTTGTTTGAACATTCCTGTGCTGAGGTAACACTGCCAGCTCTTTCGGCTTTACCTTTGCTGCTTATGCCCCGTGTTTTACCTCTGACATCTGTGCTTTCTGTTTCCT
Source organism: Grallaria varia (assembly GCA_013396735.1). Lineage (NCBI taxonomy): Eukaryota > Metazoa > Chordata > Aves > Passeriformes > Formicariidae > Grallaria > Grallaria varia. Next base: position 2,513,032 of record VWZG01013475.1, on the reverse strand, counting down.
GTTCTGAGCATGTTCTGCCCTGACTGGATGTGGTGTTAACACCCAAGAGTCTGTCCCTGGTTCCTGTTTCGGTTCATTTCCAAAAGCATTGGCCCATTGAAAAGAAAGGAAAAGCATAGTGTGTGTGTGCGCACAAAAACTCCTCTGCATGTTCTAGTTTCTCTAGGGCAGCTTTACACTCCTGGGTGCGTGTCCTGGGAAAGATGTGACATACATATGTTGCTTTCGTAAGGCACTGGAGCAAGGTCCTGTTCCAGTGGCACACTGGGTAGTATATTTTATTTTCAAATTGCATTAAAGTGGGCCACCTGGGTATATGTGATTTATTAGTCCAGGCTCTTGAGCTCTTCTGATTTTTGTTAAGTAGGGTATGTCTTACAATATTCTTCTTTGTCTGTGAATCCCAAAGCTGAATGTATAGCAGGCATACCATCTTGCTATGTGTCCACCTACCTTTTCTCCTAATTTTTATCTTGGGATTCCAGGTTATCATATTTTGTCTGTCCGCATGTGCCATGAGACGGACTTAGTGTCAGCAATTGAATGTTAAACTCTTCCTGTTAAAAATAGCAAAGAAATTATTTTGCAAACAAGTCATCTTCCATTTGCTCTGTGTACATGTGTCCAGCCTTGTTGTCTGCTGTCACAGAGTACCGATTAGTTCTCATCCATCCTGCAGGGGCTTTCACACAGATGTTTATGGTTGGGAAAAGTGAGATAAAGCTTATGAGGACCATATTTTTAAAGGACTAAAAGGGCTTTAAGCTCCTGTGTTGAAACTTGAGATTCTCAAAGGTAACTCTCAGCTGTTACTTAAAGGTGCAGGGAAAGTGTCTGAAGCAGGTGAACCCCTGATGTTTCCCTAGTAAAGCTCTATCCTACTGCTCCTTTAATTTCCTGGCTGACTCATCTGTAAGTCAAAAATGGTATCAAATGCACAGATATCTGCAATCAGTAGATTTCAGCAGTTGCTGCCTCCTATTTACCTGCTGCATAGGTATGTAGGTTTTTACATATCAAGAGACCCTGTTCTAGTGAAAGACTGTCTTTAATTTGTGGATTTCTTGATATTTCTGGGTAAATGCAAGTTTTTATAGCTGATGGACATTATGAGAAAAAGATGGGTTTCTGAATGTACTTGCTGTGCTCACTTATTTTAGAGGCACATGTTCAGCTTGATTTTAATATTTATTATAGGTGTATTTTCTGGAAACAAGTTGATTTTATATAAACCTAGTTGAACTAGCTGGACTGCTCCTCTTGGAGCATGGAGTGTGTGGAATGCCTGAGGAATGCAGAGGAAGCACAGGTACTTAGTTCAGCTCCAGGCCTGGGGCTGGGTTCCTGCCTGAGGTGCAGCCAGCCGCTGTTAGCTGAGCTCTAAAACTGTACCTTAAAGCAAAACCAAGCTCCACCAAATAAAACCAGCCATGCCGGGATCCACTGTGATTTCCACTTCCAAGCTGGCACAGGGATGACACTGGCAGCATGGCTAGAACACAGAGTTCCATAGGGAACAAAGGAACCATCAAATTTAGACCTTTTCAGCTGCGCTCTGTGTGGATGTGGTTGAGTGGTTTCATCTGCCCTGTTCCTTATTCTGCGTCTGTTCCAGACAACTCTTCACAGGCTTGCTGGAGCTGTTTGCAGTGTACCAGCTTCTGTCTGGGGAACATTGGAGCTATGACAGTACAAAAACCTCTACCAGAAGAATGAGGAATGGTTTTTGTCAGGAGTGTGACTGGGCCCCAGTGACTCCCTTTCAGTTCTTCCATTGTCCCTAGACACAGGGTTGCCATAAATACAGTTTACATTTTTAAGTTGCAACATAAGGAAGATAAAGTGCCTTTCTGCATGTTTTTTGTGATGTTTGTGTCACCGTACAGGTCAAACAAGTGTTGCCCTCAAGCAGCTCCTATCTTGTAATAAATCCTGCTTTCAGCTGACAGACTCTTTCTTGCTGTTTTTCTGCAGGCAGCCAGTCCTACAGGAAGTGAGAACAGTTCCTTTCCTCGAGAATCACCTGTCACATTGTTGAAGGACAGAGCCAGCTTCCTGTAATGAGCTTTACTGGTGACCTGCAGAGCAGAGAGTGAGGTTATTGACACCACATGGCATTCGCCTTGCACGGTGATTCCGGGATTATCTGATGGGATGTGCCTGTTGTGGTCTGTAAAGCTGGCTAAGACAAGGGCCTTGTTATTACAATTCAAGTTCTCAGCAGCAGCCCAGGACTAATACGGGAGATGGATATAGTCCCAGTTCCTCTGATAGTTTACTCTAAGTGACATTGCCACCTTGAGAAGAAACTCCTGCTCTCTGCCTTCTGTGACAGAGTAAATGGCCCTTGGAGACAGTATGTAGGGCTCAGCACAGGAGTCTGACCAAACAACTTAATTTTTAACATATTGTTTGCTGAAGCAGCCTGTCACTTGTTTTTTGGTTTTTTTTAAATTACGCCTTTGTGACTGGGCGTTCAAAGGCTCTGCATTAGGAGGAACAATATGCCTCACATGTGCAGAGCCTTTACTGCCTGGAACAGCCCTATGGGGTGAGATCGTTTTGGCCTCCAGAGTCTGGAGTGGAAGTATTTCATCATCTTCTGGTTGACCTGTAGCAGATGCAAAACACTGTGACAGTGCCCAAGGCAGCATCCCTACTCACCTCTGAGGATCTGATCAGCAGCTTTATCTGCAGCAATTACTCCTCCTCCTTTCTACATTTTTTCTTAATTCTACTGTTTAACATTTGTGGAATGAATGATCTATTTCTTCCTCTGGAACAAAGAGCTTTGCCTGGAAGAAACCGTGAGAATGTGAACAGATCAGAAGCAACTTTACCTGTGGCTGCGGTCAATCTTCTTTGGTCTTTGTTGCCTTGTTTTATGTTCTTCACTTCAGAGCAATGGCTGGTTTTGTCTTCATGGAATTCGTGCTGGTTTTTGGTGAATATGAAGTGCTGGCTAGGCAAGAGAGATCAGGAGGCCCTCCACTAAATAAAAAACACAGCAGTTAGTTCTGCCAGTGAATTACAAAGCTAGTGCTGTTTGTTCTTTCTCTCAAAAGTAACAGTGACCAGGAAACACTAAAGTCTTCACTGGGGGTTGACTTTTTAGTGACATCCCCTCATGTGACAGCTGTTAGGGCACATAAATGCAGTTTACTTTGGAACTTGGTTGCTGCTGCTGAGGCAGAGATGTACAAAAAGCAGACAGTGTATTTGCCATAGACAGACTTCAAAAACAAATGCTTTAACTGTTACGAAAAGGGAGAATGTAAGGATTTGTTTTGGAGTTTCACCTTGAGAAACAAACAAGAAATACACAGCCTGAAAAGTAAAGCAACTCCTGCCTTGCCCCGGTGTGAAGAATTGTAAAGCCATTCATCATTTCCATAGGACCAGGAAGAAAGCTTTGTGCTTCTGAAGAGGTCTTGGATTGTACCTCTTGGTGTGGTGGCAACTGAAGAGCCAAGGCCATTTATGCAGTTGCCATGAGACCCACCGAGATCAGTGATGCTGTGTCAGATGTTTGCAGAAAGGACTCCCACACACAAGTTCAGGAAATCCCTTTGGATAATAGACTTTAAACTGGAATTAGGATGTTTTGTAGAAGAAGACATCACCTAGCTTAAAATCTGGTCAAAGTCAAGTTGGAGTTACAATTTACTGCTCAGTAACTTGAGGGTGTCCACAGGCCTAACACAAAGCAGACAGAGTACAGGTGTTGCTTTAACTCCCAAACTATATAAAGTGACTGCAGACACTTGATAGCCCCCATCACATAGTCCCCATGCTAGACAAAGAAGTCACAGAAAATCACAAAAAATCTCTTGTCTTGGTCTGTCTACCTCCTCTCAGAGCTGATGAACACAATTAATGGGAAAATGTCCTCTGGTTCACAAAAGGGCAGTAATGGAAAAGCCATCAAAGCGCACGTGTGGTTTTCCAGGGAAGGCAGCTTTTCTCTTTCCTCTGAAATTCAGAAGTTTTTCCGTCCTGTAATATCAATGGCCAGGTTGTTAACACTGAAGTGCTAAGCGCATTCATTTGCATATGCGGATAACACAGAATGCTCCAGCAGTTGAGTTTTATTTATTTTAGAGCAGTGCTGAGTTTCATGTTGGAGCAGATCTGATTCTCTGACATGGACAGCAGCTTTTGAAAACTGTTGTGCACAGAGCATTTTTCTGCGGGGATTGGAATCAACAATGCCAAAACTTCACTAATTTTATCATGAGTTGAGGTCAAAACTTTGTCAGTCCTTTCCAGTTACCTGAAGGTGGGTGGTAGGTATGGCTACAACTGCTCCAGCAGATCAAGATTCATGAAAAAATGAAACGCATCTTGCTGAATTGGAACAAGCTCAAGTGTATGTGTGCTTGTGTGTTTCTTACTCGGGCCTGTTGCAATGCAGAACTCTAAATGTACATTTTTCCATGTTCAACTCTTAGATGTTTTGGCATGTGAGTATGGGGTTTGAAAAGGGAGAGTATTTTTTATATGAATACATGAGAAACTTCATTTTCCAAATGCCTGAGAGAAACTATGGATATGCTCAGGAATAATTTATCAGCTGAGCAGTAATTTGAGAGGCCAAGGAAGTAACATGTCCTCCTTTCCCTGTCTTATTCACAAAAAGCCCCTGTGATGCCAGTTGGAAGGTTTGAAGCTAATGAAGAATGTCAGTTCTGCCTTTGTTCATAGGAATCCACTGTTCAGGGTGGAGAGGTCCCTGAATGCAGGTCAATAGCACACTCATAGCAAATTCAGCACCTCACTGAACAGTTGGGTGTCTTTTGTATAAGGCACTGCAGAGGCTGCTGCCAGATTCAACACCCCCCTGGTGAGTACATAATGGGAGCCCTGGAAACTACTGCCTCAGTGTGAGGGGTGTGATTGCACTTAGGGTGGCCATGGTTTTGTTTACAAAAAGCAAATACAGTTATTGCATACGACACACAGATCTGCAAGGGGAGTTCTTCTGGGACCAAAATCCTGTGGGGTGCTACCATGTCTTTTGAATGTAACTTCTGTAGATTGTGTAATTGATAATGTAATGAACAGTGTTATTTGAGGCAAACAGCCTAAGTATATTTAAGTTTGCATAGAGGGCTCATTCTGTACACGTGCTTTAAAATTATCTGTCAGTGACTAGATAAAAATGCTTTTAAAGTGATCATTTTTTTTCTTTCTCTTTTTGACATGCTTGTTTTGGGGCTCATGAACTTTTACTGTGTGCATTTCTGTACGTTTCACTCCAGTTTATTATTGACAAATTCTGTCCTCAACAGTTTTATCTAAGTGGAAAACACAGCTCACTTCTGTTCAGCCTGGCCTGCCTCTGCAGAGGTAGCATTGTTTACTCAGAAGTGTTGCAAAGCAGGCATGAACCACTCATTGTTCATGGTCTCTCATGAGGAGGGCCCGGGCATGTGGGATGCCACCAGTGACATTGGTTTGGTGTCAGAAGAATTATTTGTTGTATGATTTAAGTGTGTAAGGGAAGACAAGCAAGGAAGTTCTGTGAAAGGGGAAATATAGCTGTGATGGGGAAGGACAGTGGTTGCTTGGTTTGGCTTTAAGTTGATTCCTTTAAACAGAGTTTCACTAGTCTTTATGAGTCATGGTGGAGATTGCAGTGTAGAGATAAAAAGCACTGCAGTATGTCCATGCACATCGTTGAGTAGTGGTAGCAGAAAAGCAAACCGGCTGCCTTCCTCACAGGTATTTAAGGACATCTGGGCTTCCCTTTTAGCTTGAGGATTGAATTAGTCTTTGAGACAGAGCTTTCTGGCAGTTTGGACCATCTTCACACTTGCAATCTGGCTCAATATTGGAGCAAGCCATTTCCCGGGAGAGGAAACATTGAAGAGTTGCACCTTGCTCAGTGTAACTTGAGGAAGGAGAGTGTGAGCCCTGCCAGGCCCCTGGGACACACCTGGCTGTGCAGTGTGACCCACTGAGCTCCTGGAGGTGCCTGGGCATGGCCAGCAAAGAGAAGAGGGATGTAGCCTTGCAAACCTCCGCTGACCCTGTGGGAACTGAGCACCAAAATAGCTCTGTGGCTGAGCCGTACGGGCTACTCTGGGCTATGCTGCACTTTCCCAACCTCTGCTATTCATAGAAATTGTAAAAGCAGTGGGACTCCTGAGAGTTTACTGATGAGTGAGAAACAGCAAGATGTTTCAAGACAAACAAAACAGCCCAAGACTAGACAGTTTTAGCCAAGCTGTGTGAGAATCTGCTGCTAACTCATTTTAAGAAGAAAGCAACGTCTGGGTGCAGAACACAGATCATTGTCCTACTGCATTATCAGACCTGTAATTCTTCTAGCCTGGCACCTTGTCAGTGGTTGGGATCTGATGTTTCAAAGCAAGTTTCTTCACATCTCCAGACTGCTTTCTGCCCTACAGTGGAAGGGCATTGTATTCAGTTACAGGATCATGATCCAAATTTCCACTTTTTGAGGACCTGATGCTCTCCAACAACAGGCTCAGAGTGGCACACCCTGGGTCATCTAATAACTTTTTGGAACATGTCCTCCTTGTAGTACAAGTTCTCTCAGCAGTCCTTGGCATATGGTCCAAGTTTCCAAGAAACCAGCGCAATAATTTATGGCAGTGAAAGTGAGAATGCTTCACGTAAGCAGGAAGAAATCCAAGTGACAGTGTTAGTGCTCTGTTCTTATCTTCTTCAAATACGGGAACTGTTGTTCTGATATAATTTTAAGTCAACAGATCTGGGGAGCGTCAGTTATTTTGTTCACCCTGAGTGTGAATGAGCCAGCACTGTATTTAATTTAAAAAATGTTTTCCAATATGCCTTGCTGGTTTTCAGCTTGAAAGTCTTTAAAGTGTTACTTTTTATTTGGTTTTTTTTTAAATAATGCTCAGAGCTAATTCTGTTAAGTGAGCAGGTAAGCAGGACAAACCAAAATTAGTGGATACCTGAAACAATAAGGTTTATGCTGTAGGTGTTTAAGGTGCATTTTATATTGAGCTGTAGCTGACAGCTGCGAATGCTGAGTCCATTTGCATATCACACCACCTAATGTGGGATTTTAGGAGTCAAGAATCCCTCCTTCTGCAGATCTCAAGGGAAAATTCTGGCCCTTGTAGATCCAGATTTCGTTACAGACACATAGTCCTCTGAACAGTGAAAAAGTTGAGCTAGCATGAGGATGGGATGTAAGTGCTGGAAATAGCAGCTCTGTGCCAAGTGATATAGTTCCTCCTCGGGTCTGCCATGTGCCGGTCTGACTGCCCTCTCCATTGTCTGGATCCGGTTGACTGTTGGCAGAGGTTGAATGCTTCCTGAGAACAAATCACTTTATTGTTCATGTCTGCTCATGCACTGCCTTTCAGGAGTGTGGTTCATGCTGGTAGCAAGAAGCAGAACCATTAGCACCAAATGAATTCTTTGTCAAGCAGGATGTCTCCCTGAAATTTTTACACTTTCCTGCAACTGCTTTCCCCCTGGATTGAATTTGCAGTATCCCAGTGGACTGGCTCCTCTGAAGCAGGTAAGTTTTTTTTTAACTCAGCAGATTGTGGCCTACCATGATTTTCCATGAAACTGGTTCCTTTCATTCCTTTCTATTTCTTCCTCATCCAAGTGAGCAGATGGGAAATGATAATACAGGAGCTCTGGAACTTGAGGAAAGCATTTCTCTTTCAGTTAAGCCCCTTCCATTCTCAAGGCCTGTGGAAATTGGGCTGTTTGAAACAGAATGACTGGCCTAATTGACTGTACCAAGAGCTCCATGCCAGGAAGCTCCTAGTCATGAGCCGCCACCTCAAGGATTGATCCACTGGCAAAGTACAGCAGCAATTCTCAAGGGTCCCATCACTCCATGCCCCAGCAACCATCAATATCCTGTTTCTGCCCAGATCCAGGGATTGGATCTGTCCAGAGTGGCTGCACCACTTTAGCCACACTGCAGCTGAGAGCAAGTCATGGATTATGAGCCATCACAACTGATCTTTATGGCTCATAGTCAACCTCAGGGCTTATGTGACATGAAGCCATGAGCAGTCTGGCTCTTAGGCCTGTATACAATAATAGCAAGAAGAATTTGGCTTGCTTCTCCCAAAATTTAAAAATTGGTCTGCTTGAGTTTCTAGTCATGGATACCTGCAGCTGACCTGACATTTAGTGTCATCGTATCACTCAAATTCAGGACTTGGCCATTGCAGAGCGTGGTTTCCCATTTGTGCAGAACAGGAGAAAAATAACTGAGTTCTGATTTGCTTTCCACATAGATGAAAAACTTTGAGTGGCTAAATGGCTCTTTCCTGTACTGTAGATTAAAACCTCGGTGTGCTTTGGGGCAGGGGCAAGGAGAGGCATCATGTAAGGCTATTTCTGTCTGACCCTTGTTATCCTCATGACTCTGAAGATGCAGGTGGTGGGGATGCAGAGTTCCACAAAGCCATGCTGAGCACTGCAGGAAGGTGGGTCTGAGCTACTTTGAACTTCCACAAATCTTGTTGGGGCTCCCAGGTTCTCTGAAACCTTTTTCACAACATGTAAAGCAGAAGCCAGTGTTGGCAATTGTCGCTGCCCAAGGCAGCCAGAAACAGCAGCAGTGACAACTGATTTCATCTGGAATCCTGGCAGGTGACTTGGCTCCTGGGCCACGTCCATGCACAGGGCAGAGGCCAAGGCTTTTTGACTAAAACCAATCCAGTGATCTTACACCTTTCTGGTGACAATAACACATGTGGGTCCATAGAGTCCAATCTGAAAAAGATACTTCCTTACTCTACATCTCGTTATTTTCATTATTCATTGCTAGTGAAAAGGAAATATGTCCTGTATTTCAACCCAGTCCAGTTTCCCCGAGCAGCTATCAGGAGGCAGCTAGTTTTGTACACTCCTGCCTCGCTGGCACCAGGGGATGGTTTGAACCTTTGTGCAAAGCTGGTAAGTTTTGTTCAGGTGCCTAAAGTAAGTTCCAGAAGGAACCTCAGCATATGCATAAAAATCTGTCCTTTTATCCTGCAGTAGCAGCCTCTCTGAAGAAAGTCCTTGTAGTTCCTGTCTCTGCGTCCTTCCATTGCTCTAACTTTTTGTTTTGTTTGGAGAGGGATTTGCCGTATTTTTCCCTGCAGTGGGAATTGTTCCATAGGGCTGGATCATGTTCGTGCATTACAGAGGCAAAGGGAGGCTTTGAAAGGTGTTTGTCCCAGGCTGGGGCTCTCTGAAAACTGGCTGGATGTTTGGTTCTTGCTGCTTGTAGCCCCTTCTCTTTCACCTGTACCACAGCCTCTTCCTGCTGCACAGACCTGATCCCAAAGAGACCTCAAATGAGTGTTATGGTAATCTCTGCTCTTGTACAGGAATCTGCTTCCTTTTGTGCTTGGGCTGAATAAAACCTCTCATTACCTTCTGGTGTCAGTACTTCATGCAAACCCATTTCCTAGTGAGAACAGTTCAGGGCAGCTCAGCCCTCAAGTGTTACTTGTCCAGGGGTGAGACCTCTGGGCTTCATAATACACCTCTCAAACCATTCCTGGTCAATGGGAATGGGACAGGTGATGCCTGATGAGCTTGCAGAGTATTTTGCTTCTTTCTCCCGACCCAGACAGTTGTGCTGGGCAAAGCAGTGAGTCTTATGCTGCCTTATCTTCTGCAAAGCTGACAGGTCCTGCCGCTTGGCATGGTTACTGGTGTTACTCACGTGCTGCTTTTAATGACTTTTCGCTGCTCTGAGTGAGGTTTATACTGGAATACCCTGTCCTTTCTAGGAAATCAGTTCCTGGAGAAATATGTCCTTGCTTAGGCGTGGTGGAGGGGGAGTTATCGCCACAGCCTTTAGGAGGGTGTGTGTGGGACTAACCCTGGTGGGCAGCTCAGCCCCACACTGCCCTTATTGGCTCCTGCCCAGAGCTGTGGGGGAGAGAAGTAGAAGGGTAAAAGTGAGACAATTTGTGGATTGAGATCAAGGTAGTTCAATAGGTGAAGTAAAAGCAGTGTGCACCAGCGAAGCAAAATAAGGAATTCATTCACTGCTTCCCACGGCAGACAGGTGTTCAGCCATTTCCAGGAGAGCCAAACAGCTACTCCATCGAGCATAACCAGTATTGGGAAGACAAACATCCATAACTCCTTCCTTCTCCCAGTTTTTATTGCTGAGCACTTCAGCACACGGGGATATCCCTTTAATCATTTGGGGTCAGCTGTCCCTGCTCTGTCCCCTCCTAGCTTCTTGTGCGCCCCCAGCCTGCTCACTGGTGGGGCAGTGTGAGAAACAGAGATGGCCTTCATGCTGTGTAAGCAACAGCTAAAACATCCCTGCCTTATCGACGCTGTTTTGGTCCCAAATCCAAAACAGTACTGATGCCTAAAATACCTGCTACTACAGAGAAAATTAGTTCTGTCCTGGTCACAGCCAGGGCAGGTGCAGGTTTGTTTGTCGTGCTTTGCATGGGACTGGCTATAAGATGTGATGAGTGGAGGCACAGTAAGACTCAGGATAGGCAGAAGCTCTTCTGAGTCCAGCAGCACACCAGAGGAACTGGGTGGGTGGCAGCAGGAGCTGGTGTGATGCTGGTACATAGTTACTGGACACAGACCAATTAGAGGGACTAGAAACGGGGTTCCTGAAAACGTGGGGAGATCTGAGAGGATGTGGATACAACCCTGAAAGGAGGGAGGGATGTTGGTCATCTGGTCCATCTCCAGGGAGCTCCTGGCAGGCACCTTTAAACCCCCAGTTGTAGAGGATGAAAGGTTACCCCAAAGCCCTGCAGAGTACTGGGTACCAGGGACTGGGGGGATGTCTTGGTGCTTCCGGCTGTGACATACTGTGGGGAAAGCTTTTCTCCCTGATAACTCTGCTCTGTCCACTCTTCCCTCCTGCACTGGGGCTGGATACAATAGGGCAGTACTGCACTGGGGTGTGATACTCCCTTTTCACTGGTTCAGCAAAGGTTCCTGCCACTGCAGCAGCTCTTCCAAGTAAGCCTGAGCTGCTGCAGACTCCTTTTCAGCCCAAAGGAGCAGGATATTGATTTTTTTAATCATAAAGAGCTTTCCTTCTGTGTCTTGTCATGAATTAATGCCATAGAGCTGTAACTGCTCAAAGGCTGTTGCTGTGCCTGACTTTCTGTGCAGACCTGTGCTCTGAAGCAAAAGGAAGGGGAAAGCAAAGAAGCTAAAAATTGGTTTACTAATGTACCACCAGGTAGACAAAATAGCTGCGTTCCAGCCTGGTTTATTACCCGATTCCGTTTGCATGCAAGATTCTGCTGTTTGATCTGCATACAAGCGTGTTCGTACCAATTAGTTTTTATTAGGCTTAACCATGGAGAAGGTCGTCAGACAGTCTTGGCGCAATAAGGGCTGAACCAATATGAAATGTAGAGGTTGTTCCTGTAAACCTGTAAAGGTAAGAATCAGGAATAGAAACTTTATCACCACACCTACTTTCAGAACTTGCACATCACAAAGCAGTTGAGAAATACCTTTGTGGCTCCAGTGTCCGGTGGTTGTCTGAAATGCAAATGTAATGATTTGAAAGTGTCTCCTTATTTTAACTCCTTCCAGCCTGAGAGAGCTTTGCACCTGCCGCGGGGTAGATGGGGAGATTACAAGAGACAGAGCAAGGGGATGTGGGCAGCTGCTGGGCAGCAGCCAAAAAGGTAGAGATCGAGACTTAGCCGAAGTCCTTCTTTAATCATTATTTAATCTGGAAGTCCCTTTTTGTGTTGGTAGTGGTCACTCTTGTGATTCCTTAGAGTCATCTCTTGTTCTTGCAGCAGAGTGAAGTCATTTGGGCAGGGTGAAGGTGCAAGGGCTGCCCTGTGGGGAGGGAGGGTGGAGATGGGGGAACCAGACCTGCAGTGTTGTGCTTATGGGGCTGTGGCTGGAGATTGTCTGGAGGCTTAAAAGGTTAACATGATCCGTACTAGCTTCTGGTTATTCTCTTTCCCAGGCACAGTTTGAGGCTAACATCTCTGACCCTGAGGGCGAGAAATAGATTGTGCTTGTCAGGACAACTGGCTGTTTCCCCCACTCCTGTGGTTCAGGAGGGAATCTCCTACATGCTGTTGATTTCACAGTGAAATTGCGAAATGTTTGATCCTGCATCTCCATAAACTTGGCCCATGCCGTGCCCATGTCAGCTAAGAGCTGTTCCGGGGACCTGGCTTTTCCTCCACATCCATTGAACATGCAACCCACGCCAAAGATTGGGCTGTGCACACCCAGCACGGCCTTTTCTTTGCTCTACCACCCACAGTTAATGGGGTGCAAAGTACCAGAACAACACCTCTCCTCCTGCACGTCCCTTCTCGCAGCCTGAATTTTACTCTTTTCCTGCTGCAGCCTGAATTTTACTTTTCCCCACCGTGCTGTTATACGAAGGCAGCATCTGGTCAGGTTTCGGTTGCATCAGTGCGTTTGGTGGGTATTACTCAAACAATGTATTCTGCCACAAAGGAGCGGGTTCCAGCAGGTTAGAGCTGTCCAGCCTAGCCATGCAGGAACCAGTGACGAATAAAAGCTCCATAAATACCTTCTTCTGCCTCTCCCCTTCCTCCACACATATATCAATTGCTTTTCCAGATTATTGAGAAAAGAATCTCTGTATTTCCTGGGTGTGAAATGTATTGGTTCTCCCTTCGCAAGCAATGAAGATAATCTGGCTGGCAACGCTCTGCCGGTGGATGGCTGATCCCAAGGCCAGTGGGAGCAGTGGAGATATTTGCCTCACCCCTGTGAGCAGGTGGCAGGTGGACTGGGACTCACATGGGATGTGGGACCAGCCCAGAATGGACCTGGCAACAGGGGCAGGGCTCCCCTTCTTCCCTGACCACCCCAGCAGGCAATGTCCTGCAGGGTTTGCATGTGGGAAGTGTTCACTGACCCTTTCCCCACTTCAGCAACACTGGGCCTGGGAAATGGGGTCTCTCTGGTCTCTAGGAATCTCAGGGCTCTGCATATATTTAAACTTTATCTGTCAACTGTTCCCCTGTGGCTGCCACCACCCCTCTTTGGCATCATAACATCTGGCACGTTGCCTCTGAATGGTGGATCTCTCCTCCCCATGCACTCCCTGGACTGTGCTAAGGGGTTGATAGGATCCCTCCCCCTGCTCCTTAACAAAGCCAGGCAATGTTGGAAGGACAACCAGGGAGGAAAGGAGTGGAACAAGGTTTTTCTGCACTGTTTCTGCAACCTAATGTAGCAACACTTGATCTCTACTCCAAGGAAGTTCCACTCTGTGGGCTGCTCTCACCACGGCATCATGCAGTGTTTGGTGACAAGCCACCTCCTTCCCCTGTGGCTGCTGGTGCTGGTGTCCACACACAGGTGGTTTGACCTCATGGCCAGGAGTGCAGCTTCCAGGTGACCTTTCCCAGGTTAAGCACTGCTTGCGAAACCCTCATGCCTCTCTCTGGCCTCATAAAATTCACTCCGTTTGTTGTGGCGGTTTCAGTGGCAATAGGAGCTGAAGAGGGACTTCACTGCTACCGAAACCTGGCAAACACCCAGAGGGGAGGGCAGCTGCAATGAACATCTCAGTCCTTCAGGTACCGCATTACTCCCACCAAGATTTTGAGATTTCACTTCTCTGGCCTTACCTGTGGAAGAAAACAAACAAGCCCTCCAATGAGAGATGCCTGGGTGAGAGCAGAGGCTTGTCAGTCAGGCACAAATCCTGGGTGGAGATTCCCCTGGAGCCTGTTCAACTGCCTTTTGCAGTTTAGCTCATTCGGTTTTACTGTTTGACCCCGTTCCCAAGCCCAGAGCTGAGCTTTTGTAGATTCACATGCTCCACAGGTGCAAATCAGGGCAGCTTCAGCAGCATCGGTGACCCCAGGACACTGCCCAGGGTCTGCACTGGGAGCTGTGGTAACTGTGATCTCCCCCGGCAGACAGAGGAGACTGTTTTGTCAGGTAGTTTGGGCATTTTGGTAACCTGAACAGAAAATCACAGGTGAAAAAGGCAGCAAGGAAAGAGGCAGAAGATAATTGTGCAGGCTCATGCATGGAGGATTTCACTGTATCTGTGCACCTCCTCGCTGTGTCACTCATGCTCACAAGAGTTCACCTTGCTCTTTGTGTCCCTTGAGGTGCACACACCTCGCTGGAGAGGCCGCAAGAGGTTGGTAAGGCTCTCTTTGGGGTATACCTGAGCACCACTCTCGCCTGCAACTGCATGCGTGGACTTTCCCAGGCTGAAAATTCATCCCAGGCCATCAGACACAGGTCTCTGGGGAAGGCACCAAGTCCCCTTACACAAGCAGGCTCCAGTGCAGTGCAGGGGATGGTGCTGCTCCACAGGCAGGGGCCCTCCAGCCCCCTTCCTCCACAGCCCTGGCTCAGAGAAAGTCCGAGTGGCTTTTCCCGTGGCTCCTCTGGTGGAGGATTTTGCAACGTTTCCAGGTGAAGGGGTGGTTTGTATGGCCGTGCCCACCCTGCTGCCAGCTGGGAGCTGGGGAACAGAGAAGCCCCTTCTCTGGCCCCATCCCCACACGGCAGACAGAGCCCTGCTGTTGGTCAGAGGAAGTTTGGTGAAGGCAAAGATTCCTGGCAGGTTTCATCTGTCCAAGCCAAGAATGGTCCCATTAGGAGCTTGTAAACCTTTTTCTTTTCAAATACATCTATTTATTTTATTTAAACTGCTGGCAGTTGCTCAAAGCAACCCGGGCTGCAAGTCCATCCCAGTCGGTCGACCTCTTGCTTGTGCCTCATCCTGGCCCAGATTACTCGGGGAAGGTCTTTGGCTTCCCAGCCGTGAAAGCCGCTCTCTCTCTCTCCGTGAGGGCGTGGATGTCTCCCCTTGGCCAGGAGCCTGTGCCGGCAGCGGGTGCTGGGGGGGCTCGGCACGCCGGCGCTGGGAAGACTGGGACAGTGTTTGGGGCCGAGGGCTGCTGAAAGGGCTCAGTGTGCGCCGGGCGTGAGTCACCCGGGCTGGAGGGCAGCTGGGAGCCGGTGAGGAGAGCAGAGGAAGGCTGCCACAGGAGGGGCCGGCTCCCCAGGAAAACGTGGTGAAATGAATATCATTAGCATGGAGTGGAGGCAGAAGGGCCTGAGGAAGGAAGAAAGCTGGGACGTGGTGTTTCCAAGGGCAGAGGGATTTGTGGGACCCTCATGTCGCACCTGGGTCTTTGTGGGGTCAGGGATGAGAATTGGATGGGGACAGTGGAGGCTGGGACTGTCTGCAGCACCCCAGATACCTCACTTAACCTTCACGTGGCTTTGGGTAACAAACAAAGCCTGGGAAAGCCCTGGAAAGATTCGTGGGGTCCTCAAGACAGGGAGCTGTCTTGTGTCAGCCTTCAGTGCCCCGAGTCCTGGCTTGCAGGGCTGGCGCTCCATTCTGGCTGGTGAAAAACATCCCTGGGGCTGCTGGTTTTCTTTGGCTCAGTTGGGCTGCGCACTTCCCGGCCTGGCTGATACACACCCAGGCGGCTGCTGAGCTGTGCCAGCGCCTTACACATCCTCAGCATCATCTCCTGGTCCCCAGGGATGTCACCTGCTGTGGAAGACTCAGGAGGTGGCTTGTCACCTCCTGGAGCAGAGGATATTGCTCGTAGATCTTGGCCAGTCCCAATTTTAGAGTGGCTTCCTGGTGGTCCCAGCCTGGACCTCTGGGCCTGGCTACATGCGAGATGAGAAGCAGGGAGAGTTTTCTGGCTTAGATTGACCACAAGCATGTATGGAAAGGTCTGGGTCCATCTCTAAAGCAAACAGCCTTACCTATGGAGGTGCCAGCACCCAGAGAGGGCCCCCATGATGTGTCTGAGGGTTAGCTGTGTCCTACTGTCTTCCAGAGGCATTGTGTGCTCATGCAAGACACCAGTATGTGTGCAAGAGAAGAGGAGAGGCTCTTTGGGCTTCAGCTTGCCCCTGTCCTCGAGCCTGCAGCTGCTGAGGACACTAGGAGGCTAGCACTGCTGCAGTGTGTGTATCCAGAAAGTGCTGCAGTAATGGTTGATCAGGAGATGCTTCCCAAGGGGATATGATTTTTAATGGGGATTTAACTGACTGGACTTGATATTTTCTGACTGGGAGTTGATATTTTCTGAAAAGTCACGCTAAGACATTTCCCTCTAGCACAAATAGCCAGAGCCCAGAAGCAGAGGATCTCTCCAGCCAAGCAGCTGGGGAGGGCAGCTGATGGTCCTGGGCAGCCTGGCCACATTGTTAAACCTCCAGACCTACAGAAAACCACTCCAGAGGCTGGGAATAATCCTATCAACTTACTGGCTGCCATCCCAGAGCCGGTTGCTCCACCACACCTCTGGTTTGTTGATCTGCGGAGCCCCATCGCTGAACTCCACAGCCACGTGCCTGGTGTTGGCACCGTGAGCTGCTTGTGCCAAGGAGTGTCCCTGCCACCTCTCCCCAAGGACCCACAGACTTTCCATCCTGCTCTTTCCATGCTGCCCCACTCTCCGTCCTTCCCCAGCTCTCCTTAACACTGATCAGATCCTCAAGGCTTTAGCCCTGCAGGAGTGACCTCTTAGGGTGGTGCTTTTCTGTCCCGTTGTCACCAGTCGAAGCAGTAGGATGAAAGGAAAGTAAAACATGATGGGGAACACAGTTTGATGATACAAGCGGGCTGGAAGGACCCAGGAGAGCCATGAGTTTGTCCCTCCACCCTGTTGCAGGAGCTGTTTTCCCATGGTGAGGCAGGGATCAACCCAGCAGTGGTGTCTGGAGCCTCCCTGCTCCAAGACTCAAGAAGTGCCAGAGCCACGTAAGATCTGTCAGACTAGTGGATGGCACAGGGCTGTGGCTGCGCCTGCTGTGAATCAGGGAAGAAGTTGGATCCATGCATTAACTCACTGGCCATCTCAGCCCACAGCATAGCATGACTTCACTGTCGGGTGAACATCCCACCATGGAAACCAAACCTCAGGAATGCGTCTGGGTGTGCCGACTCTCTTCTCTCCAGAGGGCTCTCTTATGGCTCAAATACTCCCAAGCTAGCAAATTGCTGTTGTCACCTCTCCCACCAGCTCCCTGAGCTGGGCTGGAGAACAATGCCCACACAAAGGTCATCCCCTGTGCCAGGCAGGTGCCTGCCCGGGAGTGGCACTGTGGGTCCTGCCCTCCCTTCTTGTGCATGCAGAAGCAGGGAGCTTTGCCATGGCTTCAGTCCAGTAGCCCCAGCCAAAGAGGGGAAATCTTATTCTACATGCCCTCTTTCTCCCCCTCTCCCTCTCTTGCAGGAGACAGATCCACCAGTGGCTGTAGCAGACCCCAGGTTTTGGCGATGAGCAGCAGCAGAATGATGATTAATGACGAGCAGAGCTGCAGAGCCAGGGATGTCTGAGTCGCCTCTGCCTCTCTCCTAAACCCATTTGGCCAAAAAAGGCTACTGTGAGCATTTCTGCATCTGCCAGCCTGGGAGGGGACCCGGCCGGAGCTCAGGGTCTCAGCAGGCATGTGCATTGCCAGGGCTGTATGTTTTTCCACTTGGGCTGGAGAGGGGCTGTGGGCAGGCAGCCGCTGGGCTCAGGTGACTTCTGAGCCTCCCTTTCCATCTGACTCATGAGAGACGTTGTGAGTGCTCTCCTGCCGATGGAAAACACGTTGCCTTGCAGCTCATGGCTTCTGGGTCCGTGCCAGTCCCCAGGCAGCAGCTTCCCAGGGCTGCGAGCGCTGTGTGATGGTCCCCTCAGCCAAGCCCTTCCCAGGCTGGAGCTGGGAGAGCAGTTCTGTGGGCCAGTGCCCAACCAGGGCTTTACCTTCACACTGTGCCCATGGCTGGCTTTGCCTTCAGGTTGTGCCCAGGGCTGGCTTTGCAGGACAGTCAGGGTCGCAAGGCTGGGCAGGACAGGCCCATGGTCCCTGTGATAGGCAGGAGCATCGGTTCAGGCAGGGCTTCTGGGTTCAGTGCTGGTGTGACATTGCTTTCCCAGGACTCCAACCTGGGAACTTCTCCCTCCTGGTTCGCTCTCCTCCACCTTTGCTCTTTGGGAGAGTCTGGGATGCAAATGATCCCCTTCAGCAGCATGATGGGTCTTTCCCTTCCCAAGGCCAAATGCACCGTCCTTCTCCACTTTCCTCTCTGGGTCTGGGCAGCATGAGAGCGTCTCCCTTCTCAACCCCACTTTCCCATCCCTCTAGACTTTCTCCATTCTACATCCTCATGGGCTTGTTTGTTTCAGTGCCTAGATGCCATCATGCCACAGGTTCTCGGGACAAACCCTGACCTTGGGATTTCTGAATGAGGCTGAATTAAGTGATCATTGAGGGGGAAACTCAGGCATGTTGGGGTGAGCACTTCTCACAGGGGCACGCTGGACTGGGAGAGACAAGTCAGGCCTGTGTCCAACCACAAGGCTGTTTGCATCATGCCGCAGAGTCAGCCCCACCAGCGTTCTGCTCCCTCCGTCCTGCTGCCTGAGCCACAGCTTTGGGCTCCCCCTGCTCCTCTGGGAAGGGAAATGTTTTCCCTTTCCCCTCCCATCCCTGTTCACCAGCGTGAGTCCGGTTTCCCCTGCGCGCTGCCGCCAAGCGCCTCTGGAACCACTGGAAAATGCATAAAAGGCCTGGGCAAGGCTGCGGTGAGGGTTACTCGCAGTCACAGCTGGATCCAGCTGCTGGTTTAAAGCAACAGCACAGCCACACTGGACTCCCCAGGAGACCCAGGTGTCCCAAGGATTCAAATCCCAAGGGGAGAGGAGGCAGAATCCACACCAGGCAGCAGCCCTGAGTCTGGAGGGGCCTTTTCAGTGAGGAAGGGGCAGCCCAAGGAGACAAACCCTTGGGTGGATCCAGCCCCAGGATTTGCTTACCCGGGTTTCCAGAGTGCTTCCCCCTGCCCTGCTCCTGTGGCTCCTGGCACAGGGACCAGGGCAGTGCTTCTTGCCAGTCCTGGCTGCATCCCACCGAGGGACCCAGCTGCCCCAGCATCACCTCCACCGCCATTCCAACACCCCTGCCTTCCCTGAGCCTGTGGGACTCGGGTCTCACCCCATCCTCCCCAACACTGTGGAGTCCGTGTCCCTCCCACAAGCACTGTGCTCTCTGCCCAGAGGCAGGTTGTGTCTGCAAAGGGCAGCAGCAACTTGGGGACCCCCAAGCAGGGGGGGGGTGTCCCAGCCATCATCCTGCAAGGCAACTTCCACTCCTCCCCTGTTTTTGGAAGAGATCATGCAAATCCCATGGTATTTGACTCCAAGCAGGGCGTTTCTTTCAGCTGTAGCTCAAGGGTGCTCTGGCAGCCTCCAGTTTGTGTGAGCTGCTGAGGCCGATGGAGAGGGACAGAGAGCTGGCTTTGGGGAGGCAGAAAACCTGCTTCTGCCTCCACCTGGGAGCCAGCACAGCCCCACTCTGGGAGAGGCAATGGGATGGAAACAGCCATGGGGCACTGAGGTTTAATGAGTAGAATAACTCACCCCACTTAGGGTCTGGTTTATGGCCCTGTTAACACGGGCAAGCAAGAGAGCTTTCTGTGGGGGTGGCTGTCTTTCCTGGTGTCCCACGTCAGGTCTGGCCAGTACATGACGTCTTTTCCAGCTTCTAAAACTCAGCAATAAATCAGGTTAATCATTAATCCTAACAGCCTGGAGGACTTTCCCTGGAACAGAGGCAGTGGCAGTCCCTGGTCACAGCCCCACATCCCACGTGAGAGCTGTGGTGATGGGTGAGTCTCCCAGGGTTGCTCTTTGCCACAGCATCATGAGAGGTGCTTAGAAGATGTGGAAGGGGAAAGGAACATTCCCTGTCCTATCACACCCAGGATGTTTGCTCATGAGTGCATGTAAAGTCTTCATGTGGTGTAAGTCTGGCTCAGCTAAACAAAGAGCAGCCTGGCCTCCCTCCTCCCTGCTCCAGGGTACGCCACAGGTGAGTGGTTTAACGAAGAAAACCCTAAATATGTGACCACCCTGCGTGGCTGCTCTGGGGTCAGGCTGAGCCCTTGGTCCTGCTCCAGGCACTCAGAGGTTTGGGAAGGAGAGGGCTGGTTTAGGTGTCTCTGCAGGTCACAGGGCGGCAAGACCTCAGCTTGTGTGGGAAACCCAGCCCAGGGACCACAGCGTCGGCACAAGGGGCCAGGAGGTGTGAGAGTTGCTGGGAGAAGAAATGAGAGTTTTTTCTGTGTACGTATAATTTTCTGGAATGAAATCAGAAAACACCATACAAAAAAAAAAAACCCATATCAAAGAAACCAGGGCAGCTTTTCCCAGTGAAACAAACCCCAAACCATCAGTGGGAAAACGCTGGCTGGGTCAACCTGCCACTAGCCAGTCTTCTTGGATCACATAAACTTGATAAAAAAAGCTCACTTTCTTCTTTGTACTTACAATTTTTCTAAAAAACATTTAGTTCAGGTCCACATTGAAATTAAAAGAGGATTCTTGAAACAAAAAAAAAGTATTGTGGTTCACTTCGAGAACATCTAAATGAGCCACTTGGGCATCGTCCCAGTCCTCGCCCTTTTCCTTTGCCCAGATGATGTCCCATGCCCCTGTTTCATGCCAACTCCAAAACTTTGTGACCCCACAAGTTGCTTGTCTCCATCTCCAGTGGTGACACCGGGGATGATGCT
The DNA here is from genome assembly GCA_013396735.1 of Grallaria varia. Lineage (NCBI taxonomy): Eukaryota > Metazoa > Chordata > Aves > Passeriformes > Formicariidae > Grallaria > Grallaria varia. The sequence continues at coordinate 2,492,514 of VWZG01013475.1, read as the reverse complement.
CAGGCAGGAGGTGAGTGTGTGGTGCTGGTACCGGCTGTCTCCAAATGGGTCCTGGGAACCATCAGACGTGGAGGTGGCTGCTGTCAGCAGGAGCTAATGTCACCCTGCTCTGTTTATTGCCTGCCCTTCAACATCCCTGTACAATGCAATGATAATGTGTCCAAGTGATATTTCTCACAGGACCCCTGCCAGCTGTGGCTGCAGTGGCTCGGCACACCTCAGATATCACCCGTGTTGTGCAAGGCAAAGGAGCCTTTCCATGCCAGAGCAGCACCTGCCACCTAAGAGTATTTATTTGGAAACCTGCAGTGCTGTCAACAGTGCCAAAAAGGCACCCAGTGCCTCCAAATTTCAGTCTAATGGCTTAGACCTAAGAAATAAGGGTGATGGGTGCTGCAGTGAAGGAGGGGCAGGGCTGGAGATGCAGCTGCTTTCCTGAAGGCAGAGCCAGGCTGGAATGGCAGGGGTCTGCTGGTGGCTGGGTCTGCTGGGATAAACAAAACAATTCAGGCTTTTCTTTTTCATGTTTCGTTCTTAGCAGAGTGGTAGTGGCTGCTTGGGTAAAACCTGTTCTTGCTGGGTGCCAGCAAGAGGCAAAGAGAAGGTGTGTGAAGGAAGACTTTTTTAAAAAAATATGCTTTCAGTTGGACTTTTTCCTTTCTGATGCCTTTCTGTTTTTCCAGGGTGAATCTGGAGAGACTGAAAACTTGGGTTCATCCTAAACTTTCCTATGTAAAGATGAAAAGAATCATCAAAAGTGCTGCTTCATCTTCAGATGGATCCTTGAAACAGGAGCTGGTGGTGCCGGGGTGCCCAGGACAGTGCTTATCTCTGGCATCAGTAGTCCCAGACCTGACAGGTTTTGAGTCTTTTATGAACACCAGAGGTAAAGCTTTGTGACCCAGTCACAGCCCAGGCCTGCAGTGGGATGTGCATCTTTCCCATACAGGGGCAGGTGGGAGTGGGACCTCCCTGTTCAGAAAGGGTTATTTGAGCTGAAAACCTGCACAGCGGCACATTGGCATCTGGGGGAAGTCTCTGTGCCTGCAGCCCTGCCACTTCCCTGCACGGAAGCAGCAGTTGGAGAGGTGGGAGGCCGGGAGCACGGCTGGCAGGGCTCCCTGCTGCAGGCTGCCAGGAGCCCTCCTCGTCCCGCGGCAGTGCCACTTCCATGCTGGAGCAGCACAGCCTGCGGGCACACTGCCCCACTGGCCTGTCTGATGCGCTCATGCTGGGGATCCAGAGAGACCCAGGAGGCTGTTACACACCCACAGCAGCTGGGTGTCCACCGGGACTGCTGCAGCCCCTCCAAGGATGTGTTTTGGGATTTACTGCAGCTTCCCAGGGCAGATGCTGCTGTTCCTGGCCCCATCATGGTGCCAGGGCATGTTGCAAGGAGGAGATGGTGGCCGCAGTCTTGGGGCTTTGCTCTTCACACCCCTTTGTGCCTGTTTGTTCAAGGGAGGTTTGCCAGTGGGGTCCCCTTCCCCTGTGAGCCCCTCTTTGCAGAGTGGGGTGAATTCCCAGCCATGGGCTGGTGTGCACCTACCATCGCTGTGCTACAGGGATGGGATGGGTTCTTGCCACACCCTGTTCTGATCAACCTGGTGCTCAGTGAATCTCACAGCCATGATTTCCTTGGGGTCATGAGTGGTTTCCTATGGGCACTGGGACTCAAGGGAGGTATCAGGAAGGCACAGGACCTTTGGTGGTCATAAGGGCATGGGATGCTGCAGAGCTGGTGAAGCCTGTTTGGGCAATGTTTCCTGGGGAGCTTTCACAGCACCCCACTCTGGACACGAAGCTGCAGGGCATCTGGGAAAGTGATATGCTGAGATAAGGAGAAATAGGTCTGAGAAAGCAATGCAATTTTCCTCCCCACACTGAGCTGGGCTTGGGATTTTCTTGGTGCAGAGCCAAATGCTGTCGAGTAGCAGTGATTGTGTGCATCCCACTGAGTATTCAGCCTTGGAAGAGAAGAGCCTTTCCCATGAGAAGCTCAGTGTGTCTGGGGGGTTGTGAGAGCTGCAGGAGACCCTGGTCCTCGTCACTTGTGAGAAATGTAGAGGGACTGTTGAGAAAAGCACTGAGATATCTCTACTGGACAGGGAAGGAAATATTCCAAAGAATTTCCTGCAGGCTTCCCATCCTGGCTTCATGGTGGACACAAACAGCTGGTGGGATTGGGAGGGTGAGAAAAAAAGGGAAATAGAAATTATGGAGACAAATTTATATGGCAGAAAAAGGCCTTAACTGGAATGCTACATTTAGAAGCAAAGGAAAGTCTTAAATCTGCTTCTCAACCGGCAACGGTGAGTACTGGGATCCCTCTCCTATAACTCCCTTTGCATTAAAGGCTCTGGGGCAGAGCTACCGAACTCCAGAGAGGGCACTGTGCCCAGGGGGCCGGGCTGGGACCCGCCACGGGCTCGCAGCTCCTGATGGATGTCCCATCAGCAGCGGGGAGGGTCCTCAGAAGGACGCGAGGGGTGTCACCCTTGAACACCTTCCCCGGCCATCACTGGGGAGGTCTCTGCCTGCTGGTGCCACCGGGTCGGGAGGGGGGGGACAGAGGGGCAGGGCAAGAGTTAACCTACCTGCTCTGCCATCCCTCTTGGCTCCACCTCGGAAAGCGAGGGGAGGGAAAAGGGGAAAAGTAGGAGAAAAAAAAAAAAAAAAAGCCAGAAGAGGAGGAGGAAGAGGGCAGAGAAGCGCCCGGACCGCGGGCAGACCGGCCAGCAGCGGAGCGGCCGTCCCGTCCCACTCCCAGCATGTTCCAGTGGTGAGTGATGTCCGGGGACAGGGAACCCGAGCCCCGCTCCTGCCCCGCTCCAGCACGGACTGAGCGCCGGTGTCCCCTGCTCCGCCGTCCCGCGGGGTGTCCCCCGCTCCCGCCGCCGCGTCCTGCCCGGAGCCGCGGGACTGCGAGGTCCCCTCCCCACCGGGTCCCTCTCCAGGGTCGCCCCGGTCCCCTCCCCACCGGGTCCCTCTCCAGGGTCGCCCCGGTCCCCTCCCCACCGGGTCCCTCTCCAGGGTCGCCCCGGTCCCCTCCCCACCGGGTCCCTCTCCAGGGTCGCCCCGGTCCCCTCCCCACCGGGTCCCTCTCCAGGGTCGCCCCGGTCCCCTCCCCACCGGGTCCCTCTCCAGGGTCGCGCCCGAGGGTGGCTGTCTGGGAAAGGGCAGCTTTGGTGGGGAGGGTGGGCACGGGGAAGCGACTAAGGACGGCGTTTGTCCTTTGTCCCCTGTTCGTCTGTCCCCATCCCAGGAGCGACGCCCGGCTCTCAGGCGGGGGTCTCCCTGGCCGCCGTATCCCGGGAAAGGCTCTCTGGGCTCCCTCCGCCAAACTCCCTGCATCCCGTGGCCCCGGAGCTCCGGCCCGCCGGGAGCCGGGACAGGGGCACCGGGCAGAGCCCGGCGGTTCGTGCCCCCCATCCCTGGGGATGCCTTTCCCAGCCTTGCCCGGCGAAGGGCCGGGTTGTGCGGCGGGGCCAGGGAGAGCGGGGCTCCTTCCAGCTCTGCCGCGGGGTCCCTGTCGCGCCGCAGCGCCAGCCCTGGGGCAGAAACACTCGCCGGGGGGAACACCCGGGGGTTCAGCGCTTGCCTCTTCTCCAGTCCCGCGTTTGTACCCGCTTTCTGTTTAAACCAGACGGCTTTTATAAGGAGGAGAAGGATCTCCAGGCACCCCGAGGTTGGGCACAACCATCGGGAACTGGAGCCCCGCTTGGTGCTTCCACCCAGGTGTCAGAGGCTGGTTTCGGGGACATTTGGGTGCTTTCTACCCAGCATCTGCCCCTAGATAAGATCCCTTCTCCCAGTCCTTGGCACTGCCAACAGACAGGGCTCTGTACTGGCCGTGCCTCCTGTGACTGCGTCTAATTGAGGGGCCAGAAAAAAACCCCAACCAAATAAATAGATAGTGCTGGCGGATCAAAGAGGTTTTCATGTAATTCCAAAGTGAGATGCGATGGGGTTAGAGAGCCCCAGTCTCCGGGGCCTGGTCTGCCCTCTGCCATCAATACCTGGAAGCGAAACTGCCCACCTCTAATTTGGGATTTATGTTTAACTGCCCGGTGGTGCAACCGCCCCACACGGGGGCTTTTGGAGTTTTCCTGGTGAAAAAAAAAAGTGAAGGGAAGGACCGAGCGGGGACCCTTTCAAGGCTCTCTCGGTGGCACCAGCATCGGCAGCTGGGGCAGTGGGTCCTGGTTGGCACAGCTGGAAGCCCACGGGGCTGGGTGTTCGCAGCTCCTGGGGCTGCTGCTGAGGGCTGTGCCCCAAAGAGGATCCTGCAGCTCGGCAGGGGGACTTCTCTGTGATGGCAGCAAACCCAAAGCACCCCCCTCGCCAGTGCGGTGGTTCGTGGCTTCTCCAGAAAGCAGGACCTGGTTTCTCCCCTCCTTGAAGTACTTCCCAACTGAGGAGACCGCAGAGCAGAAAGACTTGCAATCAGAAAGGATGGGCATACGATTCTCATTCTTTTACCCCCTCCCCGATCCTTGTTTTGATGCAGAAATCTGCGGTTGTTGTGCAGGGTCCCCCTAACCCCTGTCGCTTTCCAGCCAGTGCAGGGACAGGATTTCTGCGAGGCAGAGGTGGCTGCAGCTGCCTGTTCCTGTTGGACCTGGTGGTATCCTGTGGTTTGCAGTCAGACCTGTAGGAAAAATCCCAGATAGGTTCTTGTAACGAAGCAGGAATTGCACATTGCACTGGTGAGAGCAGAGAAACCGTGCCCGCTGAAGGAAGGAGGAATAAGTTTCTGTGCTGTTGTGCAACACCTCACTGATACACCCCGATGTGTCCAGGCAACCTGACTCTCTACCTCTTACTAAACGCCAGAGTTCTCCCCTCAGTCCCAGGTCTTCTGGCTGGACCCAAGACGGGTAATGGGTTTGGGTGTTGGATCCATGTGCCTCCTCTCTATAAAGCAGAGCCTGCAAAGGTTGGGACCCATCTGTGCCAGTTCGTGACAGCCCTACCTATGCAAACTTGTAAAAATTTTATCAGTAACCCCCTGCCTTTGGCTTCTGGGAAACCTCTGGCCATCCTTTAGATTGGGTATTTTATGACTTGTTGTCCTTGGGGTGGCGAGAAGTGCAAGGATGGGATGGGAATAAGGCTGGATGTCAGGATGGAATTGAAGCAAATGGGTTTACTATGAAGGGGTGACTGGGGTTATGTTTGTGTTAGCGCTGGGTATCGATGAGAGGTTTTAAACGTTGCTTGGCTGTTCTTGGAGTAAAGTTGTATTGGAACTGAAGGGTTTCTAAGAATAAGCTCAAAGCTGTGCGGGCAGGGCTGGAGAGGGTTAAGGGAATGGTGAGATCTAATCAGAGCTGCTCCCTCATCAGTCTCAGATGAGTGGCCACACATAAAACTGGATGGGGAATATCTGCCCGTTTACCCGTAATTACTTATTTCCATGCTCTCTCTCACAGTCCACACTAGTGATCACAGTTTTCCCACGACAACGTGGGGCTCAAAAGTTCTTTGTGCTTCAGGGTGAAGCCAGAGGCAAGAGCTCCTGAATGCTCCTGGTTCCCATGTGGGGTTTCTGCATTTCAGGGTGTCCAGAGTCCCCAAGTGCAATGCTGTCCCCTGCCCTGGGGAGCCTGAGGGGCTACGGGGTGTCCCATCAGGCAGGTGCTTTGCTGCAGCCTGTGGCCCAAAACCCCAGCAGCTTCCTGGCAGTGCTGATCATAATCTGGCCCCCGAGGTCAGGAAAATTTCATGGGTTTTTTTGTTCTTTTGGCTATCTGGAAAATAGCTGGGTTAAATGTTTCCAACTTCGGCCCCAAGTTCCTCTGGGCTATCCCGAAGTGAAGGTGCCATCTGCCTGTGAGAGATGATTTTGGATCTTTCTGGCTCTGACAGGAGGGGGAGGCTGAGTGCTGTCCCCAGCTGGTGTCATCCAGGCTGGGACATACTTCTGTCACCAAAAGAACTGGCCTAGTGGGGTCACAAGACTAGTGCCACATCTGTCTCCTTCAGCTCCCCAGCCAAGGCCCCTTTCACCCACTGTCAGGGAAGGGGTGCAGGGGCTGCCAAGCACTTTGAGTTGGAGCAGAAAGAGATGTGGCTGCCCTTGGGAAGCTGTCGGGAGTGGACACCAGGAGCTCAGCTGCCATCCCCTCATACTCAATGCTCATTTGGACGGGGAGATGGCTCAAGGCAGCTGGAACAAACAGGACTGAACAAACAGGACTGCTGTGGGAGGGAATTGGTGCAGATGTGCCAGCTGTGGAGGGGAGAGGAGCACTCAGGAGCAGCACAGTGCAGAGGGGCTGAGAGGGCAGTTCCTCTCCTCTGCAGCCGTGGGAAGAGAAACCCACCTTTAGCTGTGTGGAAAAGCAGGTTGGGGGGCATTTGTCCATCAGCAATCTCTGAGTGTAGCCTTCCTACTGTCCCAAGGACCTCGGAAGGATCCTGCTCAATCCCCTGGTGAGCTCCATCTAGGATTTGTTCCCAGAGCCAGCAGCTTCCCTGGGAGATAAGTCTGCGGTGGTGGAGAGCAGCAGGATGGCCCTGAAAGAGGCTGGGTTTGATCTACCCAGTTCCCTGCACACGCTGGAGGTGCAGACACCTAGTTTGCTGCAGGCTGGAAAAATCTGCCCCACAATCTGCCCTGTGTCCACCATTCCTTATCATCACAAGGGAAACAATGGGACTCAAGAACTGGCCAAAATGCTCTGCAGTGCCCCAAGAAATGCTGGTTCTGGAGGTGGTTGCAGGGTTAGGGATGTCTTTTCCCCACTTGAAGATTGATTCAAACAATTTCTTTTTTGTCCTGATGCGCCATTTTGAAATGAAGCAGCAATGCCGGTGTCATCTTGACTCTCATGGTCTTTCTGGCTCTGGTTTCTCAGTGTTGTGTAACCTGTGCTGCCAGCCTAGGGCTATAGGCAGTATGTCTGTGTCTTGGAGCTAACACTTCAGTGGAAAAGATAATTCCCTCCTGCTCATCCTAAACCGCAATTTTCAGATAGCTGAAACAGAGGTTTCCCTTGGGAGTTTCCTCCAAAACAGCTGCATTGCTGAAACTCTCACCCTGACTTCATCTTTCTCTCCCAGCCCATTTTTTTCTTCCCATGAACCCTTCTCGGCTCTTTGCACTGGGGTTACCAGGTGACACTGCAGTCACCTCCCACATGCCTTGTGCCTGTCCCTGCATTTAAGTGTGTCCCACAAGTGGGATGCAGGTGGGAAAAGCAAGTTGGGGGGTGGCCCACAGCTCTTCCTATGAGGCTTCTGCTCATCAAAGGACAGTGGGACACAGATTAGGAGTATCGAATGACCTCTCCAGGAGGTGCTTTTGCAGACAAGCCCCTTTTAGCCTGCAGTTTTCTCTTTTTAACCCCCCATCTTGTCCCTTTAGGAAGAAGACCATCTACAAAACGGTTTGTCTCTCCTTCTTGCTGGTCATCATGGTGACGGTGCTGCAGCGGGGAATGGCCCCCAACCAGTTCATGCAGGGCCAGCAGCAGAAAGATCTGCCCCCTTCAGAGCCCCTGAAAACGCAGAAGAGAGACAACGCCTTCTCCATCACCAGCACCTTCTGGAAGACCAAGAAGGAGAAAGCTCCTGTGAAGGAGGAGAGCGTGACGGCAAGGCAAACAAAATCCTGGGATGTCACCACTACCAACTGCTCAGCCAACCAGAACTTCAGCAAGGTGGACTGGTTCAAAGGGCTGGAGCCCAACTTCCAGCAGTTCCTGCTCTATCGGCACTGCCGCTACTTCCCCATGCTGATCAACCACCCGGAGAAGTGCAGTGGGGACGTTTACCTGCTCATCGTGGTCAAGTCTATCATCACACAGCATGATCGCCGCGAGGCCATCCGGAGAACCTGGGGCCAGGAGAAGGAGGTGGAGGGCAAGAGGATTAGGACGCTGTTCTTGCTGGGCACGGCCTCCAAGGAGGAGGAGAGAGCCAACTACCAGAAACTGCTGGATTACGAGAACCACATCTATCAGGACATCTTGCAGTGGGATTTCCTGGACAGCTTCTTCAACCTCACCCTCAAAGAGGTCCACTTCCTGAAGTGGTTCAACATCTACTGTGACAACGTCCGCTTCATCTTCAAAGGTGATGATGATGTGTTTGTGAGTCCCAGCAACATCCTGGAGTTCCTGGAGGACAAGAAGGAGGGAGAGGACCTCTTTGTGGGGGATGTCCTCCACAAGGCAAGGCCAATCCGTAAGAAGGAGAACAAGTACTACATCCCCAGTGCCCTCTACAACAAAAACATCTACCCACCCTATGCAGGGGGTGGGGGCTTCATCATGGATGGACCCCTGGCCAAGAAGCTGCACAAGACCTCAGAGATGCTGGAGCTGTACCCCATCGATGACGTCTTCCTAGGGATGTGCTTGGAAGTTCTTAAAGTGTCACCTGTTCCGCATGAGGGCTTCAAAACTTTTGGCATTGTGAAGAACAAGAACAGCAAGATGAACAAGGAGCCATGTTTTTTCCGGAGTATGTTGGTAGTTCATAAACTGCTGCCTCCAGAGTTGCTCCAAATGTGGGACTTGGTCCACAGTAACTTAACATGCTCAAGGAAACTCAACGTCCTTTAGCTCAGTCTCTCTGGAGAGCTGGGACTGGAGGGGCCGGGACAACTGATCCCTGCTCCAGGGTGGGGTGAGCCTCTGCTGGTGGCACATGAGTCCTTCGGGGGCATCTCCCTCTGGGGCAAGGAGGGCAGAGACACTGTGCTCGCGGGCAGGGTTTGTGATAGTGTTTGTTCCTGTACTGTATTGTGGTTCACTTATCTCCAGCTGGGTTGGGGGTTGCTGAAATAGAAGAGAAAAAAAATAACACAACAAATCTAGCACAAAATGGAGAGAGAGAGAGAGGGCACAGAGATTTGTGCTTTAGGTACTTCCTTCACAGGAGCATGATTAGTGATGGAGTCGGGGAGGCAGGGAGGGATGTGGCACAGGCATTTTCTGGTGGTGTGCAGGTCTGGCTATTCAGGGAAGCTGCTCCAAGGGAGTTCAGCTGATTACAAGTGAATTAGCCCCCCCCCCCCCAACTTAAAAATCATGAGATTTTATTTGTTATCTCAAATTTCTCCTCCATGCAAGATTTTGGTGACACTGACCCTGTGCACATTTGGTTCACCCCCACCAAAGCCCTGTGCCCCTGTGTGCAGCTGGGGAAAGGGGCTCTCCTCCGAGGCTGGCCCTCAGCAACCCTGAGCCCCATTAGGATTTCAGCCTGGCAGTCAGGGGACTGGGGTCTTTGTCCCTGCTAGAGGGTCCCAGGCGATGGTGGCTCCCAGCCCCTTTGTGGCCTCCCTATGTATGCCCTCAGAGGAATGCAACCAGATTGAATTCCTCAGGGATTTGTTCCTCCTGGCAGGAAAGAGAAGAGTCCAGGCAGACTGCCCTTGTCTGGGGCCAAGAAAGCGGTGGAGACAGTTGGTGGCCCCCAGCTGGAGCAGCCCAGGAGTTTGTCACACCTGGGACCTCAGCTTGGGTGCAGGCATCCTGGGAGCTTCCCCTGAGGAGACCCTCTCCTTGCAGCAAGGCTGCCCTTGTGGGTTTGGTCGGAGGCAGCAACAACCCCCAAAGGCCCCATGTACGGCTGCTTTGGGCTTAGCCTGGGTTTGGCAGCGACCACGGTGGATTGGAGAGTGCTGGTCCTGTCCCAGCACATGGAGCAGGGTCCAGGGGGACAAAGAGAAGGAAGGCTTCACACTACATCTGCTCCTCAGAGTTGTTGCAGTGCTTATTCTACAGAATGAGGCACAGGAACATGACAGGGAGTGGTATCATGAGATACAGCCCTTTTTTGTGGCTGGAGGGGTCACAAGCTCTCGATGGGAGCCCTGGGCCAGCAGCTGTCATGGAAACCCCCCAGCACACGGAGACACGTGGCCATGCAAGCGCCACGGATGTTCTCCAGCCACTGACTGCAGGTGTGAGCAAAGCCACACACGTGTATGGGCACTGCTGTGCCCGCTCCCAGGCACAGGCTCTGCACACACAGATGTCCCTGCAGGCGGAGGACAAGCACAGCCACATCCATGGCCCTGACCATGCACAGCAAAATGCAGGTGCACTCCCTCTCTCCCTCTCTGGTGCCAGACATTGAAAGGAAAAACTTTTGACTACCTCAAAGGTCCCCCTGTGCAGTGCCTTTTTTTTCTTTCTTTTCCTTCATGAGTTTTGGAAATGGGCCTATTTCATTTACTCCAAGTCTGTATGTTCCCCAGGTTAGAAAACAAATTTAAAAAGGGCATAAACCAATGAAAAAAAGGCACCCTCACACCAAGCCCACACCACTCTCTGGCAAATGCCCCTTGTCTGCTCACACTAGATGTAGATTTGACGAGGAGGAAGAAGAAGAGCCAGTGCTGCCCAGGGCTTGGCTGGCAGTGATACTGTGAAATTTGATGTACAATGCACCCACCCTGTCCTTGGGGCAAGTGCCAGCAGCAAAGGGCAGAGTCCCGAGGGCATTTTTGGTGCCTGCTGAGCTTAGGCAGTACACAACACTCTTCCTTTCCCCTCTCCTCCCTCCTTCCAATGGGAGCGAGTTCAGAAATAATTTTCAAATGAATACCTCCATAATTTGCATCAGGTACAGCCTGTTGGGCTGTATATTTTCCTTTATGGAGGGGTGGCTCTTGCTCTCTGTAGCGATGTGTACGGTGAGCCAGGGCTGCGTGCAAATCTCTCAGTGTTGTTCTCACCTGGTGGGACCTGTACAGAGAAACCCTGTAGATTTTGGTGAATATTCTAGTTTCTAAATAAAGATTAAAAGAAGAAGTAAAAAAAAAAAAAAATCCTACAAGCCCTCAGCTCATGTCATTACTAGTGGGTTTCTGCTGGAAACAAAACCTGGCAAGGGGCTACGGTGGCAGAACTACTGCTTGGACTGGACAGCCAGGGACTGAGGCTGCCCTGTTCCAGTTTGGCAGTTTCCTTGTGGAGCCTGGCACAGAGATTCCAAGGTTGGCAGGTATTTTGTCTCTTTCATGCACTCCTCCACCTCCATTTCAAACACAGCTAAACTTCAGATCCTCCTGGTGCCCTGCAGTGTGGAGCTACTCGTCTGGATCTCCACGGCAAGGGCCACTTCAGCAGGGTTGGAAACTCAGCAGTTTTGTGGAACACCCTCTCCTTGTGCTGAAGGAGATCGACTGACACCTCCTGTCCCCACCACCCTCCCCAGGCAGCAGTTTGCTCACTGCCCCAGCCAAAGCTCCACCACGGGTGACACAACCCCTGGCCCTACTGCAGTGGGGTACACACACCAAGGGCCAGCAGTGACCCCAGGGCAGAGTCAGCCATGCCTGCAGGGACAAACCCACATCAGGTTTTGGGGTGAAGAGGAGGAAAGCCACAGGTGAGCCTGTGGGTCTCACGTTGGTGTTTGGGCACTGGGGGCTCAGGTTCCAGGGCTGGCTCCCAGCTCGGCTGCTCCACATGGTGCTGGGGGGCAAAGGGGACTGGGGCCTGCTGGGCCACCTGCCCCTGGAGCCAACTTCTCCAGCCCATGAAAAATTTCACACGTGGGGACAAAAAGGCAGGCTCGCTTGGGGATGCTCCTGCCCTTTCCCGCTCCAGGGTGACCCCGAGCCATGGCCTCCCACCGCAGGACTCCAGTGCAGGGCACCGGGGTGCGAGCAAAGGCTGCAGCCACAGTCCTGGGGGCTGGAGCCACCACAGGGTACGTGTCCCGGGATCCAAGCGGGGCACGTGTCCCTGTGTCCAGTGGGATGGGTTCCTGAGTCCCGGTGTCCAAGTGAAGCAGACCCATGTCCATGGGGACGGTTCCCAAGTCCTGTGTCCATCAGGACAGTTCCTCAGTCCCGTGTCCATCAGGACGGTCCCCGCATCCCTCGCTCCGGTCCCCGGCGGGAACAGCGCGCGGGGCGGGCAGTTGCTGCCCCCTGGCGGCCGGCGGGGCACAGCGCAGCCGCTGCTGCCCCCTGGCGGCCGGCGGGGCACAGCGCAGCCGCTGCTGCCCCCTGGCGGCCGGCGGGGCACAGCGCAGCCCCTGCTGCCCCCTGGCGGCCGGTCCCGCCCCCTCCCATTTGCCGGCGGCGGCTCCAAAATGGCCGATCCCAGAGGGCCGGGGCGGCCTCAGACACCCCGAGCCCGCAACCCTCCAGCCAAGGCACTCGCCCCACCACCACCGGTTAGTATAAAACATTTCACAAGGAATCGCCGCTCCCGACTCCACAGGGCGGCTGCAAGTGCTCGGCCCCGCTGTGGCACAGTCACTGGCTGAAGGTCATGGGAATGCCACACGGCGAAAGCCCAGGGCAGGCCCGACCTTCAGCAGGGCACAGGCTGCTGCCATTTGAGCCTGTGGGTCCCTGGGCCCAGCGAGGCACAGCTGACGGCTCTGCTGTCTGTGCCCATTTCCCACACATTTGGGGTAAGCCTGTACCCCAACAACTGCCCCTGCAGGAGAGCAGCCGTGTCTGGCCAGAAAAACGGGCCGGTGAGCACTGCCCGTCAGCCCCAGGCAGGCACCCTGAGGAACAGCAGGCCTGGCTTTGAGTACAACCAAGCAGGCACTTACCCCGACCTCCTCCTGTTTCAATGTGTTTGCTTCACATTTGGTCAAGTCCAGAGGAGACAATTTAGAATGAGACACGAGAGGAAACTGCCTGTAGGAGCAAGCAACTGAGCTGCAGGACCTTAGTAGACAATCTGATTTACTCATTTGTTTAAAAAGTAAAAAGCAATCAGCTACCATACACCATCCCAGCATCTCCAGTTGAAACAGCAAAACAAAACACAGCTGTGGTCACAGAGCTTACCTCAGCAATCATATCCCTCTCCCCTCCTTCCTGCAAGCACTAACACAGCACACACACACTGCTGGCAGCTGATGCAGGCTCAAGCAAAGCAGGACAGAATCCGCTGTGTGACACTAATGACCATAACCCAACAGAGAGAAGGCTACAGCCAGCCTGTTTCTCACAGCCTGGCTTCATTTAGTGGTACAGAAGTAACACGAACCAGTTTAGGTCCTTTAATCTGTCCAAGACAGGGTGCTGAAGCACAGATGATAAAACATTCTGCATTTTTACAGCAAAAATGCTACAGAAGTTTATAGGAAAAAAAAAATTTGTACATGGGTAAAACATTATAAATTCAAGACAACTCACAGACAAGGGGTAAGTTCCCACAACTACCACTCGTTTTTGTTTTTTTAAAAAGTTCATGTGAACAGGCAAGCAGTCAAAATGGCTTGCTCTCTCGCTTCCTTGAAATGAAAATTAGTATCTTCCAAGTGGCTCACAGTACTGCTGCGATTCTTGGAATGTCCTCCGAAGGCTCCGCCAAGAACAAAGGAGAATAAAAACCCCCGGAGTCCTTTCAGATAGTCTCGGAGAGCAGAAGAAGGGAAAGGAAAGGGGAAGTTTATTCAAACTTTATCTTCTTTCCTTGTGGCTTGTGATCTCCACCTCCTCCTCTGCCTCCTCGGAAGCCACCTCCTCTACCTAGAAAGAAAATTATTGCAAAAAACAGAGTTACAGGTATAATATATAAGGGTGGTGTGTATATATATTATAGATACATACTGCCCATCCAAAACAATCCTGGCACAGCAAAGAAACTAAATTCAAATCCAATGCTCTGAGGTAGCCCCACATAACTACCCCGAGAATGCCTTTGGGTCAATTTTTGAGCCCACCCCCTCAGAACAGAAGGATTTGCCTCTTCTTACCTCCAAATCCACCCCTGCCACCACCTCTGCCACCAAATCCACCTTTTCCTCCTCGGCCGCCTCCTCTGCCACCACGACCACCGAATCCACCGCCACGCTGAAAGTCACCCTTTGGCTTGGCAAAATCAAGGATCACTTTGTTTCCATCTATCTCTCCATCCTCCATGGCTTCTTTAGCTGCTTTGGCATCTTCTGCAGAGCTGAAGTCCACAAATCCAAACCTAGGAAATGGGTTACAAGAATGACAGTCAGTCACACTCCGTGAGCTGCAGCACCACCTTCAGGTACCGACAGCAATCCCCTCAGAAACAAACACTGGCACTTCTGCCTCCCGCAGGACAAGTCATTTGTAGGACAGCAGTGGCTAATCACAATCGATGGAGCCCCACTGTGAGTTTGCCAGCACTGAACAGTTAATATTCTTCTCGTGCGAATCCATCGGCTGCCACGGATTTGTTGGCAGGAAGGAGCTCATTGAGAAGAGGTGAGAAGTGAGCACGTCCTGCCCCCCAAAGCTGCGTGTTCTCTGCTTCCACCCAATGTACTCGTGTCACACAATCACACACATGAGCACGAGAAACACCCTGCATTGCACAGAGCAGTTGAAGTGAGGTGCTCTGTAGCATCTGACCCGATCCCAGGGGGTGTTTGACGTACCCTTTAGATGATCCAGTGTCTCTGTCTGTGACAATTCTCGCACTGATAGAGCCTTCAAACGATTCTCTCAGCGTCTCCTCCGTGGTGTCCTCAGAAAGGCCTCTGACAAACAATGTTTTGCTTTGCTCTAAGGAACAGGAATATATTCACAGGTCATTCAACCCGATCAAGGAAACCTTTACGCTTATCACATCCAGCTTGCACTACTGGCTCCCAGAACAGCTCCCAGGGATGAGGGGGTTGTTTTCAAGTAGCAGCTCAGGCACCTGAAGTCCATGAAAACTTTTTCAGGACTGTAGTTAGAAACTGACGTCAAAGGCTCTCCATCAGCCAACTTGATACTGTCAAAATAAGTTCTCCCCACTCTCCCTTTTTTAAAAATAGATGCCTGCATCTTATCAACAACAACAACTACTAACTGTACAGACACTGCTGGATCAGCACTTGACTATCTAGAGGAATTTGACAACGGTTTCATCAGCATTTCAGATAATCAGTCATCATATCCAGCACACTCGCTTACAATGCAGGTCTTTCACTCCACTGACATGCTTTTTCTCACAAAGCAGCCCCAGGTCTGCCTGAATGGTGCCCTGCTGCCACAGCTGCCTCAAGATCAAACATGCAACACTTACGGCTGAATCCTCCTCGTGCGTTCGTGTTCCCTTTCTGCCATGATGGTGTACTGAATTCCAGTCTGATTGTTCTGCCTTCGATCTCTGTGTTGTTACAGGAATTCAATGCCTCTCTGGCATCCTCAGTTGTGGGAAAATCTACGAATGCATACCTGTGTGGAGAGGAAGATTCCAGTCAGCCTAGGAGCAACAGGGAACACCTGGAGGCAGGTAATTCAAAATGCCAACCCGGGGCGGGGGGAGGAAAAAAGCACAACATACCCTTTCGGCCTGCCCTGGTTGTTCTGTGGCAGCTTGATGGAAGAAGCTTTCTTAAAGAGTTCTTGGAGAGTCTCTTCTGTAGCAGCGTATGAGAGGTTGTTGACAATTAGGGTCTTTGACTCCCTGTCTCCACCTCCTGTGGGGAAAAGTCAGTGCTGTAAGTGCAAGTTTAGAGACTGAGAGCTCTCTTCCTCTTGTTACCAGACCTTGTCTAGACGTGATAGTGCTTGCTGCCCTTTTCTCACCTCAAGGTGAGGGACAAAGCAAAGTCCAGCCCTATTTTGGTCATGTAGATCTATTGCCCACCCCTCTTGTCTGAAACATGCAGTAGAGACATAAAATGCATAGGATGCAAAGCACAAGTCAGGTAAAAGGTCCCTTCCTAATATTTTAGTTTTCTTGCAGTGCTTGAAGTTACCATACTGCCAGGAAACTTCTGAAACAAGTGGAATTCAATCCTAAATGTCATTTGTATGCATGTTATTTATCTGGAAAAGTACCTTTCTGATGTTCTTGCTGGCTCTTCTCTCCAGTGAAGTCAATGATCACAGCACGACCCTCAATCTCTGTGCCCTGCTTCTCCTCCAGAGCTTTGTTTGCCTCAGCTTCCGTTTTAAATTCAACATAGGCCATCCTACAGCACAGAAAAGAATGTAAGCAAATGTTCTGGGAATGACAAAGGTCATGAATTTTGGGGGGGAAGGATGCGAAGGAAAAATGCTGCAAAAAGTAGTTTTTTCAGTACACCGAATGCAGCATGTTCCTTAAGGCAGCTAGCTTATGAAACACTAGCTTATGAAAATATGCCAAAGTTAAAGGAACAGCAAGCATTCAACAGTTCTCTCAGCTACATACCCTCTGCTGTTTCCCTCCTTGTTCATTACTATCCGGACTTCTACTGCATTTTCAAACACCTCCTTGATTTCATCCTCTGTTACACGGTAGGGCAGGTTCTTCAAAAACAGTGTTCTGGCATCTCTCTCTGCAGAGAGAAAAGTTACTTTCAGGTTACCAACTGAAAATCCCTTCTCATCTACACTGCCAGTCTAGTGAGGCTCAGCAAGTTACCCAGTCGAAAACAAACCACAGCAAGTATTCACATTTTCAGAAGCAGCAAAAATAACTTTCATGAACATTAATGATGCTGTCATTACACTTCTTTTAATGGCATCAAGTTCAGAAAACGAATCCTGAAGCTTCAGAAACACAATTCCTCCTCAGCCACCCCAATATGTGTAATTATTTGGGACTACATTTGCAGATATTCCAATCTGAACTTGCATATCTGTATGTCACCATTTAAGAAACTTTACTACGTAGAGCTCAAAGCCATGACAGAGTAGAAAGGCAGCCATCAGTAACATGGCAAGCCTGCTCCACGCCCCCATTAGAACAACTTTTCTGTGATGTGCACAGGTATTCAGGCCATACCTTTCTTATTTTCTTTCATAGTTTCCTTGCTCTTTGCTTTTTCCAGTTTGATTTCCAAACCCATTAACTTCTTTCCATTCATTTGGAGAGCTTTATCCAGATCTTCAGCAGATGAGAAGTCCACATAGCCAAATCGTCTGAAAGAACAGTAACTTTTAGTATCTCAGCTGATCTCTCTCTGGCAGCAAAGACCACAAATAGAAACTCAAACCCAAAAGTTTCCACTGGTCAAGTTTGACTGTTAATAAAGTAAATGTCACCTGGCCCATCTAAGAGAAGAGCTCTTCAGGCAAAGTATTAAACCCTTATCAGTACTGCGGCTCTTCCATACACTACCAAGCAAACCATCACAGCATCTTGAACAGAATTAGCATAAGCACACTTGCACCCCTCTAAAAAAATTACTACTAATAAGAAGAAATAAGCAGCAAAATTCTACTGATGGAACTCACTTGGAAGCACCAATTCTGACATCTAAAACTTCAATATTCTTCTTCCCAAAGAATTCTCTGATGCCAGTCTTCAGCTCATCAAACTCCTTGGTGCAGACCAGATTTCCCATAAAGAGGGAGAAAGTGGTCATGGGACCTTTAAATGAAAAGAAAATAAATGAGGGGTTTTTAAGGCAGTTTTTTTAACAACTGGGAGCCAGACTCCAGGAAGCTTTAGCACATCAGTTTCTACTTGAAAGTGACATCATGCCTCAGTATTAAGTCCCTTATAATCATCACTTGTGCTGGGACATCCCATCCCTGGCCATCCTGGCCCTTCTCAGTTATGTTCCTCAACCAGCAGTACAATCTCAGTCCATCAAAAAAAGTATCTTTTGATAATCCCACACCACTTACCATCTGTTTTCTTTTTCTTGGTCTCTGGTGCACCTTTATTGGCCATTTCTTTCTTCCTCTTTCCAGGTGCTTCCTTGACAGGCTCTGTGACAGAGAAGAAACAGCAACACTGAAAAATACAGAACCCTTCCTACACAACAACAAAGGAGCATTAATCTTTACACCAGTCATACATAAGACCTCGTCACTCAGCAACTGCTCCTCAGCCCAAAAGACCATGAGAGACAAAATCTTTACTCAGCCATTCCTCCTTTTAACAAACAGTTATGATCTCAAAAACATTTAAACTCACTTTCATCCTCACTTTCCTCCTCAGCATCCTCATCATCCTCCTCTTCATCATCCTCCTCATCGTCATCCTCCTCCTCGTCATCTTCCTCATCTTCAGAGTCTGCCTTGGCTTTCACTGGTGCAGCCTTGGCTGGAGTGGTTTTCTTCACTGGAACAGGGGCTGTGTCCATGGCTTCATCTTCAGACTCTGAAACAAGTTAAGCACAGTACAGCAGTCAGTTTCAGATTAAGCCTCTTCTGAGACTAAGTTCTGTGATGCAAAATAGTGTTTCTAACATCTCTTCCAGTCTGTATGTTCTCAGGAAATAAGCTTAATAGTTAATGTTTATAAAAGTTGCCTCTCCCCCTCAAGTTTTAACAATAGGCATAAATGAACACCCATTCAGCTACAACCAAATGGGCACACACAGCATCATTCCCACTGATCTATTAAGTTACTCCTCTCTCTCAGCTTCCTGGAACTGTTTATTAGTTCAACATCTTTTTTTAAGAGTCTGACAAGTTTTCCTAAATCCCACATACCATCGTCTTCTTCATCATCCTCATCATCATCCTCTTCATCTTCCTCCTCCTCAGATTCCTGCTTTGCTGGCACAACTGCAGGCTTTTTGGCTGGTACTGCTGCAGGTTTTTTGGCTGCAGGCTTTACAGGCATTGGTGGTTCCTCTTCCTCATCTGCACCAACAGGACAAGTCTTTACTAGCAAGGCTTGAAGGCTCAGGGGTATGGGTAAAACGTACTTCGTTTCACAAGATTTTGACAAAGTTCAGCAAAGAACAGGAAACCAGGAGATGCTTCACAGGCTGGGCATAATGCAGGTGCAGCCCAAGTTCTCTGAACTTCACTGATTCCCCACCTCTTCCACAATTTATACAAGAAGGAACATATATTTCCAAAGTAACTTACCGGATTCTTCTTCCTCTTCATCATCCTCCTCGTCGTCGTCATCCTCCTCCTCCTCATCATCATCTTCCTCCTCACTCTCTTCCTTCTTGGCATTCTTTCCATTTTTTGCTCCTTTGGTTAAGACAGCAGCCTTTTTAGGTGATGGAGCAACAGCCTTTTTGGGCTGTGGTGTTGGCACAGCCTTCTTTGCAGGTGTAATGGCCTTTTTTGCAGGAGTCGCAACCTTCTTTGCAGGCGTAGCAGCCTTCTTGGCTGGGGTAACAGCTACTTTTTGTGGTTTCTTCTGAGGAACCATCTGAAAGACACATTAGTGTGAAACTCTTATGCTTGCCCTTTAATCTTCAATTGCTTCAATATCAGACACAAACATACAGCAACTGCAATCTAAAGCATTACCTTCTGACAGTTTTCATCAAATTCCCTTAATTACCCATCCTGTTGAATTAATAAAGCCCAAACTCACATTTTTCATGCTTTTAACAGACAACTTACGTAACTAAAGCACCTTCAGATTCCCTGGTCCAGAAGCGAGATCAGTGATCTCTAACAGCATTCAGCAGCTTCAAAACTTTAGACTTACACATTATTTGTGTGCAATACATCACTTATTGCTGATGCTATATAAGAGTTATTAATCACCCACTTGCTCATCAGATTTCAGATAGCTTTAGGACCCCAAGTAGTCCTTCCCAAGCCTGGAAGCACACATGTTGTTAAGTTTCCTGAGCTAGCTTTTCCCACATTGCTTTTGCCTTAAAAAGTCCAGTTTATTCTTCAGCCAGTTACTGACAGACACCGATTGTTCATTAACGTTGGTTTTGACACAGTGTAACCTACAACCCTCCCAACATTTTTGTAACATGCGCATCCTTTCGACTTTCTTTCTTTAGACCCATCACCTCTTCTCCGCTGCTTTCGTCTAGGTCAGAGGACTCCTCTTCCTCGCTCTCCTCGAACTTTTTCGGAGGAGGAGCTATTTTTTTCTGCTTGATCTGGTTCTTCGGGGTCTGAAAGAGAGGGGAGCAGCACGTTGAGCTCGGCGCACACCTCGGCCGCTCGCTTTGGCGGCCAATTGTCCCAACCACGTGGCCTCCCCGCCCGCCTCCGCAGTGCTCAGGGGTCCGTCCCGGGGCGCCGGGGGGTGTTCCGGGGGTCGCTCCCGGCGGCGTGCGGGGCCCTCCCGGGGGGCGCGGGAGCAGCTCCCACGTGCTCGCCGTTCCCGCGCCCCACGTGGCCGCGCGGTGACGTAGCCCCGCCCCCCCCGGCGCCGCGCGCGCTCGCACGCGGTGCCCC